>BTHU01000010.1:6561751-6644251 GCA_036184795.1 Tokudaia tokunoshimensis
AATGCAGTGTACAAAACCATCCCCTGTGGGACAGTAAAAGGCAATCTGTGGCCTGGTTGAAGCTTACTCCAGAGACCCAGTAGAATGTTCTCAAGGGATGGAACCAGTGAGCCATGCTCCCAGATACTCAGGGTCCTGACATCAACTCCATACTCCTGACTCCTCAACTCCATAATCCTGTGGCTGTCAGTAGGGCCAGGCCCCTAGTGTTCTGGCTAGACTCACCCCACAGTCACCTGGCTACAGCCAGATAGCCCAGCCACTCCCACTATAAAAGGGGGCTTCTTGCCCCACCTAGCTCTCTTACTTTTTCTCTCTTGCCCTTACGCTCTTGTCCCCTGTCCCCCCCCCGTCACACCCCCCGCCCCCCCCGCCATTCCTCTCCCCTCTTTCCACGTGGTCATGGCCAGCTCTCACCCCTCTATCTTTTCTTTCTCTCTTCTCTATCTCTTTTTCTTTTCCTACTTCTCTATACTAAAGCTTTGAAACTATGAGCTGCTCTTCTTATCAAAACCCACCATATAGGAGCAATGGAACAGGCCTCAGCATCTCCAGCTGCCAGAAAAGACCAAAGACCCTCTGTCCCAGCCTGGCTTCCTCTACAGGTACACAGGGTCCATGCCAGGATGGCCCCCCGCGTTCTGAGCAAGGACCTCTCCCTGCTAGCTGGGCAGCCTCCCTTTTACAGGGGCGCCTACCATCCCTACATGGGTACACAGGCCCCAACCGCTCGTTATCCCTACCATCCCCTAACAATTAGGCCTTTTCTTGAATTTCTCTTTTTTTTTTTTTTTTTTTTTTTTGGTTTTTCGAGACAGGGTTTCTCTGTATAGCCTTGGCTATCCTGGAACTCAGGCTGGTCTCGAACTCAGAAATTCACCTGCCTCTGCCTCCCAAGTGCTGGGATTAAAGGCGTGCGCCACCACCGCCCGACAACTAGGCCTTTAAAGGCAAGATCAGCACTAATAGATGACTGGATTAGAAATGCAGCTGATATTTGATCTCACATTTATGATGCTATTCTGATAGGAGAAATACTTTCTAAAAGTTTTAAGAAAATCAAAATGGGAGATGTTTTAAACTGTGGTAAGCAAGGGATTGTAGTCAAGGCGTTCCTAGAAACATTATGTTTTTGAGATAATCCAAAAAGAAGGCCCAAGTGTTCTGGAGTATGCAGAAGATATGACAAAAGCCTGCACTGGATTAATAAAGGCAGTTAAACATGGAATAGGCAAGGTAACTATTTGCTGCCGGGAAATGCCTCTCACAGGCCCTGAGACCAAATTTGATTCAATCATTCCCTGTCAGCATCTGAGAAACTCTTTGCAGTGGTTTGAATGTTTGGCTCAGGGAGTGGCACTATTAGAAGGTGTGGCTTTGTTGGAGTAGGTGTGTCACTGTGACCAGGGACTTTAATACCCTCGTCTCAGCTGCCTGGAAGCAAGTCTTCTCCTGTTTGCCTGTGGAACTCTCAGCTCCTCCTGCACCATGCCTGCCTGGATGCTGCCATGCTCCTGCCTTGATGATGATGAACTGAACCTCTGAACCTGTAAGTCAGCCCCAATTAAAAGTTGTCCTTTATAAGAGTTGCCTTGGTCATGGTATCTCTTCACAGAAGTAAAACTCTAGCCTGTTATTAAAAAAAAACGACACTCAGCCACTCAGCCGGGCCGTGGTGGCACACACCTTTAATCCCAGCACTTGGGAGGCAGAGGCAGGTGGATTTCTGAGTTCAGAGAAACCCTGTCTTATAAAAAAAAGAAAATAAAAACCAAAAACAAACAAAAAAAACAATAAAAACAAAACCAACATTACTCTGAATGTGGTAAAGGACAAAACAGCCTCAGTAAACAAAAATTCAGGAGGGATCAGAAAAGAAATATTTGGCAAACTTCTATAAATGATCAGAGACAAAAGCTAAAAATAGAAATAAATGGCCTTGAAATTGAAGGTTTAGTAGACACAGGAGCAGATGTAACAATAATTTCACCAGGCTGGGGAGATGGCTCAGCAGTTAAGAGCATCAACTGCTCTTCCAGAGGTTCTGAGTTCAAATCCCAGCAACCACATGGTGGCCCACAGCCATCTGTAATGAGATCTGATGCCCTCTTTCTGGTGTGTCTGAAGACAGCTAAAGTGTACTTACAAATAATAATAAATAATTTTTTTAAAAAGTTAAAAAAAGTTTAAAGAGATATAAAATGTAAATTCAAAGGGTTACTATAATTCAAACTTGTTTTCTAAACCTCTAAGAGTTGGAGTGATTTGGAACTAAGATAAAATATTTGAGCGTGGTGGTAGTGGCCCATGCCTTTAATTCCAGTGTCTCTATAAATTACTTGTTTTCTAAATTCTAGAGTTAGAGTGGACAAGGTGATGAGGATGGATGTATGCCTTTGATTCCTCCACTCAGGGACAAAACTCAGATACAATTCCAAATTTGCACATTAGAGAAATCACATATTTATAGATTAGTATAAAAACCCTCTACAGGGTTACTGGAAAGGCAGCTAATTTCCAATGGGGACAGAAACAAAGCAGCTTTTTGACGCCCGATAAGCTCATCTCCATGCATGCAACCCTGACTAATATCGATCCAGATGATACCCTTATTATGGGTATCATATTTATTAGTGAATTGGCAAAAAGGCTGTGATCTTCACTCTGGAAGAGTGGGGTTTGCTGGATCCTTCTCAGATGGAAGTCTACAGAGATGTGAATGAGGAAACTTACAGGAATCTGCTCTCTACAGAACAAATACAGGAATGCCAGCACCTTGAAGATAACCATGGAAATCCCTGCAGACTAAGAAATGAAGTGAGGCCCAGACTACGCACACATAAAGAGAGTGAAGGGGGAGAACTCTTCAGCCAGATTGTCAGCACAGTTGTGAACAAGAAACCTCTGCCTGGAGGAAAAGTATGAGAGAGAAAAAAAGTGATTTAAGGTCTATAAAAGGAATGAAAAATGCTTCAAATTTGTTCCCCTCACTACACTACTCTTGTCTTAAGACTTCTAAAGTTCAGAGTGTTAGCATTAATCCCATGGAGCTCTGATAAGCCATTGGTCTCTAACTCTGGTTAAAGCTGTCCTCTATATGATCCACTATCATCATTAATCACAAGCTCACAGATTTTTATTTTCCTTTGGTTGTCTTCTAAATATAGACTTAAAAAGTGTTGCGGGGAATATTAAAAATGACCCGACACCTGCCGACTCTCCGTGGGTTGCTTACCACGCTCTGAGCTCCTGCTTCCTACAACTCCCTTGAACTGTTAGTCTCTAAGCCCACAAACTCTCCAGCCCTGTGGGGCCATAGGGCCCTCCACTGGGCCATTTCACTGGGCTTGTCCCCTCTGTCAGCCTTCTCTCCTGCGGTTAACCCCGAGTTCCTCTAGGCTACTACCGACGCAACACCCCACACACCCACGGTCTGCCAGGTCACCATCCAATTACCAGCAAGACTCCTAAAGCTTAATTAGCCCAATCAGATTTATGTATAAATAATGTTACAATTTACCCAGATGCCAATACAGTAATTCAGGAGCCAATTAAAAGTGATAAACTGCTTTCTACTGCTAATATTTCTAACCTTATAAAAACACACAGAAAAACGTCAGAAGCCATCCTGGCTTTATGACCTGCAACCTCTCTCTCCTCAACTCCTCGTTCTGCCCCTTATTTCCCGTCCAATTACAGACCCTCTGCACTGATGCAACTGGACAGGAAAATTCCTATAACTTAAAAGGGCTTCTCCATGCGCTAAATTTATATAAACGAGTCTTCTGGATAGAGGGAAGAAACCCCTCTTTCACAGTCTGAAAATCAAGATCAAGTGAGTGTTTGCCCCTTCTGTGCTGTGGAAGGTTTCTGTCTTCCCAGAACTCTCCTTAAAGAGTGCTCATATGTTAACCCAAAATCATTTCGCAAGCGTCTGCGAGTCTGTCCTGTCTCAGATTACAAACAATGGTGATTGGGACATCTGAATTTTATCTCTTTCTGTAAACTTAGCTTCTTTGTAAGCTTCAGGGAATCAACTTTGAATTCCACCTGTTATGAGTCAAAATGGACTCCAAATAAATCTGTCAATTAACAGCCTAAAAGTTCCCCACTTTACTGCCTGTTCCAGAGGGATGGAATTATCGCGCCCTATCCATGGTTTTTGGGACTCCCCCTCTCCCAACTGCCAAGAACCTGGCCTTAAAAGCACACCCAGAAAAAATTTTTTTCCTAATTGACTTATCTTTCTGCCCTTATGTATGTATGTATGTATATGTATGTATGCATGCACGCACTTGTAAACATCCAACTTCTCTGCCAAGTCTCAGGTGTTGCCCTCACAAATCTGGCATCCCAGTACAGCTCCAAAGTGGCTAGCCTCAGATGGTCCCACAGAGCCTGGACAGCAAGTGAAATAGCCAGCTCTCCCAGGACTTGGCTAACATCCCAGATCCTTAGGGTCCCCAAAGATGTCGACACCCCCCAGGTGGCACGAAGGCAGTCTAAAGAACACAACACCCTTATTCCTCCCCCATCACCCCTTCCTCATTTTTAACTCATCAAAAGGGGGGGGAATGTCAGTCCATAGGCAATTCCACAGGTCTGCTCTTAGGGCCATAGCAACTGCTAATGTCATTACCTGCCCCAGCAGCCGCTAGGTACGCCAGGTGTGTGCTGCGAATAAAAAGGACCAACACCCACCCCAGTCCACCCCTGGACTGGAGAGATGGCTCAGTGGTTAAGAGCACTGACTGCTCTTCTAGAGGTCCTGAGTGTCCTGAGTTCAAATCCCAGCAACCACATGGTGGCTCACAACCATCCATAAAGAGATCTGATGCCCTCTTCTGGTATGTCTGAATTATTATTATATTATTATATATTATAGATATAATAATAAATAAATCTTTAAAAAAAGCACCACCCCAGCTCTCTCTCTGTTCTTTGTGTGGGCCTCCCTCTCTCCTCTCATGGTTCATTCCCTGCTCCCTGTCTGTCTGTCTACATGTCCACTTGTCTGTCCCTATCTCTTCTCCATGTCCTCACGCCTCTCCTCTCCCCCAGTAAACCTCTTTTACAACAGATCTGTTGCATGGCATAATTTCTCAGGGGTACACCTTGGCTAAGGCCCACCAAAGATACCCCTCCCAACCGTGTTATATTTCATAGCACTCTCCAGCCTTGTTTTGTTTACTTATTCATTTATCTTCTTATCTATTTATTTATTTGGGCAGTTTGCACATGTGCCAAATGACATCATGTAGGAATGGGTCTCTCCTTCCACCAGATGGGCTCTATAGAAATTGGGCCACCAGGCGTAGTGACAAGGGCCTTTACCTGCTGTGCCATCTCTCTGGCCTTTTGTAGATATTAAATCATAAGTTTTTTGTTGTTTTGTTTTGAGACAGGGTTTCTCTGTGTAGCCCTGGCTGTCCTGGAACTCACTCTGTAGACCAGGCTGGCCTCGAACTCAGAAATCTGCCTGCCTCTGCCTCCCAAGTGCTGGGATTAAAGGCATGTGTCACCACTGCCCGGCCATAAGTTTTTCAGTATGTTATTTATGGTGCTAGGGACAACTCCCCAGGTATAGGGTATGCTAGGAAAGTGCCTATATTGAGGACCCCTCTTCCCCAGCCCCGTTTCCTTCTTTTCTTTCCTGAGCTAAAACCCTCTCTGAGTTAACTAGCGTGGCCTTATGTTGTAGCTGATGGCAGGCCTCAACCATGTGATTCTCTGGCATCATTCCAAGTACCCTGGGATTTTTGTGTGTGCCTATATAATTATGTGTTTTGCCTTGCATATATGGCTATGGCACAAAGTATGTTGGCAATGCCCTTGAAAGACCATAATTGATAAAAATCCTCTTAGGTCTGGAGTTAGAGACCATGTGGGTACTTCTAAATGAACCCGAGACCTTTGGATGCTATGAGCCCTTTACCCCAGTGATCCATCTCTCCAGCCTCTCTGTTGAATTCAGTAGTTCCCTAAATCTGTTGTGCAGAATTCTCATTTGCTTTTGTACTTGTTGCACACAACATTTGAATATGGCATTTTTATAGAAACTCCTTCTCTGCCTGAAGGTGTGCTTTTGTGGTTTGGCAAAACCTTTGTGGGGGCGGTTATATTATAAAGAGATTCCTGTCTCCCTGATATTGCATTTAAACAATCTTTGTGTGCTAATGAGGGTGAGTTAAACAACATTTGTTTCTGCAGTTCTCCAAGATGGTACGTTTGGTGGCAAAAAAGCCTGAAGTTTGGTAGAGCCTCACAGAGCAGGGAAACATCTTTTCCCTTTCCCAGTACCTGTCAGACATCTACCATCTTCACTCCCAGCCAGCTCTGTGGTATTGCACAAAATATTTAACATTTTCCAGACTCAGTAGCAAATATTTGCTCCGTCCACTTGGATGTTTCAGGAAAAGATGCCTGTGCCTTTAATCTCAGCACTTGGGAGGCAGTATCAGAGGCAAGTGGATCTCTGACTTTTGAAGCCAGTCTGTTGTCTAAGTTAGATAAATCCTGGGGCTGGTGAAATGGCTCAGTGGGTAAGACAGCACTGACTGCTCTTCCAAAGGTCCTGAGTTTCGAATCCCAGCAACCAAGGGGTGGCTCACAACCAATCTCTTACAACTACATAAAATAAACATATACATAAAAAATAAATCTTAAAAAAAAAAAAGAAAGAAATCCTGTCTTGGAGAGCTGGAAAGATGGCTTGGTTTAGAGCACTGACTACTCTTCCAGAGGTCCTGAGTTCAATTATCAACCACCACATAGTGGCTCACAACAATCTGTAATGGGGTCTGATGCTCCTTTCTGGTGTGTTTTGAGGAGAGCTCACAGTGTATACATAAAACAAAACAAAGAAAAATAAAACTTTGTCTTTGGACAATAACAACAACAAAAGGAAAACATTAAGAAAGATGCTCTTGGGGTTGGGTTTTAGCTCAGTGGCAGAGCACTTGTCTAGCAAGCACAGGGCCCTGGGTTTGGGCCTCAGCTCTGGAGAAAAAAAAAAGACAAAAAGAAAGACGATTTTGGTGACTGGTACACAGCAAGCACCCGACAGTTGTTAGTGAATTTCAGTTTTTGTTCCTTCTATAGGCTGCCTCCCCTCATTACCGTGAGTTATAGATGTAGGACTTTCATCTTTTGTTTTTTTTTTTTTTTTTTTGGTTTTTTGTGAGACAGGGTTTCTCTGTGTAGCCTTGGCTGTCCTGGAACTCACTTTGTAGACCAGGCTGGCCTCCGAACTCCAGAAATCCTCCTGCCTCTGCCTCCCAAGTGCTGGGATTAAAGGCGGTGCGCCACCACCGCCCGGGTCGGACTTTCATCTTTTATTTGCATTTCTTTGTATCACAAATGCCATAGGGGGGTTGGTGAGATGGCTCAGCGGTTAAGAGCACCGACTGCTCTTCTGAAGGTCCTGAGTTTCAAATCCCAGCAACCACATGGGGCTCACAACCATCCGTAATGAGATCTGATGCCCTCTTCTGGTGTGTCTGAAGATAACTACAATGTACTTACATATAATAATAAATAAATCTTTAAAAAAAAACAAAAAACAAACGCCATAGGATCTTACATATAGTGATAATTTCTATTCAGATCCACCAGTCACTCATTCAGAGAAAATATCTACAATGGATATATATATTTAGGGTAAATATACATTAACTTTTTTTTTAAGTCAGGGTTTCTTTGTAGAGCCCTGTAGACCAGGCTGGCCTCTAACTCACAGAGATTCTCCTGCCTCTGCTTTGTGAATGCTGGGATGAAAGGTGAGGACAGAGAACCGGCAGTAGGTGGCGCATGCCTTTAATCCCAGCACTTGGGAGGCAGAGGCAGGCAGATTTCTGAGTTCAAGGTCAGCCTGGTCTACAGAGTGTGTTCAGGACAGCCAGGGCTACACAGAGAAACCCTGTCTTGAAAAACCAAAAAATAAAAAATTAAAAAAAGACAATTAAAGGTGAGAGCACTTAGAACTAGGTTCAGTGAAGTTTTGTTTTGTTTTGTTTTGTTGGTGTTTCAAGACAGGGTTTTGTTGCGGTAGTTGGTTTAATCTGCTCTAAACTCCCCGGCCAGCTGGTGGAGAGAGTTCCTCGCTTCCTCCTCAGTGTTTGTGGATTCTTTTTTTTTTTTTTTTCTTGTTTTTTCCAGACAGGGTTTCTCTGTGTAGCCTTGGCTGTCCTGGAACTCACTCTGTAGACCAGGCTGGCCTCGAACTCAGAAATCTGCCTGCTTCTGCCTCCCAAGTGCTAGGATTAAAGGCGTGCGCCACCACTGCTTGGCTGTTGTGGATTCTTGAAACACACACACACACACACACACACACACACGTACATAGCCTTACATTAAATATGCCTTAATCTGCTCAATGGCTGGGCCATTCCAAACTTACACGTTGCTAACGCCCACCCCCATACTCCTGAATTATTAAAATCTATGTTCCATCTTTGCTACCCTAGACCTAATGAGGGGGGCCCTGGGGCCACTCTTTCCAGGCTCCTACGTGATTGTATGCTTTCCCTTCTGCAGCTCTCAAGCCTGGATCTTATTCTCCCCGCCCCCCACACCCATCAACCTCCCACCCCCCCACCCTCCACCCCCCAACCCAGCATTGCAATCCTGTCTGTCTGTCCCCTTATCCTTACCTGGGAATCTTACATTCCCACCTCCATCTCTCCTCCCCAGCAATTTGCTGCTGGCAACTGTATTCACCACTCAGAACCATCTGGGGACAGGGGACCCTCGGTGTCTCGCTTGCTGGAGTTCTAGTGCGATTTTGGGAACCCATAATGCAAGCATTAAACCAAATCAATGGCAGGGTTTTCTCTGTGTAGTCCTGGCTGTCTTTGAACTCAGAGATCCACCCTTCAGTGCTGGGATTGAAGGTGTTGTGAGGCACCACTGCCCGGCAAAATGAAGCCTCCCAAGTGCTGGGATTAAAGGCATGCGCCCACCACTCGCCCGCAAAGATAAACTTTTTTTTTGTAAAGATTTATTTATTTATTTTTCTTGGTTTTTCGATACAGGGTTTTCTCTGTGTAGCCCTGGCTGTCCTGGAACTCACTCTGTAAACCAGGCTGGCCTACGAACTCAGAAATCTCCTCTGCCTCTGCCTCCCAAGTGCTGGGGATTAAAGGTGTGCGCCACCGCTGCCGGCAAAGATTTTATTTATTTATTTTATGTATATGAGTACACTGTAGCTGTACAGATGGTTGAGTGAGCTATCATGTGGTTGCTGGGAATTGAACTCAGGAGGTCTGTCTCGCTCGCTCGGCTCTATGGCTGTCTTCGGACAACACCAGAAGAGGGCGTCAGATCCCATTACAGAGGGTTGTGAGCCACCATGTGGTTACTGGGCTTTGAACTCAGGACCTTTGGAGGAGCAGTCAGTGCTCTTAACTGCTGAGTCATCTCTCCAGCCTTTTCTTAAAAATCTCTTAGCCATTTCCCCAGTCTTTTCTTTTTTATTTATTTATTTTTTTTTTTTTGTTTTTTTTTTTTTTTTTTGAGACAGGGTTTCTCTGTGTAGCCTGGCTGTCCTGGAACTCACTTTGTAGACCAGGCTGGCCTCGAACTCAGAAATCCTCCTGCCTCTGCCTCCCAAGTGCTGGATTAAAGGCGTGCGCCACCACCGCCCGGCCAGTCTTTTCTTAAAAATAGAAGTCACAACTTTGGGGCTGGTGAGATGGTTCCTTAAGTAAGGGGGCTTGCCTTAAAAATCTAATGAGCTGACTTCAGTCCCTAGAACCAACAAGACGGAAGAGAAGACCAATTTCTACAAGCTGTCCTCTGACTTCAACGTGGGCACTCTTCCATGGCATGTGTGCACACTGACCCTACCTGCATTAAAACAATTAAAAAAAAAAAAAAGACAGGATCTCACTGTGTAGCCTTGGCTGTCTGCCTATCTGGAATGCACACAGATCTGCTTAACTTGCTTCCTAGGTAGGGATTAAAAATGACTTGTGCCACTAGGCCCCCGCCCAAAAGAAGGAATTTTTTTTTAATTTAATTTTTTTTTGTTTTTGTTTTTTGTTTTGTTTGCAGACATGCAAGAAGGATTTTTTTTGTTTTTTAAAGTTAGAAAATATATGCCAGGCAGTGGTGGCACTTGCCTTTAATCCCAGCACGTGGGAGGCAGAGGCAGGCAGATTTCTGAGTTCGAGGCTTGGTGTACAGAGTGAGTTCCCATGACAGGCAGGGCTACACAGAGAAACCCTATCTCGAAAAAACCAAAAGAAAAAAAAAATTTAGAAAGTAGAATAATATTGGAAGGGACTCACACATCCCGGTAGAGGAAATATAGTAATTTTTTTAAAAGTCTGTACTAAAACTCCAAGAAACAATTAAAATAAAGTTTAATAAAGAAAAAGATTGCGGTGTGCTCCTGGCCTAAGGCGACAGAAAAAAAACCTGTTTTCTGCAAAGTCGAAGGGAGTTCAATAGGGGGTGAGAAACGGAACATATTACGGGATTCGGCAAAGGTGACCTTGTGGAGAGTTTTAGTGGAGCTAAGAGGACAGCACAGATTGCAGTGGATTGAGGAGTGAGTGGGAGTTGAGGGGGTGGAGGCAGCTGGCATGGGCACTTTTTCAAGCTGTTCGCCCGAGAAGGAGCATTATGGTGGTAATGTAATAGTGATGAGATTCCCCCCACTGTGGTAACACAGAAGTGAAGAAAAATAGACGGATACAGGAAATTAAAAAAAAAAAACCAAACCAAGTGAGAGGCACAGGATGGGATTCACAGCAGAGGCAGGATTTTCTTCAAATGCGAGGATCCTTCTCCTATTTTGTACTGAGAGAAAGGATGAATGATTGATTGGCCTGGGGAGCTTTATGTTGGTTCGGTTCCCCCGATGGACTGGGTTCTCTTGAAGTTGGAGACAGGCCCCAATCGAGGAATCCTTGAGTGGATATAAGATCATTTTTCCTCCGCTAGAGTAGGGGTTACCAACCAGGTTGGAAGACATTTGAGGCTACCGGGTGGAGACCTTGGTTGATGGGGAAGGAGAGAAGGGACTGGGAAGTTTGATGGGCAGGGAGGTTGCATTCGTCCCTACTGAACAGGAGTTTTTCCATCAGAACCTGATGCTGCTTTCATGATGTAGGTTGCCCCCCTTCCACGTGGAAGCAGGTTCTTTCTTTCTCGACCTAGGCTCCACCTCACGTCTAAAGGGCCCCAAGCCTTCCTGTCCTCGCCGAGTACCAGCTGGAAGCCATTTTGATTATGCTCCACCGCAGAAGGAGGACAATACAATGCCCCGCCCAGAGCCAGGCGCGCCCCGCGGCGGGATTGGTGCGCGTGTCCGCGCCTCTTCCCGCCGACCTGGCGGGCGCCTGGCTCGGGCGGCGGAGGCGCGGGCCGTGGGGGGGCAGGAGGGGTGGTTATGTAAGCGTTGCGCGCTCCCGCGAAGCGGTAGCCAATGAGAAGCCCCGGCTGCTCGTGCTCGCGCACGCAGGGCGGGAGGAGGGAGCGCACGACGTGCGCGCGCCCTCCGCCTCGTCCACCGCTGCCGCCTCCTTCTTCTGCCGCTCCTGGTGCTGCTTGTGTGCTCCTTCAGTGCCGACCTGGTGCCTCTTTTGTGAAGCGGCAGCTGAGGAGACTCCGGCGCTCGCCATGGCCGACGAGAAACCCAAGGTGAGCTCGGGGCGGCCGTCTGCGAATCGCCGTGCGGACCGGTGGGTGGCGCGGCCCGGGGTCCGGCCGAAGCCCGCCGCGGGCTTCCCTGCCTGCCCGGGGCCCCCCACGGGGCCGGCCGCGGCTCAGGCCCGGCGCTCCGCGCCATTTTCCTCGCTCGCTCTCTTCCTCCCGCCCGCGCCCGAGGAGGCCCGCCGCCCCTCCCCCGCCCCCAGGCCCTCGGAGCGCGCGCGGCGCGAAGCGGGCGGCGCATCGCGGGAGCCCGCGGCCCCGGCGGCCCCGCGCTGGCTCCTCCGCGGCGCCCGGCGCGTGTTAGGAGAGCGTTGGGCGCGCGGGATCCGGGTTCGGCGGCGCCGGCGGGAATCGTGCGGCCTGGGGTTTCCCTCTCGGGGCGGAGGCCGCGCCGGATCAATGGTGTATGCTAGGGCAACCCCGAGTGGGGGATTCCGGAGTAGGTTCCGTGCGAGGCCCAAGGGGCCCGCGGGGGAGGGGCTGCGCCGCTCTGCCGTGCGCCCAGAAACCCGCACCCTGGCGGGAACCATGTGGCTTGTTGTGGTTGGAGGCTTAGGTGCGAGCAGAGACATGGGCTCAACTTGAGAACGCGCCTTCGGAGGCACGGGGTACACTTAACACTTGGCTGCGGACGAGGGGACGAGCATCAGTGTCCAGGGCATCCCCTGGCTCCGGCTCTAGTTCGAGGGGGACACAGGATGGAAGAATCCTCGGACATAAACATTTGATTTTGCTGAACTGCGGGTTGGGTCGCAGTGTACGGGAAGACTTGCACGAAGACTGTATTCGAGCCATGACAGCAAAGGAGAGGGCGAAAATAAGCTCTAAACTGAAAAATGAAACAGTTAATATCATCGAACGTTAATCTGCCGATGTAAAAAGGGAGAGTCGGGATATCCCTCAGTTGAGAATGTTCGTTTTTTGTTTTTTAAAAGACATGTTCATTTAATATCCTTGAGCAGAGTTTGCCAACTTTATCAAGAAGGTAGCAGTGAATTTTGGAATACGAGGTATGGTTTTTCCCATCCCCACTCTAGTAGTTGTGTTTATAACGCTTTGAAAAGAGAAAGGACACCGGTGTTTATGGGAAGCAACACATTTTGGCGATGACAGGAAATAATGCCATCTTAGAAAAATTTAGCCTCAAAAGCATCACAGTTTATGGAGCGATCTTGTAAGTGTATTGTTGCTTTGCTGGTATCCGTGTGTAACAGCCGTGTAACGCTTACTGCAGGGTTGTTGATCTTTCAGATCAGCGGCTGGGAACAGCTGTATGCTCTTTGAGAGCGGGAGAGAAACCTGTTGATTCTGAAGCTTTTAGGCCTGTCGCTGCTTTAAAGGTGTTGATGTTTCACATTTTCCAAATTACACTCTTATTTTTCTTTCAACAGGAAGGAGTCAAGACTGAGAACAACGATCATATTAATTTGAAGGTGGCGGGACAGGATGGTTCTGTGGTGCAGTTTAAGATTAAGAGGCATACCCCACTTAGTAAACTAATGAAAGCCTATTGTGAACGGCAGGTGAGGAATTGATAAGTGTACTTCCACTTAACAACCGATTTATACAACTAAATTAGGAATAGAAAATATACTATCACAATATTGTATGACTATTTTTGTTAAGGCGCATGTAATTATTGTACACTTTGCAGGTAGGTTTAGTATTATGATTCTTGTGCTAAACCAGTAACACCTTGTTAGATCCATAAGACTCCAAGTTTTTAAGGAGATACTTCTACATTTTAATGAGGGAAAAAGTGGATTAGTTTTTGGTGGGTTTTTTTGTTTGCTGTTTTTTGTTTTTCTCTTTTATTATTTAGACAATGCATTCTGTCAAAATATTTGGGTGTGGTGGTACACACCTTTTTTCCCAGCACTGGAGGCAGCCAGTACGACACACAAAAACACACCCTGTCTCAAAAGAGAATTTTAGCCAAGTTCGATTTGGGTATTGCCGTTTTTCTGAAGCATGTTGATTCTAAGGTTCCCCCCACCACCACACTTTTTTTTAATATTATTTTTTAATTTTTGCAATAATTGTAGAACTCATATTATGCTGTATGCTGAGCCAGATTTGTGTATCCTGAGGAAGTAACCTACACAACCCCAGAGGTTAGGAAATTTTAATCATTTTTGAGTAAAGCATGAACACTTTATTATAAGGAAAACTTACAGGTGTCAAGAGGAAATAGAAAAACTCTCTTTGTGATTTGGGTGTTGGGTTTTTGTCATTGCTTTCCTGACTGCCTAGAACATGCAGTCTAGACTCAGGCAGTCCTCCAGCCTTTTCCTCCTCGTCACTGGGATAGCAAGCCAGGCTCATTCTCTTGATTTGGACAAACATGGAAAGTCAGTGCAAGAATTATTAGAGCTTCCCTTGCAATGGTAAGTTAATAAAGCAAGGGCAACTTTAAAGATGACAGCTCTTTTTCCCACACTAGATCATTAGCTGTGGTAATAGCAGAAGTAGGATTTTTCTTGTTTTCTAAGATGTGAAAATTGTGGAATTGATTTCGATTTTCCAGATGTCCTTATTTGTGGTTGGATTGGCCTTCGAGTCTGTGGTCTAGTGGTGGGATTGCAGCACGTGCCATCGTATTCTCTGTTTTATGCCCCCTTTAAAATGTAATAAAAAACTGCTTCCAGACTTGTTTGTTTTAAATTCCTGTGTTAGCATTCATTTTTTTCATGTCTGGCCTGAAACTCACAGAGATCTACTTGTCTCTGCCTCCCAAGTGCTGGGACCAAAGGTGTGCATGGCCACATTGCACATTTTATGCTCTAACTTCTCTGGTGAAACAGTCTCCCTAAAGAATTATCAACAAAGAAATTTGGGAAAGGGTCCTTTTGAGGTGGCTCTGCATGCCTGATAGTATTCAGTCCTGAAACCCACAGTAGGAGAGAGCCACTGGCTAGACCTGGAGTTGTCCTGGGAACTGCCTCCACTCCTGTATTGTGGCACATGTGCATCCTCACACCTAACAAGAGGAGAATCTCACGCTTGGCAAGCAGTCCACTAATGATCTGTTTCCCAGCTCCCAACATGCTTCCACATACAGACACAGTAAACCTTGGAGTTTAGGCTGGGAAATGTGCATGTTGCAGTGATAGAGCATTTGCCCACCATGAGGAGGTCCAGGGTTCTGTTCCTGGTAAGAGGAGCTGACGAAAGGGGTTTATTATGTGGCATCTTCCATTGAACATTCATCACCCACAAGTTTCTGGAGAAAAATCTTAATTTTCTAAATTATTTATATTTTCATTTGTTGAGGGTAGGTTGCATAGCCCCATCTGGCCTCCACTGTATATAACGTTGAATTGCTGACACAATCCTAGTCTTGTGTCTAGGATTATAAACATACCTTACTACAGTTTTTGTGCTACAGATCGAATCTAAGGCAGGTTTCCTACAAAGTGAACTATGTCTGCAGCACAAGTTTGGTCAATTAAATGATTGTTTTAAAGTATTATAAAAACTTTAAATATTAGGTATTAGAACAGTAATGCAAGTTGCGTTAACACAACCCATATTGTGTTAACCCATATTTCAACATTCAGCAGGCTGAGGCAGAAGAATTACAGAAAATCATGGCTAGTCCAGGCTATATGGCAGTAAGGCTTTGTCTGATGAAAAGAGAAGCAGAGCCGGGCAGTGGTGGCGCACGCCTTTGATCCCAGTACTTGGGAGGCAGAGGCAGGTGGATTTCTAAGTTCAAGGCCTGGTCTACAGAGTGAGTTCCAGGACAGCCAGGGCTACACAGAGAAACCCTATCTCAAAAAATGAAAATGGGTTACTCTAACCCTAGCACTTGAAGGATAAGGCGGTAGAATTGTCTTAAAAGTCATCCTGTGCCAAGTGGTTGAGGCACACACCTCTAATCCCAGCACCTGGGAGGCAGAAGAGTTCAAGGCTAGTCTGCTCTATAGTTCTAGGATATCCAGGGCTGCACAGAGAAACCTTGTCTCAAGGAACCAAAAAAAAAGTGTCAGGGTGGGGTTGGGGTGAGAATCTTACCTAGATATTTATTTTTGGTAATGCTGGGGCATTGAACCTAAGGCTTCAATTAAGAGGAAGTTACATGTGTCCCATAACTTTTTTTTCTTAAAGAGTTTTTAGGGGTATTGGATGGGCGTGTTTTCGAATGCTTTTAGCCCCAGCACTTAGGAGGCAGAGGCAGGTCAATTTCTGTGACAAGGCCAGCCTGGTCTATAGAGCAAGTCCAGGACAGCCAGGGCTACACAGAGAAATCCAGTTTTTGAAAAGCCAAAAAGAAAAGAGGACAGGCTCAATGTATAAGAGCACTGGTGGTTCCTTCAGAGGACCTGGGTTTAGTTCTCAACACCATATGGCAGCTCACAACTTTCTGTAATTCCAGTAGCAGATCTGACATTATCATGCAGCCAAAACACAATGCATACAAAATAAAAATGGCCCTGGAGTCTGTTGGTAAGAATTGCCTAATAATGCGCAAAGCTCTGGGTTTCATCTGTAGCCCTGAAGAAATTTGTTCTAGTGCTAGAGAGGTGTAGGCTGGGTCAGGAAGTAAAATGTCATTCTCTAGTATAAAGTGAGTTTGAGGGCTGATTAAGATCCTGCCTCTAAAACCTGAAGTAGGTTCGTGCTATCAAAAGTTGTGGTGCTAGAGGTAAATCTTAACAATATTTGCCCAGCAGGCATGAGGCCTCAGCTTCAGTCCTTACCACCCAAAAACCAGAACTCCCAAATGAGTTTGTAGGCCAGATTAGTCTTCATAGTAAGTTCCAGGCCATCCAAGACTTTACAGTTAAACTGTCTTGATTTCTAATGCTCATGATCGAAGGGCCTTTTGTGTTCAAGTCTCCTAACAGTGAGCTGAGCTGTCTAGACTGTATCCCATCAGACCCCAAGCTTGTCCCTTCTAGCTCCTTTTTAGTGTAGCCCCGGCTGTCCTGAAACTCTATCGATAGACCAGGCTAGGAGATGATCCTGCTCCTGTGTCCCCAGTGCTGGGACTTTGGGTCACCACATTCCCTAGCTTGGAGTCAGTTCATTCACGTGAGTCCCAGGGATTAAACATGCGTTGTCAACTTGCATGGCAAGCCCTTTACCTGCTGAGCATACTGCCTGTTCAGACTTTAGTTTTTACCTCTAGAAATCTTTCTGGAATCTCCATTCTGTACTGTTGAAGCCAAATCATTTTTTTTCTTTAAAGATTTCTTTATTGTTAAATGTAAGCACACTGTAGCTGTCTTCAGACACACCAGAAGAGGGCGTCAGATCCCATTACAGATGGTTGTGAGCCACCACGTGGTTGCTGGGATTTGAACTCAGGACTTTGGAAGAGCAGTCAGTGCTCTGAGCCATCTCTCCAGCCCAAGCCAAAACATTTTAATCCTTGGTATTATTGTTAGATCTCACAGCAGATACTTATCTGTACTTCCTTTATATGTTGATAATAATGGCCAGAAGCCATAGGATACATTGACCACTTGGCTTATGACAAGTATTGAGAGGTGCTGTAAATGTGAATGCCCACATTTTGAAAATGTAGTTTAAAAAAATAAATGCCTTAATTTCCCCGTTTTGTTTTGTTTGGTGTGTTTTGTGTTTGGTTTTATTTTCAGATGGATCTGGTGTGCCCTATGCTACTCTCGTTTGACACTTCCCAGTGCTAGTACATTACAGGCATGTGTGTACCTTCTTAGTTTTGAAATAGGGTCAATAAGAAACATTGTTTTTCTGCATAGAAAATGTTAGCATATTGGTGAAGTTTCATGGATACAAAGAGATTGAGTTTTTAGTGATTATATGCTATTTACTTTTAATCTCTTGTTAGGGTTTGTCAATGAGGCAGATCAGATTCCGGTTTGATGGGCAACCAATCAACGAAACAGACACACCTGCACAGGTAAAAAAAAAAAAACTCTACTTTTAGGAGAGTTGTGTTGTGTGTGTGTTTGCTTGGGCACGTGTGTTTGTGCAGACGCTAGTGAGGACATCAGGTGTCCTGCTCTATCTACTGCTGTAAGTTTGAACCTTTTGAGACCTGTCCTGAACCTGGAGGTTGGCTCCATTTGACCATCATTGAACCTCCAGTCTCTGTCTTGGGAACCCAAACTCCGGTCCTTCTACTTGCTAAGCAAGTACTGTTATCCGTTGGTCTATCCAGCCTTGGTTTTGTCTTTGTTTTTCCAGACAGGATTTTTCTGTGTAACCTTGGGTGCCCTCGAACTCTGTAGATGAGCTGGCGTAGAGCTAACAAACAGATCTTCCTGCCTCTACATCCGACTCCCAAGTGCTGGGATTATTTTTAAAGCAGCATTGTTTATGGGTTTAAGTGTTGGAATATTGAATTATAGCCTCTTTTTTCTTTGAATTATTGTACTAAATGATGGGTTTCATTGTATTTTCCCCCACCCTTTTTAAAGAACTCATTAATTTTATGTGTTGAGTATTTTGCGTACATGTGTGTACCATGTATGTGCTTAGTGTTTAAGGAAGTCAGAAAAAAGGGCATTGGCTCACAGAATAGTTATGGATTTGTGCACTACCATGTTGATGCTGGGAATTGAACCTTTGTCCTCTGCAGGAGCAGCTTAACCGTCTCTGCCGCCTGTCATTGGCATTTTCATACATATTTGTTTGTTCATTGTTCCTGCTTTGTCTGTTTTTCCTTTTGTTTATGCAAAGTCAGGTTTGATCGTTTGTTTTTCAGTCAGGGTCTCTGTCCCAAGCTGACCTGAAACTTGTATAGCTTAGGACAGTATTGGGGCTACTGCTTGTTCTGCTTCTCTCCGAAAGCAGATATCCGGCCTACAGATTCATTTTCTATGTGTTTGGTGTTGGGGATTGAACCTAAGGCTTCTGACATGTTAGGCAAGAACTATCACAGTGTCTCTGCTTGTTTTGAGAAATGTTTTTGCAGAGAGCAAAGGTGTGAAATAGGCCAGAGGAAAAGGAATAGAAATATCTTCAGTGGGCAGGAGAGATGGCTCAGTGGGTAAGGGCATCAACTGCTCTTCCAAAGGTCCTGAGTTCAAATCCCACACCCACATGGTGGCTTACAACCATCTGTAAGGAGATCTGGCGCCCCCTTCTGGTGTCTAAAGGTAGCTACAGTGTACTTACACATAATAAAATAAATCTTTAAAAAAAAAAAGGAAGAAATATCTTCAGAACATGCAATGACTTGTAGTTAACCAGTAACTACTGTGTAATAGCCATTCAGTTAGTTGATTCCCTTTTTCTTATTAAAATGAACTGTTGGCCAGGCGGTAGTGGTACTTACCTTTAATCACAGCAGAGGCAGTCTCTGATTTCTGTGAGTTTGAGGCTAGCCTGGTCTACAGATCAAGCCAGAACTACACAGAACCATGTCTTGAAAAACAAAAGACAAACAAAGAATTTTCTCTTGATAAGTTCGTTCTTTTTCTAGAGTATATTTTGTTTTTTGTTTTTGTTCTTTGCTGCTACATAATACTTTGTTGTTGAAGAGTTGCAATTTATTTGATTTTAAACATAGATTTGAGGTTAGCGGTAGAAAGATAGGTGTTGGGAGACAAGGTGGAAATGAGACACATCCAGGTTGGTGTGGGCTTCTCAAGACAGTGTTCCCTAAAGTGTCTTTACAATATAGTCTTTTAGTAACTGATAGGTTATTTCTCTGCCACTGGTGAAATTAGCCAATTTAAGCCAGATTTGATTATATTAAAGGCAGGTTTATTGGGAAGTTGCTGTCTGATGGGCGAGTTCACTGGCCCCAAGGAAAAAGGCTAGGGAAGTCACCATGGGAAAAGGAGGGGAGTAGGGGAGGGGGAGAGAAAGAGAAAGGGACCTGCTCAGAGAGAAGAGAAGGAAGGGGTTGCTGTAATGCTCATCCAACCTAGGTGGGTAGCTGGCTCTGGAGCCTACCCATTTAGTTCCTATATTGAAGTGAAATTTCAAATTTACCTTTGTGGGGATATTTTAGGTTTTTATTTTAAACTATATGTATGGGGGATGTAGTAGGCCAGAAGAAGGCGTCAGATACCCTGGGCTGGAGTTGCAGATGGTTGTGAACTGCCTGACATGAATGCTGAGAAATGAACTTGGGTTCTCTGCAAGAGCAACAAGTGGTCTTAACCACGCAGCCGCCTCTCCAGCTTAGTTTCATCTATTCTTGGCGCAGTCTGTCACTCTATTACTCTTGTTAGCTGGGTTTGACTACGTAAGTGACTCTTTACAAACATGGGCCGGAGAGATGGCTCGGAGGTTAAGAGCGCTGACTGCTCTTCCAGAGGTCCTGAGTTCAATTCCCAGCAACCGCATGGTGGCTTACAACCATCTGTAATGAGATCTGATGCCTTCTTCTGCTGTGTCTGAAGATAGCAACTGTGTTCTCAAATCTTTAAAACAAACAAATATGAACTATTAAAAGGTAATGCTCTGCAGGGCAGTGGTGGCCCACGCCTTTAATCCCAGCACTTGGGAGGCAGAGGCAGGCGGGTTTCTGAGTTCCAGGCCAGTCTGGTCTACAAAGTGAGTTCCAGGACAGCCAGGTCTACACAGAGAAACCCTGTCTCGAAAAACAAACAAACAAACAAACAAAAAAGGTAATGCTCTAATTTTCCCCTAATTTTTTGATAGCATTGTGGGTCCCCTGCCTCCTTGTAATTGTATAGTATATGGTTGTCTATCTAAAGCATTGTGTCCTTTTCCTCTAAACCTTCCCTTTACAACTGGAGGGAAAAGGAACTTTGGTTCACTGAAAAAAAAAAATTTTATTTTAAAATCGGTTGTCTTTGTATAGCCTTGACTGACCTGGAACTAGCTTGAATGCCTGCCTCTTCTCAGGAATGTTTGAACTAAAGGCATATATCACCTAATCCTTTCGAGAGTAGAAAATTAACTTTGATCCTTTGGGCTTTTCACTTGAGCTAATTTCCTCATTTGTTGTTTGGATTCTGTGGTGACTGTGCCTTGACCTCCTGGAGACACAAACCTATGCCTTTCCTCAGCTGGTGTTGAAGAACCCCGAGCAGGCCCCCGAGGAGTACAAAGTGTGATTAATGCTTGATTTGAATTCCAGCTTTAATTCTTCATGTAAAAGTTGAGGGGAGCTGGACATGGTGGTGTGCACCTTAATTTAATCTCAGTACTTAGAACAAGTGGATCTCTCAGAGGTCCAGGACAGCCTGGTCGAGCTAGATATACATACCCCTGATTCAACCTATCCCATGCCCCATACACACAAAGACGACAACTAGAGGGGCGTGGGCTAAAGCTGTGGCTCAGCAGTTAAGAGCAGCTGTTGGTCTTGCACAGGAGACCTGGGATTGCTTTGGCTCACAACCTTTTGTAGCTCTAGTTATGTGTAATCTAATGCTCTCCTCTGTCTACAGTGGACACTAGACTCACATAGGCAAAAGTCATGTGCGTAAAATAAATTTTTTACAAAACAGGGCGGGGTGGGCAGAAAGATAGTTCAGCAGTTAAGAGATTTGCCTGAAACAGGCAAATCTCAGTTTAAGGCTAACCTGACCTAGACAGGTGGCCACAGCTACACAGAAACCCTATTTCAAATACACCCTCTCTCCAAATTATACACAAAGTTTATTTAATTTTTTTTTTAAATGAAAATAGTGGAGAGGGCTAAATATGTTAGGAACATAGTTGTTGAGGTGTGATTTTACAGGTAGATTTCAAGACTTCCCCTATCAAGTTGTAGTCAATGGAGAATGCCGAAGGATTTCTCAGTAGTGGCAGACTCCAGGTATGTGTTTTAACCGTAAGGAAGTGCTATGTTTTCTTGTAAGTGAAGGTAAAACTGATCTATTACCCTGGAACATTGTGAAATTTTCAAGTTGAATTTGAAATTCAATTTAGAATTGTTCTCTTCTGCTGTAGTCATAAGATTTTAGAAAACTTTTACATTTTTGTATGTATTCCCAGAATTGAGAGCTTTTGCAGGACAGTGATAGCTCACACCTTTAATCCCAGCACTTCTGAGACAAAGGCAGGTGAACCTCTTGAGTTCAAAGCCAGCCTGCTCTACTGAGCAAGGTCCAGGACAGCCAGAGCTACACAGAGAAACCCTGTCTCAAAGAAGCAAGCAAACAAACAAACACCTTGTAGCCCTGTAGTGCTGGTGCCTGCCTTTAATCTCGGGCAGAGGAGCTCAGTGAGTTCAAAGCCAGCCTGGTCTACTGAACATCTGTGTTCCACAAATGACTTCGGGGGCTTGTTTTTATCTCCAGGGATGCAACTGCAACTCGGGTTCTCAGACTTGAGATCAAGCACCTTTACTCACTCAGTTCTTACCAGCCTACCATTTTTTGAAATAGGGTCTACGTGTATAGCTTAGCTTGCCTTCATCTTATTATTACGTAGTCAAAGTCTGCCAGCCTTCTGCCTCAGCCTCCTGAGGACTCAGATTACAGGTACCCAGTGTGATTCCAGTGGTGAATAAATGATACAGTGGTGGTAAGGCAGTATCTTAGCAGCTGTTATTTTTTTCAATTAAAAAAAATGTTTAGCCAAATACTGTGGAGATGATGAAAAGAGTTTCTTATAGACTGAATATGGTGGCCTGAGTTCCCTTTTTATAGATGTCCAGAGGATGTGATTTTTATCTTTTACAAGTTTTAGGATATGACATGTCCCATGTTCCCTCCCTCAAACAACCC
Source organism: Tokudaia tokunoshimensis (assembly GCA_036184795.1). NCBI lineage: Eukaryota > Metazoa > Chordata > Mammalia > Rodentia > Muridae > Tokudaia > Tokudaia tokunoshimensis. The sequence continues at coordinate 6,584,056 of BTHU01000010.1, forward strand.
CTCTAGACCCTAGACCAGCTCATGTAGCCCAGACTGGTACAACGAACATGTCCTGTTGAGGATGATCTTAAATTCTTTATCTTCTTGTCTGTACCTCCCAAAAGCTGGGATTATCAACCTCCATTGTTTTGTTTTGTTTTTTTTTTAAAGGCATGTGTGTGGCAGGGAGGGGAGGAAGGTCAGGATAATTGCAGGCTTCAATTCTCTTATTACACTGTGTTCTGGGAAATTAAACTCATTGTCAGGATAAGGTAGTTGGACTTGCAGGGCAAGCACTACCCCATTTAGCTGCCTGGCTTGCCATAAGAGAGTCAATTAATTCACTTTCTACAGTGTTGCTTTACGTGTTAAGTAAGACCTTACTCTGTGGATGCAGAGACTGGTGGATCCATGTGAGTTTTAGACCAGCCTGGTCTATAAAGTGAGTTCCAAGACAAATACAGGTGCAATAATACAGTTTAGTACTGTGTGGTTTGGGGTTTTGAGTTTTGAGATGGTCTCACTGTTTCTGGCTAGCCTGGAGTGTTGATTCAGACTAGTCTCAATCACAGAGGTGAGCCCCTGTGCCTGGCTACTGCATAATTTCAAAAATTTGATTTTGGTCTGATACTTTTTTCTGAGGATATTTAACAAATATGTTATTTCCTAAAAGTATTGTGCCTTGTTTTTAAAGTTTATATTTACATTTAATGTATTAATCTTTAAAAAACACTTTTGAAGACTGGGTATCACATATGTTATAGTCTAGACTGGTGTCAAGAGTCTAGAGTTTCAGTCCCCTTGAGTGCTGAGATTGCGTGCGTGCGTGTGTGTGTGCGCGTGCGTGCGTGCGTGCGTGCGTGTGTGTGTGTGCGCGTGCGTGCGTGCGTGCGTGCGTGCGTGCGTGCGTGCGTGTGTGTGTGTGTGTGTGTGTGTGTGTGTGTGACCATGCGTGATGATAATGATTGGGCTAATCAAAACTTTGGTTTCAAATGCAGTCCTTGGCAGGCTGTTGTAAGCATTTGAGACCAGCCTATGGCTGTCACTGCATTCATTTCCCTTTCCTGAGCTCCATAATGCTGGGTCTTAGGTGTACTTTACCGTGCTTGGTTTCATGAAACTGACGTCTGTAAAAGTGAGGTCTGGTGTGCTGTGGGACATGTGCTTAAATTTAATATGAAAACTAGACATTTAAGTTTTCCCTCAGTGGTCTCAACTTTGTTTTCTTTTCTGTGCTAGTTGGAAATGGAGGACGAAGACACGATCGATGTGTTCCAGCAGCAGACTGGAGGCGTCTACTGAGGGAGCCGCCTCACTCCAGAGTCTTGTTACAGACCAAGAAGACATTCTCAAGTAGAAAGCCGCAATTTGGTCCCGCCACATCCTGACTACTACAGTATAGTTTTCTCTCTTCTTTCACGTCCCTGTCCCCATTTCTTTATTGTACATAAAGTAACTGGTGTATGTGCACAAGCATATTGCTCTGTTTTTCTTTTCCTTTTTTAAACTAAATGGCCAATGTTCTTTTCTGGTTGACATCAGATGGAGATGGTCTGGGGAAAAGTACTGGGTCTGTGAAAAATACCCCCTTCTCCACTAGTGGCATGCTCATTCAACTCTTATCTTTATATTCCAGTAAGTTATTTTGCTCTCATTGTTTTAACAAAAGAACCCAACAACACCAAATCCTTGCATACCTTGTTCGATTGGAGAATTTTAATGTTTTTCATTTATCATTGTAAAACCAAGGACAATTTTATAACTTTTTTGTACGTAGCTGTTACATGTAGGGCAATCTGTCTTTAAGTAGGGATAAATTACTCTTGAACAAAACGATCCTAGATAGTTTTCCCTTCAAGTCCAGCGTCTTGTTGTTTAAATAAACTTCTTGTTTAAAATGAGCTGTTCTCTTTATTCTGAAGAATATTAAATAGAATTTTTTTTTTTTTTTTTTTTTGGTTTTTCGAGACAGGGTTTCTCTGTGTAGCCCTGGCTATCCTGGAACTCACTCTGTAGACCAGGCTGGCCTCGAACTCAGAAATCCACCTGCCTCTGCCTCCCAAGTGCTGGGATTAAAGGCGTGAGCCACCACCGCCCGGCGAAATGTTGTTTTAAGGTCAGGTGTGTTGACTCACACCTTTAATCCTAGCACTGGGGAGGTAGAGGCAGGTGGTTCTTTCTAAATTTGAGGCTAGCCTGGTCTTATATAGCCAGTTCCAAAACAGCCACAGATATATATATATATATATATATATATATATATATATATATATATCCCCCCAGACAGTGCTTCTCTGTAGTCCTGGCTGTCCTTGAACTCACTCTGTAGACCAGGCTGGCCTCTAACTCAGAAATCTGCCTGCCTCTGCCTCCCAAGTGCTGGGATCAAAGGTATGTGTGGCCAGCCACAGCTATATAAAGAGACCCTGTCTCAAAAAAAAAAACCGAAAGGAGGAATGTCACATGTCTTTAGTCCCAGCACTTGAAGCAGAAGCAGACATATAACTCAGAAGCCATCTGGTCTACATGGCATGTTTCCGACCAGCTGGGGCAACGCAGTGAGCTCTTATCCATTAAAAAAAGAGGCAGGGGAGGGCTCGTGAGTTGAGCATGGGATTGGTTCCCAGCCCCCATTTGGGGACACACAACTAATTCTAGTTGCCAAATTAGACTTGACACCCTTCTCTGAACCAAACAAGCAGTGTACACAAAGATCGAGTGTCCTGCAACTCTATGTAGAGCAGGCTGATTCCTGGGATGGAACTCGGAGCCTCTGTGGCAAGTGCCTTTACCTGCTGAGCCATCTCACTGTCCATTATTTTCATGAAAAAGTGGGCCAGGCATAGCTGAATACACCTGTAGTCCTAGCACTCAGAAAGCAGGTGCATCTGATCTACATAAGATGCAAATTTTCGGACTGTCTAATGGGGTTATACCATTAGACCCTGTCCCCATAGGAGGTTTGAGTTCAGTCAGAATCAGCCAGGGTTCCCTAGCGATAATCTTACTACTTTGTAAAAGTTATTACTGGTGTAATTTTAAGTTTGAGGTGGGAATCAGTCTGTAGTACTTAGGAGGACCTGCCTAGGTTTGAGCCTCTGTGTGACTAACAATGGAAATTTAGACCCAAGAATTCCAAGTTTATAGCATCCTGGATGATGCTGTACAGGGCAACCTGAGATACAGTAAAATCCTGTCTGAGTCTGCTGTATGCTAGGCTGCTCTGTGGTGTCCTGTGTAGCCTACGATGGCCACAGCATCATGGGTTAAACTGTACAGTAGACCTGGTGGCACTGGTCTAAGGCACGCTGGGTATTGGATGGCAGTCTATCGACTGATCTATGTTCCTAGTCCTTTCTACCTTATGTTCATTTTCCTCCCCTTGGAAGGGAGAAGGTTCAGACAGTATCCACTATGTAACCCCGGATGGCCGGGAGAATACTGTGTAAAGCAGCAGCTGTCCTTGAACAAAGACTGCCTGATGTGTGACAAAACTGGGGGGATAGGGAACCCACAATAGACCAAAGTATGGAAGACACCAAAGTCCAACTTGGTGTACCTAGTTGAGTTTTATGGGAGTGAGTTGTAGGAATATGGGTGAGAGATTACTTACAGGAGCAGAAATGACAGTTGCATCACCAAAGCCCATCCCAGCTCACAAACCCGGAATAGTGGAGTAGCACATGAACCTGCCGGCAGGTTCAAAGTGTCCTTTTCAGATGCTTCAGTTGATCTACACCTCCTAGAAGGCAGCTGGGCTGTTTGCCGCTTTTTGCAGGTAGCTAGTCTTTTGGAAGGGAGGTGACTAGTGAATCTAGTCAGTTACTGGGGTTTCCTGAAGCTATTTTGAGTTGCTTACCTTCTAATTTAAAGAAACTGAATCTCAGAAGAAACTACCTCAGCCTCCCTTGAGTTGGGATTACAGGTGTGAGCCACTTTACCCCAATAGACTTTTCTGTTTTTGTTTTTTTAAGATTATTTATTATATGTAAGTACACTGTCGCTGTCTTCAGATGCACCAGAAGAGAGCATCAGATCTCATTACGGATGGTTGTGAGTGATGGTTGTTGCTGGGATTTGAACTCAGGACCTTCAGAAGGGCAGTCAGTGCTCTTGACTGCTAAGCCATCTCTCCAGCCCCCCAATAGACTTCTTGATTGTTGCGCTACCAAGCAGAATGAGAATACCCTCTGGCAAGATAGGCTGCAAGAGAACTAAAGGGAATGCTAGTCAAGTTTGGTTCTTTTGGCTTGAAAGGTTGAAATGAGGGTAGCTCCAGTGATGTGCTCCTTAAAGTTTTCCTGCTCACATTCAGAGACGGCTCTGCAGTAAGAGGGCTTGCTGAGCAACCATGAAAAAAAAAAAAAAACTGTGAGTCTGGATCCCAGCATGCATTTACCGAGCTGAATGTCCCACACAGACCTGTAACCCCAGCAGTGTGTGTCCCGGGGGTGGAGTGGGGGCTGGAGACAGGATCACTGGAGTTTGCTAGCTTCTAGCTTAGCCTAGAAAATGCAAGCCCTTTGTTTAGGGAGAGGATTTCATCACAGGAATGGGCAAACTGGTGCCAAGGAGGTTTCCACAGAGCGCTTTCGCTTTCTGATTATTGAGGCTGGACTCAGAAGGTTGGTGCTCTATATGTCAGAAGGGCATGTGTTATGGTGAGACTGGTATTAAGAGCTCCTTGCATGAGACATAATTAGAACATAGTGAAACAGGTTGGAATTTAATCTGTTGTTTGGAATGTGGAGTATTATTTCCCTGTAAGCAGTGACATGTGACTACAAGATCATTTTAGGATTTAGTATGCTCTTGGGGCTTTTATGGAACTTTAAAGTCCAAGAATCCTCATGTGGGTTTATTATTATTATTATTATTATTAATTTATTTATTTTTTTTTTTGGTTTCTTTTAGGATTGGGTTTCTCTGTGTAGTTCTGGCTGTCCTGGAACTTACTCTGTAGACCAGGCTGGCCTGGAACTCAGTGCTGGAATTAAAGGTGTGCAGGTGTGCGTCACTGCCATCTGGCCTTGACATTTGTGTGTGTGTGTGTTTTTTGTTTTTTTTTTTTTTGGTTTTTCGAGACAGGGTTTCTCTGTGTAGCCCTGGCTGTCCTGGAACTCACTTTGTAGACCATGTGTGTGTGTTTTAATGTGTTTGAGTGTGTGCACGACGTGTACATGTCTACACCCCATGCATGGATGGAGGAGCCTGTAGAAGACAGAAGCAGTCCTGGATCTCCAGGAATTGTAGTTACAGAAGATTGTGAGCCACCATGCAGGTGTTGGGAGAACTTAGGTCTTCTGCAAGAATATGTGCTGAACCCTCTCTCTGGTCCCTAGTAAGTGTGAGCCCTCTCTCTGATCCCTAGTAAGTGTGAACCCTCTCTCTATCCCTAGTAAGTGTGAGCCCTCTCTCTATCCCTAGTGTGAGCCCTCTCTCTATCCCTAGTAAGTGTGAACCCTCTCTCTGATCCCTAGTAAGTGTGAGCCCTCTCTCTATCCCTAGTAAGTGTGAGCCCTCTCTCTATCCCTAGTAAGTGTGAGCCCTCTCTCTGATCCCTAGTAAGTGTGAGCCCTCTATCCCTAGTGTGAGCCCTCTCTCTATCCCTAGTAAGTGTGAACCCTCTCTCTGATCCCTAGTAAGTGTGAGCCCTCTATCCCTAGTGTGAGCCCTCTCTCTATCCCTAGTAAGTGTGAGCCCTCTATCCCTAGTGTGAGCCCTCTCTCTATCCCTAGTAAGTGTGAACCCTCTCTCTGATCCCTAGTAAGTGTGAACCCTCTCTCTATCCCTAGTAAGTGTGAGCCCTCTCTCTATCCCTAGTGTGAGCCCTCTCTCTATCCCTAGTAAGTGTGAACCCTCTCTCTGATCCCTAGTAAGTGTGAGCCCTCTCTCTATCCCTAGTGTGAGCCCTCTCTCTATCCCTAGTAAGTGTGAGCCCTCTCTCTATCCCTAGTAAGTGTGAGCCCTCTCTCTATCCCTAGTAAGTGTGAACCCTCTCTCTGATCCCTAGTAAGTGTGAACCCTCTCTCTATCCCTAGTAAGTGTGAGCCCTCTCTCTATCCCTAGTGTGAGCCCTCTCTCTATCCCTAGTAAGTGTGAACCCTCTCTCTGATCCCTAGTAAGTGTGAGCCCTCTATCCCTAGTGTGAGCCCTCTCTCTATCCCTAGTAAGTGTGAACCCTCTCTCTGATCCCTAGTAAGTGTGAGCCCTCTCTCTATCCCTAGTGTGAGCCCTCTCTCTATCCCTAGTGTGAGCCCTCTCTCTATCCCTAGTAAGTGTGAACCCTCTCTCTGATCCCTAGTAAGTGTGAGCCCTCTCTCTGATCCCTAGTAAGTGTGAGCCCTCTCTCTATCCCTAGTAAGTGTGAGCCCTCTCTCTGATCCCTAGTAAGTGTGAGCCCTCTCTCTATCCCTAGTAAGTGTGAGCCCTCTCTCTGATCCCTAGTAAGTGTGAGCCCTCTCTCTATCCCTAGTAAGTGTGAACCCTCTCTCTGATCCCTAGTAAGTGTGAGCCCTCTCTCTATCCCTAGTGTGAGCCCTCTCTCTATCTCTAGTGTGAGCCCTCTCTCTATCCCTAGTGTGAGCCCTCTCTCTATCCCTAGTGTGAGCCCTCTCTCTATCCCTAGTAAGTGTGAGCCCTCTCTCTATCCCTAGTAAGTGTGAGCCCTCTCTCTATCCCTAGTGTGAGCCCTCTCTCTATCCCTAGTGTGAGCCCTCTCTCTGATCCCTAGTAAGTGTGAGCCCTCTCTCTATCCCTAGTAAGTGTGAGCCCTCTCTCTATCCCTAGTAAGTGTGAACCCTCTCTCTGATCCCTAGTAAGTGTGAGCCCTCTCTCTATCCCTAGTGTGAGCCCTCTCTCTATCCCTAGTGTGAGCCCTCTCTCTATCCCTAGTGTGAGCCCTCTCTCTATCCCTAGTAAGTGTGAACCCTCTCTCTGATCCCTAGTAAGTGTGAGCCCTCTCTCTGATCCCTAGTAAGTGTGAGCCCTCTCTCTATCCCTAGTAAGTGTGAGCCCTCTCTCTGATCCCTAGTAAGTGTGAGCCCTCTCTCTATCCCTAGTGTGAGCCCTCTCTCTGATCCCTAGTAAGTGTGAGCCCTCTCTCTATCCCTAGTAAGTGTGAACCCTCTCTCTGATCCCTAGTAAGTGTGAGCCCTCTCTCTATCTCTAGTGTGAGCCCTCTCTCTATCCCTAGTGTGAGCCCTCTCTCTATCCCTAGTGTGAGCCCTCTCTCTATCCCTAGTAAGTGTGAGCCCTCTCTCTATCCCTAGTAAGTGTGAGCCCTCTCTCTATCCCTAGTGTGAACCCTCTCTCTATCCCTAGTAAGTGTGAGCCCTCTCTCTATCCCTAGTGTGAGCCCTCTCTCTATCCCTAGTAAGTGTGAGCCCTCTCTCTATCCCTAGTGTGAGCCCTCTCTCTGATCCCTAGTAAGTGTGAACCCTCTCTCTGATCCCTAGTAAGTGTGAACCTTCTCTCTATCCCTAGTGTGAACCCTCTCTCTATCCCTAGTGTGAACCCTCTCTCTATCCCTAGTGTGAGCCCTCTCTCTATCCCTCTTTTCATTTGCTACTCTGTTAGAGAACCTGGGTTTAGCTCCCAGCTCCCACAACCATCTGTAACTCCAGTTTTAGGGTATTCGTTCTCTCTTCTGGCCTCTTTGGGCACTAGGCATGCATGCATTGCACAGATGAAAACACTTATACACATCAAAGATCTCTTGAGTTTGAGAACATCCTGGTCTACAGAACGAGTACCAGGATAGCCAGGGTTACACAAAGGAACCCTGTTTCGAAGTCTAAGCTCATCATCAACTATCAAGTGAGCCTGTATTCCATGGGACCCTGTCTCAAAAAAGAACCCTTACTTTTGTAAAGAAGGCTAAACCCATCTGTAGAAGTGAAACAAGATGGGAAGGAAAGGGTTGCTTGACTTGTCCTGTTTGTTTTTGATGACATTTAACTCCTGCCTCCACCTCCCAGGTTCTGGAACTACACAAACACCTGCTTCCAGTGCCCTCTGCCCTGCCGCTTTCATAGCCGGAGTTTGCCACTGACTTATTTCAGAGGAAATAGTTAAAGCAGGGGCAGTACCTAAAAGCATTGATCTCTGCTTTTGGCGAACACACAGCTAAGAAAAGGGCCGACAGATGGCTACTAAATTTGGCTCTAGCAGTGATGCGGGGGACGTGTTTGAGGAGGGGAGATTAACAAGTGACACATTTAGGAGATACCCTCAGTGGTGGATCAAGAAGTAAACAGTGCCGGAGCGGTGTGGAAAACATCACGAGGCCAGCCTGGTCTACAGAGTGAGATCTGGGATAGCCAGGGCTACACAGAGAAACCCTGTCTCAAAAAACAAAACCCAAAACAAGCTGGTAGTAGAGGCACAGTGGGAGGCAGAAGTAGGTAGATCTCTGGGTGTGAGGCCAAGGCTATGCTACACAGAGAAACCCTGTCTCAAAAAGCAAACAAAAGGGCAGCCATCTTCCAGTAACTCGACAAAATGACCAACACAAAGGGAAAGAGGAGAGGCACCCGGGACATGTTCTCTAGGCCTTTTAGGAAACATGGAGTTGTTCCTTTGGCCACATGCATGCGAATCTACAAGAAGGGTGATATCATAGACATGAAGGGAATGGGCACTGTTCAAAAAGGAATGGCCCATAAGTGTTACGACGACAAAACCAGAAGAGTCTACAGTGTCAGCCAGCATGCTGTGGGCATCATTGTAAACACGAAAGTTAAGGGCAAGATTCTGGCCAAGAGGATCAGTGTGCGGACTGAGCGCACCAAGCACCTGAAGAACAGGGACAGCGTCCTGGAGCAAGTGAAGGAGAAACATCAGAAGACAAAGGAAGCCAAGCCGGGCAGTGGTGGCGCACGCCTGTAATCCCAGCGCTTGGAAGACAGAGGCAGGCGGATTTCTGAGTTCAAGGCCAGCCTGGTTTACCAGGAAAAACCAAAAAAAACAGAGAGAGAGAGAGAGAGAGAGAGATTCAGCTGAAGCAACAGCCTGTGCTACCCAGAGTACTAACAGAACAGAAAAGAGCCTGAGCTGTTGGAGCCCAGTCCATACGAATTCATGGCCTAATGTACAAAAGAGAAATAAAAGAGCCGGACTGCAAAGTGTTTTCCTTAAAAATAAATAAATAAATGAAAATAAAAGGAAAAGAAAATATCTTTTATAGCATCTTCCACACACCCTGTTTATGATACTATTTTTTTGGGAGGGGGGGTTAGTTTTTTGAAACAGGGTTTCTCTGTATAGCCCTGGCTGTCCTGGAACTCACTCTGTAGACCAGACTAGCCTTGAACTCAGAAATCCGCCTGACTCTGCCTCCCAAGTGCTGGGATTAAAGGCGTGTGCCACCACTGCCTGGCTATGATACTATTTTAAGAGCCAGGCCTTTATGGTACTGGAGAGGGAGAGGCAGAGGCAGGATCTCCAAATTCAAGGCCAGCCTGGTCTGCATAGTGGGTTCCAGGATAGCTTGAGCTACATAGTGAGAACCAGTCTTACAACACACACACACACACACACAGGCACATAATAATGATTATCATCATAATAATAATCATAATTCACTTTTAAAACCACTAATTCTTTAGCCCTTCATGTTTCATGTCATAACCAAGGAGTTGAGGAAAATAAGCAGTTACTATGTTCTTCCTGACTTCTCTTCTAACTCAGCAACTGTTCAGTTTTCCCTAGAGTCAAACTGCTTTTCCAAGTATTCAAGCTGCCATTTGTAAGTTAGAAATGCCAGCTCACTCAGGTGTCCTCTCTTCCCACTGTGGAACCCAGGACAGGAGGCATGTGGACACCACATTTTTTTTTTCAGCATTATTACTTTTATTTTTTTTTCAAGACTGTTTTTCTGTGTATCTTTGGCTGCCCTGGAACTTGCTTTGTAGACCAGGTTGCCCTTGAACACAGAGACTTGCCTGCCTCTGCCTCCAGAGTGCTGGGATTAAAGTGTACCATCATGGCTGGGCAGTGGTGGCGCACACCTTTAATCTCAGCACTTGGGAGGCAGAGGCAGGTGGATTTCTGAGTTCGAGGCCAGCCTGGTCTACAGAGTGAGTTCTAGAACAGCCAGGGCTACACAGAGAAACCCTGTCTCGAAAAACAAAACAAAACAGACAAACAAACAAAAGACAGTGTACTACCGTGCCCAGTTTACATCTACTTATTTTATCTGTGTACATATGTGCACATGTGGCTGTATGCATGAACCCACATGTGGATGAAAGTCAGAGAACAATTTCAGGGAGTCGGTTCTCTCCATCATTTTGTGCCTGGGAATCGAACTTGAGTCCTCAGGCATGGTATTGATACCTCTGCCCATTGAGCCATCTTGCCTGGCTCTGAACAAATACTCTTCCTTACAATTCAAAACACTGGAAGCAAGCCGGGCAGTGGTGGCCCACGCCTTTAATCCCAGCGCTTGGGAGGCAGAGGCAGACGGACTTCTGAGTTCAAGGTCAGCCTGGTCTACAGAGTGAGTTCTAGGACAGCCAGGGCTACACAGAGAAACCTTCTTTTTGAAAATCCAACCAACCAACCAACAAACAAAAAAATACTGGAAGCAGGTGGTAATGACTCTTCATTGCTCAAAGGATGTCTAGTTGACGGGGTGGTACCCCTCTATAATCCCAATATCCATGCAGAACACAGGATGGGAAGAGTCCAGGCTAGACATGAGGTATCCTTTATGCTACTGGGGTTGCCACAGACATGGGTGATCATACTTAGACAGAGAAGGGAGTTCTGGTTTTCTCTGAAAATGCAGAGGGAGATTATTTTGGTAAGACTGCAGAGAACACTAACCAATTGCCTGAAGAGGCCACGAACAGAGGAATGTTGTTGAGTTTTATGGAAATATCAAGGTTACACAGGACGGGAGACATCTACTTTTAGGGGTTAAGTTCATCATGAGAAAAGGTCACCCTTCAGCTGCCTACAAGCTTTTACCTAAGGCTTTGCCTATTAAGATCTTTATACCATCCTCCAAGTCCTCTAAAGTGTTGCCTGCATTTGTTGCAGGGATAAATTTACCCAGACAGGTGGAAGAGTCATGACTTAAGAGTTAGAAACAGCTGCCGAGTCTCCGGCAGCTCCGATAGTTTTAGAGATGAGGCCATTCCCTTACCAGGCATTAGCCAGCTTTAAAACAGTCTCTGAGCTCAAACCATCATTTGGGTTTGCTCATGTGCCACCCATTGGAGTTTAAAGAATAAGATTAAAGTGGTTTTTTTTTTTTTAGCTTGTCTGTTTTATTTTGTTTTTTAAGTTTTTTTGAGACAGACTAGGCTGGTCTTGAACTCACTCATATTCTCCTACTTCTGTCTCCAGAGTACTGGGATTAAAGGTGCCCTATATCACTGGCTGAAAGATTAATATTAAAGAAATTCCAGTCTTTCTTGAAGATGTTAGCATGGGCCTTTAGTTGGTAGGCAGAGGCAGGCAGATCTCTTGAGTTTAATGGAAGTCTGGTTAACAAAGGGAATTCCAGGACAGCCAGGGCTACGTAGATCACATATAAAACCAAACCAAACCCCCGTAATTTTAGCACCTTTTCTGTTATCGACTCTTTGAAATTGTTTTGTTATGCACTCCAATGGGACTTATAGTAGGTTTGTTTGTTTTTTTTTTTTTTTAAAGTCAGGTTGTAGGAGTGATTTCTAACCCTTAAGAAGATTGTCCCAGTGAAAGATCTCATCTCCATCCAGAAGCATGGGAAGCTGAAGGTTTATTTTGGGGCATGTGTTATTTCCTAAAGAAATTAAAGATTATTAAAGAACATATTTAAGGTTTTCATTTTGCTTTTTCGAGACAGGGTTTCTCTGTGTAGCCTGGCTGTCTTGGAACTTACTCTGCAGACCAGACTGGCCTTGAACTCAGAAATTGCCTGCTTCTGCCTCCCAAGTGCTGGGATTAAAGGCTTGCACCACCACTGCCCAGCTGTATTTTAATTTTTCATTGCCATCTACCTTTCATAGTAGCACTGCCTTATACTGCCAAGGGGTAGGGAGGAGTGTTGGTGTAACTAAACCCTGGGAAGGTACTAAAGCCATAGCAGAGGGATGTGGGATGATGGTGTAGCACAGGCTAATCCAGTAATTCTTTAACTTTTCATTTGTTTGTTTTTTTCTAGACAGGGTGTCTCTGTGTAACATCCTTGTCTGTCCTAGACTCTTTTAGACCAGGCTGGCCTCCAACTCACAGAGATCCACTTGCTTCTGCCTCCCTAGTGCTGGAATTACAGGTGTGTACCACCACAGCCAGCTTCCTTTTTAACTTAAAAATATTTTTAAAAATGTGTATGCATCCTGGGCAGGGGTGGCACACCTCTTTAATTCCAGCACTTGGAAGGCAGAGGCAGGCAGATTTCTGAGTTCCAGGTCAACCTGGTCTATAGAGTGAGTTCCAGGACAGCCAGGGCTACACAGAGAAACCCTGTTTCAAAAAACAAACAAATAAACAAAATGTGTATGCATGTTTTGCCTGAATGTGCATTCCGTGGTACCTGGTGCTCATGAAATTAAGGTCCTGTGTGGCTAATTTTCCAGCCATTGCCACCCTCCACACACACCTTTTTAGCTTTTTTGGAGAAAGGGTATCTCTATGTTGCACTGTTTGTTGTCCTGGGACAAACATTGTACATGAGGCTGGCTTGAACTCACAGAGATCTGCCTGCCTCTGCCTCCCTAGAGCTAGGATCAAAGGTGTAGACCACTGTGTGCCCTGCTTTCCCTTCTCCCCTTCTCCACTTCTTTGAGGCTAAGAAATTTAGCTTCTGTTTCCAGGGTGCTGGGATTAGGGGTGTGCAGCACCCCTATCTTGGACCTAAAACAAAATAAAACGTAAACAGGTTTTCTTTGTGTAGTTCTGGCAAGCCTGAAACTTAGAGATCCACCTGTCTCTGCTTCCTGAGTCAGTGATGGGACTAAAGGATTAAAGGCATGTGCCACATTGCCTGGCAAAAGATTTATTTTGTGAGCCAGGCAGTGGTGGCACATGCCTTTAATCCCAGCACTTGGGAGGCAGAGGCAGGTGGATTTCTGAGTTCAAGGCCAGCCTGGTCTACAGAGTGAGTTCCAGGACAACTTGGGCTGTCTTGAAAAAAAAAAAAAAAGCTTTATTTTGTGTATATGTGCAGGGAAGTGTCAACACACCCCGCCAACACATCCTTTTTATTTAGGTAGATAGTGTGTGTATGTGAGTGTGTCAGTGCGCACACCTGGAGGTCAGAGGTTCAAGAGTTGGGTCTCTTATACTTTGTGGGTCCTGGAGATTGAACTCAGGTTTCATGCTGGGCGAGAAGGGCTTTTCCTTCTGAGCCACCTAAACAGCCCCTCCAGTAACTTTTTAAAGTGACAGCTCCACCAGCTTGTCCAGGGCGTGGAGGAGGGGGAGGCGGTAGCGGCCAGTCCAAGTACAGGAAGGGGGCGGGGCTTAGGCTGAGCCGTGGCCCTCGCAGCCTGTCCGGACGCCGAACTATAATTAGCACTATAGCCAACCAATAGAAACGAAGAGATCTTTTTAAATTGACCAATGGCGGCATGTGGAGGGTGGGCCCTATTGGCCCTATAAAATAGGAATTTGGCCAACCCCACGGCGGCAGAAGCTCGTGGAACCCGGCTGCTTAGGCTTGTGGAGTCGTCTGCGCCGGTTGGTCCCAGTTCCCCCTCGGCGTTTTCAGGGCCAGTCCACCTTGCCCCTTGGCGCCATGACCACTACCACCACCTTCAAGGGTGTGGACCCTAACAGCAGGAACAGCTCTCGGTAAGGCGACAGGGTAGGGCTCGAGCCCTCTAGGGCTTGTGGGGGCCGCGGGGCGTTGGTGGTAACGGGCCCGGAGCACCGCGCTCGCGCCCGGGGGAGGGTGGCAGAGTAAGGAGTGGGCGCCGCTTTGTGCGGCAGGACTGCCTAGGCTTGTGGCCCCGCCCCAATCGGCGACTCTATTCATTTCTTCCCCCGGAGCGATGGCTGAGGGGGACCGTGGGTGGCGGCCCTTTGCCATGCGGCAGGTTGGAGTCGGTGCGAGTGTGCGGGAGGATCGTCTTTCTAGCCACCCGCGGCGACACTGGTCGGGTCCAGGATAGTGGGCTTGGTCTCCCAGGAGCCCAGGGAGTCTGCAGGGCCCTGGCTCCTCGGCCCATTGTCCCACATGAGGGCCATGCGCTCCAGCTTCTGGCTCGGGCGTGTGCTGGCCCCGGCCTTGGGCGCTGCGAGCAAATCTGAGCCCTGATCCGGCTGGTCTGCAGGCTCTTTTCCTTGTGGTGGCCCGCCGGGTGTCGGTGTCTGCGCAGCAGGTGCACCTCTGGTAGGGCGGGGCTGGTCATCCCCTCCCTCCACTTCCAGCCCTGGGTCGGAGTCCTCTTCTCAAAGTGCCTCCCTGCGCCTAACAAAGGAGAGATCGCGTCTCCTCCCCCTCCCCACGCCCACCTCCGAGTGCGCGGGGCCGTGAGCCTGCTCCAGTGGGTTTTCTGCGCTTAGATCCTCGGACCTCAGTCCTTCCATGTCACCTTCCTTACTTCTCCCATTGACTTTGGCCGAATGAGTTCACTCCAGAGCAGGCTTCTCTTGGAGGAGGAGGTTGTCTGTGCTTGGGCGGGGCTAGGGAGCCATCCATTGTCTCTCCAGTAGTATGTAGTATCCCTTCCTGGAAGCTGGGACCTTGCTTGCCACCCTGTAGACTGCATTTTGGGGAGGAGCTGTGTGTCTGGACTGGGACCCTTTTCCTACCCCTCTCTTAACTTGGTGGAGGGATCGTGTTCTGTGGAGGGAGTCCATCCACATCGGCTCAGCTAGCGGCACACACTCCATTAAGTTGGCTTTCAGACATCTCTTGGATCTTCCCAAAGGCTTGGTTCCATGTTCTCTGGCCATCTATTTTCCATTGATGACCCACAGTTGAGTGTGACCAAGCCTTAGGGTCCCAACCAAGTGGCACAAAAGGGAGCCATTTTGTGGGGCTAAGAAGGCAGCGTGGAATAGCAGTGTCTCACAGGGGCTTGACAACTTGCGAACAAAAAGCAGCCTTCTTGAGTCTTATGAGGAAGCCCCGGGCAGGAACAGGCTGCTTTCAGTTTCGGGAAGTAGTAAAAGAATTGGGGAGATGCAAGGAAAATAAAGGGGCCAGCGATTACAGGGCGGGGCAGAACTGGAGAGTAGACCTAGGAGACTGGGTCACTCCCTCTCATCATCCTTCAAATGAGGTAATTTGTGACAAAGGACCCGGGGACGGATTGAGCCCTGGGTTTTTGTTTTGTGTGATGAGGCCAACTTTTCCTGGTCAGACAGACACTGGTTCCTTCCTGGCAAGATAATGTGTAATCTGGGTTTTATCTTTTGGGAGTCAAGCTCACGGCTTTGTAGAGCATTTCAGAGCCCAGGGCCTTTACGTGTGAGACAGACACTGTTTCCAGCCACCTTTGCTGTTGATGGTGCTAAGGTTCTCCCCGGTTCTCCTCTAATCCGACGGAGTCTCTTCACCTCCCTCAGTAATGTGCTTGTTCTGCGACCTCAGTGGCGGATGCTGTGCTGGGGTGATGGGAGTTGGGACTGGAAGAAAGGAGTTATTTTTTAAATTGCTGTCTGCACTATAACATTTTTGGGTCTTAACTAGGCAACCTTGAAGCAGTTACTATCTATGTGGTTCCAAAAGAAAGACTCCAAACCACAGCTGAAGTACTTTGTCTTGCAAGCAAATCCTTTGTTTGGGAACCGCTCTCTGTTTCAGATGGTCTCTCTAACACTGACGTCATTGGGGAGGTAGTACCTGCTATCACAGGACCAGTAAAAGTTGGACTAGGCAGGGTTGGCAGATTTGTAAGCTAGCTGGGTGCTGCTAGTGCTCCCCCACCCTTGGTTTTTTTCTTGGCCAAAACATATTTACAAGTCCACTAGGGTTCTGAAGAATTTCATGAGCTTTTAATTCCACTTAGCAATGAAAGCCTCCCTCTCTGGGGAGTGAGGGAGGACAAAGAGGCACATTGGGTTTGATTCTAATATTTCAAGTGTCTTCAGTCATTTAAGGTAAAAATTTAAAACAATCCTACCCAGTAAGAACCTATAGGGCTGGAGATGTGCCGGCTTGTCCATAGCCTGGGCAAGACTCAGGGTTCCACCCCCAGCAGCTCCCTACTCCCCCCCCCCAAAAAAATCACCCCAGCATTTATCTATACCATTAGTAGTAATTTAAACAACTTAATTTCCTGGGAACTTGGATGGGGGGGTGTGAGCCTGTTACACGGCACTAGGGAGACGGAAGTGGGAGGCTGGCTTCAATCAAGCTCCAGGCCGGCTACAGCTACGTAGTGATACCCTTCTTCAAGAAAAAATTTAATGTATAATTATCTTTATAAAGTATATACCAGAACACATTTATCTTGATTTATATAATGAAGAGAGCTGGTGTGTGTGTGTGTAGGATCTCAACCATGTGACTTTATATTTACACTGTATCCAGCCCAGGTTAGCCTCCAACTTGTGACCTCCTTCAGTCTCCTGAGTGCGGAGATTAAAAGCACCTGCAGACATAGTTTGCGATTTTTTGTTTGTTTGTTTTTGTTTTTGTTTTGAGACAGCATCTCACTGTGTAGCCTCAGCTGCTGGCCTACAACTCAGTAGTATATAGAACTCACTGAGATCTACTTGCCTATGCCTCTGGTGTACTGGGATTTAAGGTGGGGTCACCATAGCCAGCACACGTGTTTGTCTTCAGGGGCAAACACATGGAGTTACCTTAAGGTTTTCTTGTGTTCTAGCCCTGGACTGTCTTTCTTCTGTAGACCTCTGCCTTCTCCCTAGACTGTGACATTAGTGTCTCAGTAAAATGCAATGGTCAGGCCTGGAGAGTATTTTATATGTATGTATGTCTGAGTGTGGGTGTGTGTACATGAGTTGCAGATACCTGTGAGGAGCTCTGGAGTTAGAGGAAGTTATGAGCCACTTGATGTGGGCCCTGGGATCCGAACTCAGGTCCCTCTGCAAGAGCAGCAAATGTTCTTACTGCTGCATCCTCGGCTTCTCTAGTTGACGTCATTGTGTGCCCTCATTTCTTTTTTAGAAAATATCTTTTATATTCATTTTTATTTTATGTGTATGAGTGCTTTGTCTGAAACCACATGTGTGCCTGGTCCCCACAGAGGCCAGAAGAGGGTGTCAAATTCCTTGGAACTGGAATTGTAAATGGTTGTGAGCCACATGTCAGTGCTGGGAATTGGATCTGAGTTCTGCAAGAGCAGTCAGGCAGTGTTCTTAACCTCCACGCCATCTCGTCAGCCCGTCTCCCTCCTGCAAAAAAAGAGTGGTTTATTTTATTATCTGTTTGTGGGAGGGGTGCTTTCAGAGTCCAGAAGGTGTCGAATGCCCTGGAGAGTTACAGGTGGCTGTGAGCTGCCTGGCAGGGGTGCAGGGATCTGAACAGGGCCCAACTACAAGAGAGGAAGCTCTCTCCAGGCCTGAGCATTGCATCTTACTGAGTGAGACACTAATGGCAGTCTAGGGAGAAGGCAGTCCAGGGCCAGAAAACAAGAAAACCTAAAAGAAATTCTATGTATTTGACCCTGAAGACAAACATGCCATTGTTTGATTGCCCGTTGATTGGTTTGAAGCACTTGCCAGGCTGGAGGACGTTAGGCTTGAAGTCAGTCACTCACTGGGCAGCTGCTTGGAGTCTCCGTTCTCAGGCTCTGCTCTGACAAGTAAACTACAGAGCACTCAGGAGACTGAAGGAGGTCACAAGTTGGAGGCTAACCTGGGCTGCATACAGTGTAAATATAAAGCCACATGGTTGAGATCCTACACACACACACACACACAGCAGAGCCCAAGCCCTGTGCCCTGCCTCAGCCTCACCCAGCTTCATAGGCTGTAAACTGTGGGCACTGTCTTGTGTTCGGAAGTGGTTGTGGAAACCAAGATTACATGACTGGGAAAATCCCGACAGTAAAGTTGCAGTGTCCATAAGTCAGGTTTGTTGCAGACAGCCATGCACATGCTGTGCTGTGTGCTGCAGGGCAGCGAGGACAGAAAGGAAGACATCCTTACATGTGGCTTTCCTCACCAGGAGCAGGAGCACTAACTAATCTGCCTGTGTTCCCTGTGGTCTGACTGTGTCCTGGGCTCATGGAGGAAGGAAGAAGGGATAGGGTGTGGAAGTGGGGTTTAAGAGATCAGCTGAAGGTTAAAGGGCACTGAGGGGAAAGGCGGAGCATGCTTGAGCCAGAGGAGATAGGCCAGGAAGGGCTCCAAGTGGAGAGGACTTGCCGCAGTGAAGGAAGTGGAGAGGAGGGTGGCCGGGAGGATCTTGGTTGGTTGGAGAAGAGGCAGAGGAGAGGTCACTGTTTACTGCAGAAAGAGCAGTGCATGAGTCCAGTGAGGAGGAGCAATGTCCCCAATGTCCCCAGCACTGACTGAGGCCAGAACCAGCCTGAGGAGCCAGGATTTCTATCAAGGGATGCAGGCGAGAAAGGGGTGTTGGGAAAAGTAGCTCTGGTCTCCCAGCTTGATGGCAGTCTCAGGCTGGCCGGAGCTGTACTGTGAGATCCTCTAGAGAGAGGAAAAGTATTTCAGAGTCTCACTCTGTTGTCCAGCCTTTACTGTGCGGCCCAGCGCTGCCTCCAACTCGGTCACCTGTCTGTTACCTTGTCTCCCTCAGAAGCAGTCTTTTTTTTTTAAGGTTTATTCTTAAATGTGTACATGTTTGTGCAGGTGCCCTTGGAGGCCAGAAGAGGGCATTGAATCCCCCGGAGCAGAGGTTGCAGGGAGCTGGGAGCTGCCTGACACGGGTGTTGGGAACTACACTCGGGTCCTCCGCATCTCCACTGAGCCATCTCTGCTCCCTTTGCCTTAAGTGTGCGTTTTCTCTGGCATGTGTATGGAGGTCAGAGGATAACTTTCAGGAGCCTGTTCTTTCCATTCACTGTGGGCTGCTGGGATCTAACTCTAGTTATCAGGCTTGGTAGCAAGCATCTTTACCCATCTAACCAGTCCAGAAGCAGTCTTTAAAATTTTTGGTTAATAGCAATGCAGAAAAATAGGATGTCATTCAGCTGAAATCCATTAGTAGTGAGAGGGAACACCCGATAGCATCGTATGACATGTAGATGCTTTAATAATAGTTTGTGTACATGATTGCCATGTTCCAGATGCTATATATGTATGATGTTCCTATTAATAACAGTCTGATGGGACAGAAACTACTGCGGGGCCTCATTTTATAGAGAGAGGAGAAACCTGGAGCATAGAGAGGTCAGGCAACTCCCACTGTGTCCCTTAGAAAGTTTGTACCAAGCTGGACATAGTGGCTCTCTACTGTAAACCCAGCACTCAGGAGGCTGGGGAGGAGTTTTGTGCCTTTGAGGTTTGTTCAAATTTATACCTTTATTCATTTTTATACCAGTTTGCCCTACTAACCCTTTTGTTCTAAACTTCATTTATTTTCTACTCTGAGGGGAAAAAACCCAGCCATGTGTTTTCCTCTCATTTCAAAACACAGCAGACATCTGTCACTTGAGGTGTGGGGCCTTGCTGGCGGCAGATGCCGCATGTGTAGGAGATACTGTCACGTTAGGCACCAGCTAGTGTTCTCTAATCCAACTGAGTTGGGACACCTGGAGATAGAACCTCCCACACACTTGAGGGTGCCCTGCATGCCTTGTTTATGCAGTCCTGGGAATCGAACCCAAGACTTCTGCTAGGCAAATGGTCTACCAACTGAACTATACTGGTAATCACTTTCTTTTTTTAAAGCAGGATTTTGTTTCTAGCCTAGGGTAATCTTGAGTTCACGTTAGTCCAGCCTGGCTTCAAATTCACAGCAATCCTTCTATCTCAGCATCCCACCTCCTGGGATTAGAGGATGAGTTACAGTGCCTGGCTTTCAGGTTCCCCGCCCCCCTCGCTGTGCTTTTGACAGACTGGCTGCAAAGCAGGATCCTTGTAACCTGCCCTTAGGTTTAATTAATTTGCCATAAAATTCAGGGAAACCTCCCACATTTATGGGTTTATCATGGAGAGTATAATTAGGTATAGAGTAAGTTTGAGAGAAAGGTGCAGGGCTTTAGTGTCCACCACAGGTGCATCTCCTCCTGAAACCTCCAGCTTCAGCCACTCAGAAGCTCACTTGTCTTTACTTGAGGCAGGGGCTCTCTATGTAGCCCTGGCTGTCCTGGGACTCACTCTGTAGACTCGAGTGCTGGGATTAAAGGCTAACTCTCCTGGGTTTACAGAGACAGCATTGCTCTGTGCACAGCTGCAGGTGAAGCTGTGTAACGTGCTCGGACAACAGGCCAGGGGTTTTGGCAAGAGAGTCCATGAGTTCCCGGCCAGCCTGGGCTGCCTGTGACCCTATCTCAGGAAGTGGAACTTGTGGTTTAACTCTAAGAGTGGGTCAGGAAACAGAAGGTTTTTCTGCCTCTTCTTTTTGATCAAATGTTTATAAAGCCCAGGCAGACCTTGAATTGTAATCCCTGTGCTGCCCAGCAGCGCTCGCTATAGAGGCGTGTGGTCTCACAGCAGCCCCCACCTGACTTCTTTCTGGCTTTCAGGGGGTCAGACAGGGCCTTACATAAGCTAGGCAAATGCTCCACCAGTGTAGACCAGGCTGGCCCCACAGAGCTCCCTGACCTCGAGTGCCTGTACCACTGCACACAGCTGCCCTGCCGTCTCCCTGCTCCCATGTTGTCTTTGTGGCCAGTGTGAAGGCAGATGGGCTACCATCTGGATTTTTAAAAAGTTTGTTTGGGGGCTGGAGAGATGGCTCAGTCCTTAGGAGCCCTAGTTGCTTTTTCAGGGCCCCGGTTTGATTCCCAGCATCCATGTGGTGGCTCACAATTGTCTGAAACTCCAGTCCCAGGAGAGATCCACGACCTCTTTGGCCTCCACTAGTACCAGGCACACACATGGTGTACAGATACACATGCAGATGAAAACACCCACACACAGAACAAATAACTTAAAAATTTTGTTGTTTAGAAGAAATGCTCTGGAAGGGCCTGCCTTGTCACTGCAGTGGGCGTGGAAGTAAGTGACGGAAGGGCCTGCCTTGTCACTGCAGTGGGCGTGGAAGTAAGTGACGGAAGGGCCTGCCTTGTCACTGCAGTGGGCGTGGAAGTAAGTGACGGAAGGGCCTGCCTTGTCACTGCAGTGGGCATGGAAGTGACGGAAGGGCCTGCCTTGTCACTGCAGTAGGCATGGAAGTAAGTGACGGAAGGGCCTGCCTTGTCACTGCAGTGGGCGTGGAAGTAAGTGACGGAAGGGCCTGCCTTGTCACTGCAGTGGGCGTGGAAGTAAGTGACGGAAGGGCCTGCCTTGTCACTGCAGTGGGCATGGAAGTAAGTGACGGAAGGGCCTGCCTTGTCACTGCAGTGGGCGTGGAAGTAAGTGACGGAAGGGCCTGCCTTGTCACTGCAGTGGGCGTGGAAGTAAGTGACGGAAGGGCCTGCCTTGTCACTGCAGTGGGCACGGTAGTGACGGAAGGGCCTGCCTTGTCACTGCAGTGGGCGTGGTAGTGACGGAAGGGCCTGCCTTGTCACTGCAGTGGGCATGGAAGTAAGTGACGGAAGGGCCTGCCTTGTCACTGCAGTGGGCGTGGAAGTAAGTGACGGAAGGGCCTGCCTTGTCACTGCAGTGGGCGTGGAAGTAAGTGACGGAAGGGCCTGCCTTGTCACTGCAGTGGGCGTGGAAGTAAGTGACGGAAGGGCCTGCCTTGTCACTGCAGTGGGCGTGGAAGTAAGTGACGGAAGGGCCTGCCTTGTCACTGCAGTGGGCACGGTAGTGACGGAAGGGCCTGCCTTGTCACTGCAGTGGGCACGGTAGTGACGGAAGGGCCTGCCTTGTCACTGCAGTGGGCATGGTAGTGACGGAAGGGCCTGCCTTGTCACTGCAGTGGGCATGGTAGTGACGGAAGGGCCTGCCTTGTCACTGCAGTGGGCGTGGAAGTGACGGAAGGGCCTGCCTTGTCACTGCAGTGGGCATGGTAGTGACGGAAGGGCCTGCCTTAGCGCACTGCTTCTGTGGCTTCCCTTGGGGAGGGAGCTGTGCCCCAGGAACCACAGACACAACCAAGGCACACAGAACTCCAGAGCTAATGACACTGTTGATGTGTTGTACAAGGTGGTATCGACTTTCTGGACTCGTGACTCTCCTGCCGTGACTCTCCTGCCGTAGTCTCCTAGAACCTGAGGCGCAGGCCTGGCTCAGGCCCAGCTGTGAGGTTGAAACCCTTGTTTTTCTCTTGTGTTTCTTTTTTGTATCTTTTGTATACTCGTGGTGCTATCTTCTGTCCTATTATCTATCTCTTTGCCTACTCTCTAGCTTTGTGGCTGGCTTAGGAAGCCTTCCTCACTCTGCTCCCCCCACCCCACCCCGTCCTGCCATGTAGATCAGGCTGCCTTCTTGTTCAGTCTGAGTAACCCCAGCCGGCCTTGAATTTAACCCAGGTCCTTCTCTTTGGGTCTCTTAAATGTTGGGATCATAGGCACGAGCCACTAAGCCTGTCAGAGAAGCAGGATCTGGAACAAAACAGACACAGCGAGAACTGGAGAGTGAACTCTTCAAGCACACGTGGCTTTAGAGAATTGGACGCCTGGATTAAGCCATGAGGCAATGTCAAAGAATTCTGGTCATAGCACATTGTTATCTGACTGTTGACTCTACAGCTAGAAATGAATAAGCTAGAAAGACTTTTGGAAACACACTTTATTTCTTGGTATTTTGAGACCGTCTCAGTGTAGCCTTGGCTGGCCTGGAACTGAAACAATCTCCTCTCTCAGCCATGAGCAGCATGAGCTCGCTACTTAATTGTGTTGTTGTTTTTTTTAACTTTAAACAAATTTTTTGGTTTCTTTTTATGTGCCTTGCCTATATCTATGTGCACCACACGCACGCCTGTGCCCCTGGGGGTCCGAAAGCAGTGCTGGGTCCTTCACGACTAGAGTTAGGGCTGGGAGCCAGGCAGTGGTGGCCATGACTTTAATCTTAGCACTTAGGAGGTAGAGGCAGGGGATCTGTGTAAGTTCAAGGCCACCCTGGTCTACAGACTGAGTTCTAGGGCCGTAGGGCTGCAAGGAGAAACCCTGTCTTAGAAATCAAAACCACAAAGAATGGTCGTGGAGCCACCCACCATGTGAGACCGGAACTGAGGGGGAGCTGGTTCCCTGCACTGCTGAGCCATCTCCAGCCACCAGGTCAAAATTAACTAAGATATTTGGCGTGGGTTTATTGTACATACTGATGGGTTTCATTAGGACAGATCTTTTTTCTACTTTGGTTTTTGGGACAGGGTCTCACATAGCCAAGGCTGGTCTGAATTTGCCATATAGCCAAGGATGACCTTGAGTTCCTTCATCCTCACAAGTATATATTGTGTTTCTAGTGTGTCTTTTTCCTCCCTCCTCCCTGTCTTCCTTCTGTTCTTATGGTAAAGTATTTGTACTTGTCTTTGTGTATTTGTCTCACCTCACTTAATATACCTATCTCCACCTACAACCATTCTCTAGCAAATCACCCCCTCAGACCTCTGTGTGGCTGACTAAAGCTTTTTTTATTTTCAAGACAGTTTCTCTATGTAGCCCTGGCTGTCCTGGAACTTGTTTTGTAGAACAGGCTGGCCTCAAACTTCCAGAGATGCCCCCGCCTCTGCCTTCTCAGTGCTGGGGTTGAAGGCATGGGTCACCGCCTCCTGGCCACTCCGTGGAGTGTTTTGTTCTGCAGCTTTCTTTCTGGCGGCCACCTGCACAGTGCTGCAGTGAGCAAAGGCGCCTGTGCGTCTCTGCAGTGTGCTGACGGCTCCTCAGCGAGTCACGCCAAGTGTGTTTTTATTTATATTTTATTTTTCTGAGACAGTCTCATTAAGTAGTCCTGGTCAGATTGTGACTCCACACGCAGACCAGACAGGTCTTGAACTCTGCTTTCTGACATCTGCCTGCCTCTGCCTCTGCCTCCAGGGTTGGGATTAAAGGCACACACATGCTACTGCACCTGGCTACATTTTTAAACTAAGTGTATATAATATCTATGTGCTCGTGCACGTGAGTGCAATATGCAGAGCTAGAGTTACGAGAGGTCGTGGCACAGCATGGTTGCTTCAGTTCTGGAGCCCAGGAGCAGGAGCGGCACAGCGCCGAGCCGACCCGTCCCTGCAGCCCGGGGCTATCCGGTCTTACATTAAGGTTCTGGTAAATTTGTTTTTTTTTTTCGAGACAGGGTTTCTCTGTATAGCCCTGGCTGTCCTGGAACTCACTCTGTAGACCAGGCTGGCCTCGAACTCAGAAATCCGCCTGCCTTCTGCTTCCCAAGTACTGGGATTACAGGCGTGCGCCACCACTACCCGGCAAGGTTCTGATAATTTTAAACTGATTTTTGTAAAAGGTGAGTGATAAGAATCTAGTTTTCTTCTGAAGATGTGGATACTCTGGTTTTTCAGCAACATTTATGTTGATTTCTTAAATAAAAAGATTACATGTACATATGTGCACTGTGTTCTTGCCTGGTGCCCATGGAGGCCAGGGGGGGAGAGCATCAGGTTCCTTGGGAGCCACATTGGGAGCTGAGCCATAGACTCGGTAGATACACCCATGCCTAGGCTATGCTGGGGCTGAGCCCATAAAGATCCTCTGCCTCCCAAATGCTGGGACTAAAGGCTGGTCCCAGATAGTTTAACATGAGCATATGAGTACTGTGCCTGTGTCTGCATGTACCATGCCTGCAGAGGCCAGAAGAGCATGCCAGAGCCTCAGGAATTGAAGTTACAGATGGTTCTGAACCACCACGTCGGCGCTGGACCCAACTTAGGTCTTCAGGCTCAGTGGGCATCCTGCTTTGTCTGCTGGACATCACTCGCCCTTGAGGCAGCTTTTGTAACTGGATCTTATGTATCTATTCTTTTTTTTGTTTTGTTTTGTTGAGAATAAAAAAGGACATTGGTTTTTTGGGTGACTATGATGTTGTAGTCCATGGAGACTGGCAGTCCTGCCTCAGTGTCCCAAATTCTGATTACAGCTGTAATTACAAGATGTTGTCCTAAACTTCTTTGCAAATATATTTAGCTAACTCCAGAGAGGAAAGGTTCCTTCGGTAACTTGCTTAAAGGGACACGGAGCCTGTTACCTGTGGTGACATTCAGCTGCTGCAGCTTTCGGGTGTGGTAGATGGTCTTGACGCAGCGGGTCTACAGCTGATGATTCAAGTCCTCCTTGTTAGCAGCTGTCTTGGAGGAGGGAGAAGGGTCAGAGAAGAGAAGGCATTTAGACATATTTATCCAAGGAATGTTTGGTGTGATCTGAAGTTAACTTCCTACCATTGTTTCTAGGGTTTTGCGGCCTCCAGGTGGTGGGTCCAATTTTTCATTAGGCTTTGATGAGCCAACAGAACAGCCTGTGAGGAAGAACAAGATGGCTTCTAACATCTTCGGGACACCTGAAGAGAACCCCCCAGCTTGGGCCAAGTCAGCAGGTGCTTGTTTGTTTTTTTGGTTTCAAGATATGGTCTCTGTGTAGCCCTAGGTCTCGCCCTGTAACTCAGAGAGGCCTGCCTTTGTTCCCCGAGTGCCGAGATTAAAGGCGTGCACCACTGTGAGCAGGTACTGGTTTTACAAGGCAGTCCTTATTAAAGTCACCGATTCAGCAGGATATAGTACTGATTAGCAAAGGCTGAACCCAAACAAGCAAGAAATGCAATACTTGGCTGGGTGTGGTGGCACAGCCTGTAATCCAGTACTTGGTAGACTCATGCATGGTGGTTGGGAATTCCTGGGCTCTGGGGTAGGTCCCAGGACTCTTGAGAGTCTACATGAAGGTTGGAGTAAGGACCAGAGGCAGAGGGGCCCTGTGGTAGCTTTCAGCTAGCCTGCCTTCAAGTATACTCTTTCATTTTGTGATATGAAACACAGTGTTCTTTTTTTTAAAAAATGATTAATTTCACATGTATGAGTGTTTTGCCTACATGTATGTACCATGTGGGTGCTAGGAGTGGAACTTGGGTCAGCCCATGTTCTTTTTTTTTGTTGTTGTTTAATTTGTTTTTTGCACATTTGTGTTTTGCCTGCATGTATGTCTGTACGAGGGTGTCATATCCCTGGAACAGGAGTTCCTGTTGTGAACTGCCATGTGGGTGCCAGGAATTGAACCCAGGTCCTCTGGAGGAGCCGCCAGGAGCTGCCTGACCACTGAGCCGGCTCGACAGCCCCTTACTGTGGTATTCATTGGTTTCTAGGTGCCAAGTCTAGTGGTGGCAGGGAAGAGTCGGAGTCGCCTGGAACACAGAGAAGTAACTCTTCTGAAGCAAGCGCTGGAGATTTCTTAGACCTCAAGGTCAGTTCACAAGACAGCTTCATGGGGTAGCCAAGGGCTCTGGGTTAAATGCCCCCTTGTTTTTTAAATAATAATTTTTCTATTTTCTTTTTATTGGCTCAGTAAGTTAAGAGAATGTGCTAAGTGGGCTGGAGAGATGGCTCAGTGGTTAAGAGCACTGACTGCTCTTCCAGAGGTCCTGGGTTCAATTCCCAGAAACCACATGGTGGCTCACAGCCATCCATAATGGGATCTAATGGTCTCTTCTGGTGTGTCTGAAGAGAGCGATAGTGTACTCATATTTGTAAAATAAATAGATCTGAGAGAGGGAGAGAGAGGAGAGAGAGAGAGAGAGGAGAGAGAGAGAGAGGAGAGAGAGAGAGAGAGAGAGAATGTGCTGAGCAGTGTTGGTGCTGAAAATTAAAGTGTAAAGTCAGACTAAAGCCAGACAAGTCGGCTGAAGGTGGAGCTCAGTTGGTGTCTCTAGCTTTCCTAGAAGACCTGGGTCTCCCCGGCACTGGAGCTCTTACCCATAATCCCAGCACCTGGGAGCTAGTGGCAACAAGATCAGCTACACAGGGAGCTGACCTATGAGATCCACCTCAAAAGATGAACCTGACCTGTTCACACATCTCTTAGCGTTAGGTTAGTCTTAAACCCTTCAGCATTGATCTGTGGCTTCTGCACCCCTCGCCTTCCTCTGAACCTCATTTGTCTAGCTAGCATCTTGGAATGGAGAGCTGTGCCTGTTGTCTGTGTGAGTTAAACTCAAGGAATTGGCAGCACTGATGTCACCGTGGGATGTGTCTGCAGAAGGAGCTGCCACTGAGTCCCCTGGGTGTGTCTGGGAGGGAGCTCCCCTGGGAGGAAGTCTTCTGACTAGGTACCTCAGAATACCCTGAAGTATTCTAGGTGTAGGGAGGCAGTGCAGTAGTCAGCTGCATAGGGAAGGTGGGAGAAAAAAGGGAAGTCAAGGCTCACCGTTCCCTTTTTGAGAAAGGATCCTCTGGTTCAGGGTGTGTGTGTGTGTGTGTTACTGACTTTGGGGCTGGTTATTGTGCTGGTCAGCTGTATAGCATGACCCAGATTACATTGAGGTTGTTGTTAGATCCTGCACTTACCAAAATAGAATTTCTTTTTTTTCGTTTTTTGTGTTTGAGACAGTGTTTCTCTGTAGCTCTGGCTGTCCTAGAACTGGCTCTAGCCCAGACTGGCCTTGAACTCAAAGATTCTTTTAATTTCAACTGGGTTAGCTTCTCTTAGACTATGATCATTTTATGTGTTACAGAATTAAAACAGAAACTAATTCTGAAATTTTCTTTTCCAGGGAGAAGGTGATATGCATGGTAAGTCTATCTTAGCACGGATTGCTGTTTTTATAATTCTGTTATAAGATCTGAGTTAACATTCTATTTATTTAAAATATGTGTGTGTCATCTTGGCCAAATCAGCAGGTGCTTCGTTTTGCTTTAGTTTAGCGATGTTTTGTTTTTTTAAGTCAGGTAGGTACAATACAAGCCTTTAATTCCAGTACTCAGAAGGAGGCAGCCAAGCCAGCCCACTAGTATCAAGGATTAATCTGCTAGAAATGTACTAAAAAGAAAAAAACCAAACAAAAACCAAAGAACCCTTTTTAAAAGGCATGTATCCATCAGGTCAGTGTTTGGTATATTAACTGACATTTTTCATAGGAGTCTTTGGCCTGGAGAGATGGCTCAGGGTTAAAAGTACTGGCTTTTCTTTCAGAGGACCCAGGTTCGAGTCTCAGCACCTATCATTATCTGAAATTCCAATTCCACCGTTCAACGCCCTCTGACTTCTGTGGCCATCATTCACTCACAAGGCTTAAAGACATAGATTTAGACAAAATACTTATGAAAACAAAAATTTAGGCTAGGCCTGGTGATGGTACATGCCTTTAATCCTAGTACTAGGAGACTGAGGCAGGTGAATCTCTGTGAGTTCAAGGCTAGCATGCTCTACCGAGTGAGTTCCAATACACCTAAAGATATACAGAGAAGCCCTGTCTTGAAAAACCAAAAAAGAGAAAGAAAAAAATCCTATTTTAAAAACCAGGCCGGAGAGATGGCTCAGTGGTTAAGAGCACCGGCTGCTCTTCCAGAGATCCTGAGTTCAAATCCCAGCAACCACATGGTGGCTCACAACCATCTGTAATGGGATCTGATGCCCTCTTCTGGTGCATCTGAAGACAGCTACAGTGTACTCATATGCTTAAAATAAATAAATCTTAAAAATAAGAAAAGTTTAAATAAAAGTTCATTGGGAGGCAGTGGCAGGCACTAGGGCTACAAAGAGAAACCCTGTCTCAAAAAACCAAAGCAAAACCAACAACCACAAAACAGGGTCTCACTATATAAACCTGTCTTGCCTGGAACTCAAGTTTATAGATGAGGCTGGCAGAAACCTGAATTCTAGGATTAAGGGGATGATGTGTCTCTCTACCTTGGATTTTGTATTCGTAGTACCCGGGGCTGGATTCAAGTCTCATGTAAAGGGAGCGCTGACCAGATGCGCACACCTGGTGCGCACGCCCGGGGTTTTGAGAACTCTGCACTGTTGGGCCGCACTTGACAGAATCTGCCAGACCAGTCCCCACACACAGCCCACCCTGTGCCTGCTAGCAAGCACTCTACCACTGAGCTACGCCTTCTGATTGGGAGAGCCCTGGAGATAGTGCCGCGGCTCTTGAGTGGTGGCTGCCTCCTGCTTCTCCACCCTCGTGCAGCCGCACAGTGCAGGAAAGGGCTCCCTCCAGGCTGGAGGCCTCTTTAAATGGTCAGTCAGCAATATGTCAGCAATTGGTTGGATTAGAGGTCAGCTCCAGTTCTTTCACAGTTAGCTTCAAAGGGGGATGCATTCAACATTTTCTAAGTAAGATAGGCTTTGTTTTGATACCAGGCAAAGTGCCATGACCTTTGGGTAATCAGATACAATGGCAATAGGGAAGAACTTGGCCTTGCTCTTAGGGGAGTTCAAGGTGCAGAAAGAGGGTTGGGCAGTGGTGGTGTGAACTAAGCTAATGAACCGAGCGTTAGCTTACGTCTTCACTCAATCAGACTATCTGTATTTCATTTTTGTTTTTAATGGATTGGGTGTGCTAGCCTGTATTTAATCATTCTTTCTTCTTTTTTTTTTTTTTTTTTGGTTTTTTTGAGACAGGGTTTCTTTATATAACAAGCCTCTGGCTGTCCTAGGGTTGCCTTGTAGACAAGACTGGCCTTGACCTCACAAGATCTGCCTGCCTCTGCATCCTGAGTGCTGTGATTAAAGGCGTGTGCTACCACGCCTAGCTATGTCTTTAATTTTTAACATCAACACTTGGGAAACAGCAGGAGAATCTCTCCTAGTTCCAGGCTAGCCAGTTGCAACCTAAACCCAGATGAATGTTTGGGAGAAAGGAAATTTAGGCGGCTTGAAGTCTTCCCTACCTACCTGCAAGCTAGACAGAGGTACTTAGATTTCCTGTTTTGACTCTGAAGCTTCGTGCTCCTTGTTTTCTTCTCAGGCACTAGTGTCTTGTTCA
The DNA here is from genome assembly GCA_036184795.1 of Tokudaia tokunoshimensis. Classification (NCBI taxonomy): domain Eukaryota; kingdom Metazoa; phylum Chordata; class Mammalia; order Rodentia; family Muridae; genus Tokudaia; species Tokudaia tokunoshimensis. The sequence continues at coordinate 6,613,882 of BTHU01000010.1, forward strand.
GTTATCTTGTTGATGGGCTAAATAGCACGTTAGTATATACAATGTTTATTTTGATGTACCCAGCCCTGAGTTTGATCTTTAGTGTTCCCCTTTAGAATTACTAGTTGGAGCACTGGTATTTATTTCAAAATGCCTTATGCTTGCTTTTAGTTCCTAATTTCAATTTTTTTTGTTTTTTGTTTTTTTGGTTTTTTTTTGAGACAGGGTTTCTCTGTGTAGCCCTGGCTGTCCTGGAACTCACTGTGTAGACCAGGCTGGCCTCGAACTCAGAAATCCTCCTGCCTCTGCCTCCCAAGTGCTGGGATTAAAGGCGTGCGCCACCACCGCCTGGCTCAATTTTTTATATTGTATGTACATGGGTGTTTTCCCTGCACGTGTGTGTACTTGTAGTCCATGGGGGCTGATAACCCTGGACTGGAGTAAGAGATGGTGGTGGGCAGCTGTGTGGGTGCTGCTCTGAACCGAACCGGAAGATTAAATTGAGCCCTCTCTCAGTTCTCTGTGTAGCCCTGGCTGTCCTGGAACTGACTCTGTAGACCAGGCTTTTTTATTGATTAATCTTGTTATTTGACCATTTCATTTGTGTACATAATTTGTTTTGTTGTGGTTTGTTTGTGTTTTGAAACAGTGTATCAAATGGTATAGCCTTGGCTGGCTAGGAATTCACTTTGTAGACCTGGCTGGCCTCGAACTCAGAAATCCTCCTGCCTCTGCCTCCCAAGTGCTGGGATTAAAGGCGTGAGCCACCACTGCAATACTGTGTTTCTGAGGCAAGGTCTTATGGTAACCCTAGCTGGCCTTGAACACTGTCTGTTCACCGCAGTGACCTAACAGCACACCTGGCTCCTGCCACTCCCTGTCTAGTGTTTAGTCTGTAGCATTGCTTCTGTGTTCCTTTTGCTCTTTGGTTTATCTACTGTGAAAAATTAAACAGGTTCATTAATGACACAAGGCAACTGTAAATGATGGGAATGAATAGTCTATGAATATTTCCTGCCATAGAGTTGCTGGAAGATAATTTTATGTAGTTTGTTTTTTTGAGCCAGGGATTCTATATGTGGCCTTAGCTCTCCTGGCACTCAGTATAGACCAGGTGGCCTGTAGAGATCTATGCCCCTCTTCCTCCTGGGTGCTGGGATTAAAGGCATGCATCATACAGTGAGCTCCAGGACAGCCAGAACTAAGTAGTGAAACCCTGTCTCAAAAGAAAAACCACACAGGGTGGTGGCGGTGACATGCACAGAGGCAGAAGCAGGCCAGTCTCTAAGAGTTTGGGGCAGAGTGAGTTCCAGGACACCCAGGGCTACACAGTGAGACCCTGCCTCAAAAAAACAAAAACAAGTAAAAACAGGTGCTGTCCATCTGATCCTGTTTCTTGGATAATAGAATTGTAGCCAGATACTTGGGATCTTTTCTCTCTCCTTTTAGTCATTCCATGGCTATTGAATTCAAGATTCATAAATGGAGTTGCTAATATGGTGCGTGATCCTAAAACCCCCCATCTAGGAGACCTTAGGAAGGCCACAAGTTCAACGTTCTTGGTGCTGGGCAAATAGCACTCAGAGTAAGAGAGTCTGTTGTGTCAGCTCCCGGGTCTGAGTTGACCCCATCACCCATTAAGATCGGAGCAGGGCCACATCCTCCTGTAACCCAGTGCTGTGGAAGGTGGAGACAGGATCTGTGAGAGACCCATCCAAAAGCAATAAGGTCAATAGTGTTGGTACAGACACCATATCACACTCTGGCCTCCACATACATGTACAGAGTGCAGATACACAGTCTGTTCATATGTTTTATTTATTGTTTGTTTTTAGAAATGGTTTCAGCCTGTTACCATTGGCTGGCCTCAAACATTCTATATATAGCACAGTATGACCTTGAACTCCCGATTTTCCTGCTTTCACTACATGGAATTAAATATATTACAATGCCTCCTGGCCTGTTTGTATAAATTTGAAAAACTATACCTACACAAAAACAGTAGGTAACACTGACAGGTTCCATTTCTGGGTACCACAATTGGTAACTTACCTTTTTTTCCACTTGTTTGAACCATTTTTAAATTTTGTTTTCCCAGAAAATGTGGACACAGACTTCCAAGCCAACCTGGCGCGGATGGAAGAGAAGCCGGTACCCGCTGCTCCTGTGCCCAGCCCAGTGGCTCCGGCCCCAGCGCCATCCAGGAGAAACCCCCCTGGCGGCAAGTCCAGCCTGGTCTTGGGTTAGCTTCTTGTGTTGGAACTCTGTCCTTCTGTTTGTTTGTTTTTCCATGCTTGTGAACTGCACAACGTGAGCCTGACTGTACATCTTTCGGATTTGTTTCATTAAAGAGAAGCACTTTATGTACTGCTGTCTTTTTTCCCCTGCTTTCTCTCTTCCGTTCCCTTCTGTCTGTCTGACTCCTGGGTCTGTGGGCCATGGCATGAGTGTTTTCTAGTAGTCGACTGGAGTAGTAGACTGTTGTTAAGAACCAATGATCCGGTTCCTGATGTGTAGAGACTCTTATGTACCCGGGTTTTTGACACTGTCCTCGGCTTTATTGTGATGGGACAGACAGCAGCCACAGGCCCTGCCCTGCAGCCCTGCTCCCAGCCGTCCACAGGGTGGGCACCACCAGCAGTGCCCTTTGCTAAGTGCCCCTTCCTGTGCACATGGAGTGATCAGAGCAGCTGCACCTCACCTCCTGCTGCCTTTCATTACCCTGAGGATGCCAGGGGCCACTGTGACTGGCCGGCTGCTGGGCAGAACCACCCAGGGCAGAGGATGGCTGCAGGTATACAAGCAAGCTACCTGGAATTGTAAGGTGAAGCACACAAGGAAGGCCGTCCCAGAGTGGGGCTGTAGGTGCCGGTCCCACAGGGACATCCTAACGGAGGAACTCTGCCGTGTGCTGACACTGATGCTTGACCATGAAGAAGTCTCACCCTTGACACCTGTGCTCCTTAGTAGTCCTGGACTGTTGCTTAAAGTAAACAATTCCCAACTTTTGAAGCTCTGTGTTTTGTCTTTTTTTTTTTTTAAGGTAGAGGAGTGTGTGTGTGTGTGTGTGTGTGTGTGTGTGTATGTGTCAGAGAGTGATACAAGTTGCCCTTGGACTCCTGACTCCACCTTCAAGTGCTGTATTATAGGTATGTACCACCATGCCCAGTTTATGTAGTGCTGGAGATGGAACCCACTGAGGGTTTCCTGCATGCCAGTGGAGTTGCATTCCAGTCCTGTTTTCTGACAATGTTTGGAAGTCCTTCTTGGACCTTTCCTTTCCTAGAAACAATGCCACCTAATGCCATTTGATAATTTGATAAAGCAAAGTTGAGCCCGTGGGGCTGGAGAAATGGCGCGGCACCTGGGATTCTCTTGCAGAGAATCTGAACAAGTCCCAGTACCCTGGTCGGGTGCTCACTTCTGCTTGCAATCCACAGGAGGTCCAGGTGGGATCCCCTCCCTCTTCTAGCACTCCCCCCAATATACATAGCATACAGTCATAAAGATACACATGTCTGGGTAAATAATAAGTTAAAATTGTTAAAAGATCAGAACAAAGTTGAGCAGTGTAATGAAAGTCCGAGGGGAAGTGTTATTTTCTCCAAAAATGCAGGTTAGATTTTTTTTCCCCCTTTTGAGACAGATTGTCACCCTCTAGCTCTTGACTTGCTTTGAGTTAATGTCAGCATTGCCTAGGCTGTAGTGCAGGGCTGTACACCACCCTAGCTGGCCAGGATGGCCTTTTCTACCTCTGATCCTTTGTGTAGAAAATAAGGGGGTGGGGGGTGTCCAGAAGATGTTGGGGTAAGTTTGGGGTAAATAGGGTAAAAACACATTGTATACATGTATGGGATTCTCAAAATATTTTTAAATAAAAGTTACTATGAAAGGGCAGGAGAGAAAAACCAGCAGTTGAACATTTAAGACTTGTCTTGGGCAAATGTAGGAGGCCCTGACTTTGAACCACTGCAGCCAGTCTTCTCTGTGTGGAGGTCCTTTCTGTTCCCTGTCACCTTCCTTCACTGTCATCCCATCCCGTCATGTGCTCCCACCTCCCCAGTACCTAGGTAGGTTTCTACCTTGAGACCCATAATGGCTAACATTCAATGATGCAGGATACAAAGGGAGAATCCGCATACCTACAACAGGCTGCCCCACAAACGAGGTGGCAGGAAGCTTTCTGGGGTGGATAGACAACAGGAAGGTTCAGATCAACTGTCACAATCTCATATAGTTTCCAAATCTGGCTTTAAGACCTGGCTGTAGGTCCACTTGTGTTTCTGACAGGCTGGGCTCCCTTGCCTGTCATTTGAGCCTAGTCCTTACTGGCAAAGCCAGAGCTTGGAACTACTAGGTGTATCTTTTAAGAGTCAAGATTATAGGGCTGGAGAGATGGCTTAGCAGTTAAGACTGCTTACGGCAGGGCAGGAGCCAATGGCTCAGCAGTTAAGAGTGTTACATGCTCTTCCAGTGGTCCTGAGTTCAAATCCCAGCTACGACATGGTTACAACCATCCTGTAATGGGATCTGATGTCCTTCCTCTTCTGGTGTGACTGTACTTATATACATAAAATTAATCTTTTTTAAAAAAAAATTTAGATTGTTCTAAAACATTTTACATGTTTAATTGACACCTGTAGCCTACAATCATTTCTGTGTACTGCAACAGGCTAGCTTCCTGATTAGGGCCATGGCTTTTAAAGGCCTGATTTTCTACTATAAATCTTACAGAGAGTAAACCTGTACCCATTTTTCTCAGCCTGTTAGCAAGGGTGGGGCTCCTGGGAAGGGAGTTCCCTAGTTGGTGTTCTAACTTGATAGTTGGCTTTAACTTTTATTATAGAGATAAGCACCTGGTGACAGGTGTTTAGAGGGGGTGGAGGATCAGCCAGCCTCAGCATTATTGGAGCAGATTTTAGGGGACTGTCTGGAATATGTGCAGGAGGAGGTTTAACACCCCAAGTTAGAAAAGAAACTGTACTGAGTTCGAGACCAGCCTGGTCTACAGAGTGAGTTCCAGGACAGCCAGGACTACACAGAGAAACTCTGTCTCGAAAAAACAAAAACAAAACAAAAAAATCTGTAAAGTCACATCTTCAAACCATTTTTTAAATGGGGTTGGTATGCTTGGAGGATTGCTTAGTGCTTAAGAACATATGCTGTGCCAGGCAGTCATAGCACATATTTAATCTTAAATTTAATATTTAATTTAAGCATTCAGGAAGCAAAGGCAGGTGGATCTCTTGTGAGTTTGAGGCTAGCCTGGTCTATGAAGGGCGATCCAGGACTGCCCGGGCTATGCAGAGAAACTCTGTCTCAAAACAAGAACATTCACTCTTGCAGAAGACCCAGGTGGAGTTCTCAGCACCGCTTAGCAGCTCATAGCTGGTTCTAATTCTAGCTCCATGGCCTTGAAGCTTTCTGGCCTCTGCATGCTTGCATGTGCTGCACATATAGACATGTAGGTGACATACTTAAAATCTTTTAAAAATGTGGGATGCAGGGACCGGAGAGATGGCTCAGTGGTTAAGATCGCTGACTGCTCCTTCTGAAGATCCTGAGTTCAAATCCCAGCAACCACATGGTGGCTCACAACCATCCGTAATGAGATCTGACCCCCTCTTCTGGTGTGTCTGGAGACAGCTACAGTGGACTTACATATAATAAATAAATCTTTTTTAAAAAAAAAGTGGGGTGCAGTGGTGTATGCATTTAACCCCAACACCTGAGTTGGGGGCAGGGGCATCTGGAGTTAGAGGTTAGCCCAGGTAGGTAGTGAATCTGAGGCAAACCTGGGTGAATAAAACCCTGTTGCAAAAAAATTGGGGGGGGGAGGGGTATCCAGAAGATGTTGGGGGGAAGTCTGGGGTAAATAGGGTAAAAACACATTGTATACATGCATGGGATTCTCAAAATATTTTGAAATAAAAGTGACTGAAAGGGCAGGAGAGAAAAACCTGCAGATGAACCTTTTAACTAGGATTTCTGAAAATTGGCTTGGCTTAGTGAAAATCCAGTCCCTAAGTAGGAACTTACTGGGATATGTTGTTGCTGATGCTTGTGTTACAGGTTTGGTTTGCTTTTTTGTGTTTTTGAAATTCGTTTATTTTAAGATAGGGTCTTCGCTATGTAGCTCTGGCTGTCTTGGAATTCAGAGGTCGGCCTGCCTCTGCCTCCTGAGTGTTAGGATTAAAGATATGGGTCACCATACTCGGATCCTTTGTTGTTTTAAACTGGCTTTTCTTCAAGTGAGATGTTGGGCTCCATAGTGACATACTTCTGCCATGGTTTAGAAGTCATGTCATATCGAGGTGTAGCGGCACCCACCTTTAAGCCCAGCACATGGAAAGCAGAAGCAGGTAAATCTCTGGGAGTTTGAAGTTCAAATAGTTCACACAGTCAGTTTCAGGACAGCCGGGGCTATGTGGAGAAACCCCAAGTCAGAAAAAAAAAAAGTCATTACGTAAGGAAGACTAGCCAGCAAGAGGCTTGCTTACTCAAATCTGCATTTATAGGTTGCAAAATTGATGTGATGTTGCCATGGACTGAAATCTACAAGAACAGGTTGTGTGTGTGTGTGTGTGAACGTTTAACATTTTTTAGGACATAGAAGCTTTCGATTCTACAGGAGACCTCGGTTCCACGGAAAAAAATAGTGGACTCAGATTGAAAACAATGCTACTGTTTCAAATCAAGTCTGGTTAATGAGTCCTGTCTCTTGAGAGCCCAGCTCACGCCCACAGTTGCCTTTAAGGGGTCCTTCTCATACCTTGAACTAGGAGACACACTATTCTGTCAGCTTCCAGCCTGGACAAGCATGGGAGAGGCAAATTATGCATTCAGCATGCGAAACAGGTTCCCCATTGCCAAGAAAGTATTTCAGATCTTGGAGGTCATGAGAGAGGGATTCAGGAGCGGCAGCCCCGTAAGGGACGCAATGCCATCCTGGGCACCTCGTTGGCCACTCTATGCAAATGAGGAGTCGGGCCCGCCCCTACCCTCGTCCCGGAAGCTCGTCCGGATCTGGCATCCTCCGTCCTTGCTGCGGTGCTCCGCGGAGACCTCGGGCGTGGCAATGGCGGTGAAGCGGCCGGTGCGCGTGCTGGTGGACATGGACGGCGTGCTAGCTGACTTCGAGTCCGCCCTCCTGCAGGGTTTCCGCCGCCGCTTTCCCGGGGACCCGCACGTGCCGCTGGAACAGCGCCGGGGCTTCTTCGCCAACGAGCAATACCGAGCCCTGCGCCCGGACCTGGAGGTAGGAGACCGATGGGGAACCTCTAGTCTGAGTTCTCATCTAGGCAGCCAAGCTGCGTGAACCCACAGTTCACCCCGGAACCAGAAAAGGGCGGACACACACACACACACACACGAACGAACCGAGGTCTCCTGCAGAACCTTTTTTGTGGATCGAGGTCTCCTGCAGAACCTTTTTTGTGGGTCCTCTCTGGGGCTCCCCCTGCAGGAAGGCAGGAGCGGGACCAAGATCTCTTTTTTTCAGGAAAAACTGGTCAGTGTGTACGAAGCTCCAGGCTTTTTCCTAAACTTGGAGCCCATCCCTGGGGCCTTGGACGCTTTGAGAGAAATGAACAACATGCAAGAGTAAGGAGGGCGAGGAGGGGGCGGCGGGAAGACGGCCAGTGCCGCAGGCCTAACTGCACCCTTTCTCTGCAGCACCGAGGTCTTCATCTGCACCAGCCCACTGCTGAAGTACGACCACTGTGTGGGGGAAAAGGTGCCGGCGCCTGCGCAGATTTGGCTTTCCAATTTTGATTTAAAAAATAAGCCTCAGAAAATGGGGTCTGGGTGAAAGGGGTCCCACGCGTTTGAGGGCTTAGTCCCACTTAGCCCCCATGCCTTACTTACCTTGCATTCTGAGCCTAGCAAGCTCCAATGACCCCCCCCCCCCCATACAGTACCGCTGGGTGGAGCAGAACCTGGGGCCACAGTTTGTGGAGCGGATCATCCTGACTAGGGACAAGACAGTGGTCATGGGAGACCTGCTCATTGATGACAAAGACAACATTCAAGGTTAGGCCAGTTAACCTTGAGAACCGCCCCCTCCCACCCCCGCTTCTGGCCCGCTGGGATTAAGGAGGAGTAAAACTAACCAGATGACAGCCGCACACTGTCTTTACTGCCCCAGGCCTGGAAGAGACCCCAAGCTGGGAGCACGTCTTGTTCACCTGCTGCCACAATCAGCACCTGGTCCTGCACCCCCCCAGGAGACGGCTGCTTTCCTGGAGTGACAACTGGAGGGGAATCATAGAGAGCAAGCGAGCCAGCCTGTGAAGGACCCTGAGGTGGGTCAGCAGGACCCTGCCTGCCTGGACAGGTGACTTTATCAGGGAGCCACTTGAATAAACTGCCTTCTGGCCCCTCCCATGAAGCCTACATCCATAACGAACAAGACCAGCACATAAATACGGTGGGAAAACCAGGAGGTTTTTAATAAAAATAAAAACCAAACGCAAGGCTTTGGCTCTTTGAAGGAGAGGGCCAGTGCCTGGGGAGAGTCAGCCACACTGAGAAAGGTTCCCTCCCTTCCTTCACCCAGTGGCTGTGTGGACAGCTCCCCTCAAGCCCTTGTAGATCTCCTTCCTCTAGTTTTCGTTGTCATGGGGGGTGGTGGTCAATTGAGTGATTAGGGTCCCCACTTTTCTTAAACCCCAACTTCTCGTCAGGCCTACTCTTTTCACTTTGGCCATGGTCCCATTCTTATTGGCAGAGGAGGGCAGGGTCACCAGTCACAGGAGCTTGCTGTCCATTAGACACTATGGGGCCTTTGTGGTCAGGGACTCACTAGGTAGGCTGGACCAGACCCATTGCTATCTTCCTGCTTCTGTTTCTCAGGGGCTCAGATTACAGGTTGAGCCGATGAAGGTCCTAAGGGGTTGACAGCACCTACTGGAAGCTCGGGGCTCCTGAGTGAATGGCAGGAGGCAGACTGGGATAGCCCACGAAGGGTTCATGTTCAGGGCTCCCACCCAAGTGTCAGAAGATCCGACCCACAGGCAAAGGGGGCCAGAGCAATTCTTTCGAAGGGCCAGGGATGCCACACTTGGCAGCTGGCGCATGAGAGGTCCACAGCCTGGTTAAACGGGGCTGAAGTCACTGTCTTGCTGTCTACACCCCAGGATCCTATGTAGGGCCTCTCCATGCAGAGACAAGGTGTGCCCTGTGCTCTCAGCTCCCACACTTGCAGGGCCTTGCTCCTGATGCCCCATGGCCATTTAGTTCACACTCATTAAGCTGTGACACCCTTCACCTTTGCACTCCTCATAGGGTGCCTAGCAGAGGGCAGGGTTGTGTGGACAGCTGTTTCGGGTCTGCAGAGCTATCCAAGTCAATGCTGCCACGCCCAGATACTCAGCCTCAACACTGGAGGAGTTAACCCACTGCATTTCCCCAGACAATAAGGCCGATTCATCTCCAGCCATCAAAATTACTCTGGACACTCATGGTACTGGCCACTCTCCCAGGTGGACAGCTGCTTTTTTTTTTTTAAAGATTTATCTATTATACGTAAGTACACTGCAGCTGTCTTCAGACACCCCAGGGGAAGGGCATCAGACCTCATTACGGATGGTTGTGAGCCACCATGTGGTTGCTGGGATTTGAACTCAGGGCCACTGGAAGAGCAGTCAGCGCTCTTACCCGCTGAGCCACCTCTCCAGCGCAGGTGCACAGCTTCTGACATGAGGTATTAGCTGGGCACTGTCTGGAGTTTCTTGAGTGCCAGCTTTGGTTTTCTCCTCTAAGCACCTGGAATCTGGCTCCTTCACTCCTACTGCCTTTCCTAGATGTAAACGCCTGTCGGGCTAAGACTGCAACCTGCGTGCAGCCGAACAAGCGCTGCTTGGGCGGGATCTTGACCTCTCCTTGGATCAGGGCTGCTGTGGGGCCTCAGTCTTTGGCAGCGGGATACCCAGGGCAGAATGGGCCTGCTGGCTGTGGGCCTCGGCCACCTGGCTTGGGGAGCAGAAGTCCTCCAGGAAGATCTGGGCCAGGTTCCGGAGCCTTGTGTTGGCCGAGAGAGAAAAGCGCAGCATGCACTGGACCACGGGCAGCGAGGTCAGCTCAGGATGGGAGCGGCCGCCTGGGGAGTTCAGGTACAGGAGTGTGGTGACAGCGGATAGCACGGTCTCCTCGTTGGGACTGGACAGGCAGCTGATGATGAGCGGGATGCCTCCTGCCTGCAGGATGTGCCCCGCGTTGGCCTTGTCCGGACACAGGTTGCAGAGTCCCCCTAGAGAAAGGCAAAGATGAGCTGGTGCTTTGGGCCTGGGCTCCTCCCATCCCCCTCCCAGCCTCTCTCTGGCTACTGAGTCTTGAGGAAGCACTCGGGCCTGGGGAGTCTGCCCATGGACAGGGACTGCACGGCCACAAAGCCCCAGTCCTCTGCCAAGGCTTCAGGAAGACTGTCCTTTACGTGTCCTCCAAGTGGAATGGACACAACGCCATGCTACACTGTTACTAGGACCATGGAGAGCAGGAGCATCTAGACTGAGACCAGAGACTCTGGATGTTAAAAACTGCCAAGAGATGGCCCAGAGGTCAAGAGCTTTGACTGCTCTTCCAGAAGACCTGAGTTTTGTTCCCAGTGCAAGAACACTGATACAAGAACCAAAACCTGCATCTGCACAGGGAGGGTGAGAGAGAACCCTGCCTCCATTCTCTCAGGTTAGGTCCCCTCAACTCACTGACCTGTAGGCCTTTTCTTTTCTTTTTGGTTTTTTGAGACAGGGTTTCTCTGTGTAGCCTTGGATGTCCTGGAACTCACTCTGTAGACCAGGCTGGCCTCGAACTCAGAAATCCGCCTGCCTCTGCCTCCCCTCTACCTCGAAAGTGCTGGGATTAAAGGCGTGCGCCACTACTGCCCGGCTAGTCAGTGCGGGAAGACTACTTCCTGTACTCACTGACTTGGCTTCCGGCCGTCAGGGCTCTAGGCCCCTCTGCTTAGCTGACAGCATCCGTTGGAGATGAAGAACAGGGTAAGGGCTCAGGAGAAGGACAGAGTTTCTAAGACAAGAAGAATGGACTGGGCACGAAGACCAAGTACCAGACCCACCAGAGTCCCTGCCTCAGTCCATCTCCCTGAGCCGCCTGCTGTGAAGAGCTAAGGGCTGTGGAGCTGGGCAGTGGTGGCAAATGCTTTGATCTTAGCACTCAGGAGGCAAAGGCAGGCAGATCTCTGAGTTCAATCAAGGCCAGCCTGGTATACAGAGAATTCCGGGACAACCAGGGCTACACAGAGAAACCCTGTCTCAAAACAACAACAAACCCCAAAACCAACCAACCAACCATCCACCCAACCCCTAAAGGAGAAGCGTTGTGGAGGGAAGTAGCACAGGACTGAGACTTGCTCCGTGGAGGAATGCTTGCCCAGCATGTGAGTCGTCCTGACTTCCGTCCCGAGCATCCTCCCTCTCCCAAAGGATACTGAGAAAGAAAAAGAAACCAGAACCTTCATGACATGCTAAAATATAAGTAGCAAACGCACTCAACAGGTAAATCACAGCAAGCCTACTGGATTAAAAATATCATAGAGAGCTTTAGAAATAATGTCTCCAGGCTAGAAAAATGTCAACAGCTGCCCTTGCAGAGGACATGAGTTTGATCCCCGGAATCCCCAGTGGGTAGCATGAATTCCAGCTTCAGGGGATATTAAACCCCTTCTGGCCTCTGTGGACATCTGCATTCATGCATTCATGTGCACGCACACACGCGCGCACACACACACACACACACACACACACACGCGCACAAATTGAAAGGCAGTGTCTTCAAGAGAGTTTTGGGGACTAGCTCTAAGAAAGAGTTGCTCTGAAGGATCGGACACTGGACCCGAGGCAGCCTCCTGGGTGCTGGTCATAGTCCTGCACTAAAACACCAACATGGAAGTGTGCTTTCCCTGCTCAGCATGGCTACAAGATAGAGCCCTGACTCAGAGACGAAACAAGCGGTTCAGCGTCTAAGAGCGCTTCCTGCTCTTCTTGAGGACACAAGTTCTGTTCCCAGGACCTACACTAGGCAGCTCTGAACCCATTTGTAACTCCAAAAACCTGGCCTCCACAAGACCCCGTGGTGTACATATAGCACCCACAGACATACCCTTATATATGAATAAACAAAAACCCACAGGACTGGAGAGAAGGCTCAACACATACTGCTCTTCCGCCTATAACTAAAGCTTCATAGGATCTGACGTCCTTTTCTGGCCTTCATTGGCACCTGTGTCCACATGGACCTACCCACTCCTCCACCCCTACCACACACACACACACACACACACACACACACACACACACTAAAAATTTTAGAAATCCTAAAGATAAAACAAAAATATAAATTTTGGATTTGGGTAAATGGCTCAGTTGTTAAAGTACTCGGCTGAGTTTGATCCTAGCACCAATATAAATAAGCCAGACATAATGTGTGGGTCTGTAACTTCTTCATTGTGGGGGTAGAGACAGGAGTGTGTGTGTGTGTGTGTGTGTGTGTGTGTGTGTGTGTGTGTGGTGAGCTCCAGATTCAATGAGACCCTGTCTTCAGAACCCACAGTGGGAGCCACAGACGGTAACCCTCAGCACTCACCCCTGGCCTTCACACTCAAGAACACACACATAGAAAGAAGGAATTTTGTATGTGATAGGGTCTCACAGTGTAGCTCTAGCCGGTCTGGATCTTGCTGTGTAGACCAAGCTGGCCTTGAGTTCATAGAGATTCATCTGCCTCTGCCTATGCCATCAAGCCTCCCTGCAAACAGATTTAGTGGGGGCAGAAGGAGAGAAAACACTAGGAGAAAGGACTGAAGCTGGAGGTGGAAATGCAGTGCAATTTAAAGTTCAAGGGATCTAGGCGAGAAACCCTAGCAAAGTCTCCTAGACACAGAGCCTGGACTTCTATAACCAGGAAAGGCCTCGAGGAGAGATACTGGGACACCAACCCAGCCACCAAACCTTCAACCTTCCGTTTGTCCTGCCTGCAGCGTGTTCTGGGACAGGAGCCTAGCAGAATCACCATCAAAGAGACCAAGGAGACTTCATCCAGCAACTGATGGGAGCACATGCAGAGTCCCACAGCCACGCATTAGGTGGAGCTCAGGGTCACACCAGGAGGTCATGGCTCACAGAAGCAACTGACCAGGGCTCATGAGGGCGCAGAGGTCAGGGGGCCTGCGGCGTCTGACCTAGGTCCTCTGCAGATGCTATGGCTGAGTAGCTTGTGTGCTTGTGGGAGCCCCAGCAGTGGGAGCAGGGGTGTCCCTGACTCTTGTCTGCTTGTGGGACCCTTCTCCCCCAGTGGGCTGCCTTGTCCAGCCTTATGTGATGTGTGTCTGGTCTCACCACAGCTTGTCATGCAGTGCTGGTTGGTGTCCCTAGGAGGTCTGTTCTTTTCTGCGGGGAGGTACGGAAGGGGTGGATCTGGGAGAGAGAGAAGGCGGGAGGGAGAGACTCAGGAGAGGGGAGGGAGAGAGAGGGGAGAGGGAAGGGAGGGAACTGCAGCAGGGGTGAGAATGTATAAAAGAAGAATTTTTTAAAATTTAAAATATATTTTTAGAAGCTAGCTTTAGGATGGATCTTGCAGGATCTCACTTAAATGAAGACCAAGACCAGGTGAAAGCAATACACGGGATGAGGTGAGAGCCCAGCTCGCCTGGGGCGTGGGGGGACAGAGCCGCGATGCACGGGGACAGAGCCACGATGCACGGGGACGAGGGTGAGAGCCCAGCTCGCCTGGGGCGTGGGGGGAACAGAGCCGCGTCTTGACCAAGGAGCTGCTGGTACCTGCAGGAGCACATACCTTAGTGAATTCAAGAATTAAACTGCCACTTGTGTGCACTTTACTGTGCATTCATCATACTCCATTTATAAGATAGTTACAAAACAGAAAAGGGCGGACTGGGTGTGGCTGTGGTGGATGCTTGCGCGGGTTCCTGGGCTCATTCCTAGTACCACCAAAAAAGAAAGAAGACAGAAGAGCGAGTCCTGACTAGCTAAAGAATTTGCTTTAAACAGACAAAGATGAGGGCGGGGTGGAAGAGTTAAGAGGCAAGAGGAAAAGGCAGGACTCTGCTGGACACCGGTAACCATAGAAACCCCTGAAGGATGGAACCTGAGATGAAAAGCGGGACTTGGAGAAACAGGCGGAGTCAGAGTAGGAGCTGGTGCTGGAAAGGCTCTCAAAGGGATTTCCTGGGGGCTAAAGAGGGTGGACAGGCGGTGGTAGTGTGTAACTTTCATCCTAGCACTTGGGAGACAGATGCAGTCAGATCTCTGAGTTCAAGGCCAGCCTGGTCTACAGAGTAAGTTCTAGGACAGGTAGGGCCACACACAGAGACAAGAAAATGAAAACAAACATAAAAACATGTCAGTGAGATTGCAGGAAAAGGTACCTAAGCCTGCCTGGTGACCAAAGTCCAACCTCAGGAACCCTCGTAAGGGTGGGAGGAGAGAACTGACTCCGTAAAGTTGTATATGCACCCCTCCCACATCACATGCACAATCATAAGGCAATACATTTTTATAAAAATCAACAAAGCTTCACTGGGCACTAATCTGTTCTTGGGGTTACTTCAGTACCCTGAAAATACTTGTCACCAGCTGTAAGAGGAAAATACACATGCAATGTACTTGTATTCATGCCTATGTGCATGTATGCACATGACAAGGTCTTCCCGTGTAGCCCTGGAGGGCCTGGAATTCCCCACGTAGATTAGGCTGCTCTTGAACTTCTGGAGATCCGCTAGCCTCTGTCTCCCAATGCTGGGATTGCATCATATACCACTATGCTGGGATCACTCTCTTGAATTCTGTAAATACTGTACTATACTGATCAGCTGTGTGTCACATATTTAAAACATACATAATTGTTATGCCTAAAATAAACCTGCCTGATCTCAAACTTGAAGAGACACTCACTCTGCCTAGGACTCCCAAGTAGCTGGGACTGTGCACATGTGACGTTACGCTTTACTGGAAAAGAAAAAGACAGGGCTGGAGAGGTGCCTCAGAGGTTAAGAGCACTGGTTGACCTTTAAGGGGACCCAGGTTCAATTCAGCATTTACACTGCAGGTCACAACTGTCTACAATTCCAGTTCCAGGAGATCCAACATCCTCACATAGGCATACATGCAGGCAAAACACCAATGCACATAAAATAAAAATAAATAAGAAAAGAAAAACAACTCTTTCAAATGTCAAAGACATTAATTACAAGATAAATACACTATTGCTCCAAAGAGGCTGTAGAGGATTTAGCCATTGAGCACTGCCGCCACCTGGTGGCAACGATATATATTGCAAGATCTAGGAAGACAATTTTACCTGAATCCTGCTTTAACAACAAAACTGCCCCGTGCCCTGTGGCAACCTAAGAACCAGTTTTCAGAGAAGCAAAATCCTCCTGTGGTCTCTCCGCATCTCCATGTTGCCCTGGGATGGACAGGTGGACAGGATGTTTTTAACTGGAGCCTTCCGCTCCACTCTTTCATTCACTCGAGTACTACTGAGATCTGGGCTTTAGAGCTGGTGCCTCATAATCAGCCAAAGTCGCAATCCTGGGCAGCTTTCTCGTGACTTAAGACCACTGCCCAGCGGCTGCTAGTTCCTCTGTGATTAAATGTGACCCTGAGCTTTGGGCACCACCAGGCAGCAGGCAAACTCCTAACTGCAGAGATGGGCACAGCCAGGCTTGCTTCTCAGGGAGGTCGCCACCTCTGGTGCTCCCCCCAGGCACAGAGAGAGCCTAGACGCTCCAAGGCGGACAGTGCTGTCGGCAGCAGAACAGGTGCTTGGCAGGGCTCCCCTTAGTGCCACAGGCAGTCCGAGGTCGGGACATGACAACGGCCATCGGATCCGCATCTAGCTCCCACTGGGACTCTCCTTTTAAGTTGCATATGATATATATAAGAGCAATCAGATCAACACAGCACCCCAGAGACTCAAGGAGGAGAGCTGGAGTCACACTTGAGACTCGAGACATAGACTGTGTGAAGACAGAAGAACAGGAAGAAAACCTACAGATCCTGGGGCAGGATGCAGCCACTGCTCAGGGAAACTGTCCGGAGAGCAGACCCAGTCTCCCCCGGGGCCTCCAAGCTGGCAGAGGAGCATCTCAGGTGCCCTGTGCTGGCAACATTGCCTTCTGGGGCCGAGGAGTCAGCAGGGCAGATGCTGTTTGGAACCTGGAGGAACATCTCTGCTCCAGAGTCAGCAGCCTACTTTGGAGGAGCTCTATGGCTCCCAGGCAGAAGCACGGCCACTGTCACCATTCAGAGGGCAACGATAGTGGGGCAGTCTTGGCTTTGTAAGACAGGGTTTCTCTGTGTAGCCCGGGCTGTCCTGGAACACACTCTGTAGACCAGGCTGCCCTTGAACGCCCAAAAATCCAACTGCTTCTGTTTCCCAAGTGCTGGGATTAAAGGTGTGCGCCAACCTGAGCTTCACTCCTTGATACCACATGGTGGAAGGAGATCATTGACCCTGCATGTTGTCCCTGGACCTCCATGTTCCTATCATGACACACACGTAAACACAGACACGTAATAAATGTAAAGAATTCTTTTAAGAGATTTAAGATAATTTAGGTAATAACCTCTGTCCCAAGAGTACACTAAGGGGAGGGGGCAGCTTCATAATGGAGACGTCTGACAACTG
The DNA here is from genome assembly GCA_036184795.1 of Tokudaia tokunoshimensis. Classification (NCBI taxonomy): domain Eukaryota; kingdom Metazoa; phylum Chordata; class Mammalia; order Rodentia; family Muridae; genus Tokudaia; species Tokudaia tokunoshimensis. Next base: position 6,630,523 of record BTHU01000010.1, read on the forward strand.
CTCTGCCAGGTCATGAAGGTGAATCAAGAGAGCCGCGTCACACTGGCACTAAATGATCCTAACATGAGTTCCAGGCTAGCCGGAGCTACAGTGAGACCCTGTCTCAGAAACAACAACAAAAATACCCAAATAAGGCCTGATGATAAAGCCCTGTATGTCCTGTGGGATCTTGGGCCAGAAAAAGTGAATTAGGGAAAAAAAAAAAAGAAGGTCATGTGAATAATAGGCATATGAATAAAGACTGGCTAATGATGATGTCTCAATACCAGCTCATTAATTATAGCAAATGAACCAGACAATGCAAGCAGTTAAGACTAGGAAACGGTGGATGTGAATATGTGGGAACTCTTTATCTTTGGAAGTTTTTCTTTTTCTTTCTCCTTTGCTGAGAAAGAGTCTTGACTAGCTCAGAACTGGACTTGCTATGTGGCTGAAGGTGCTCTTGAGTTCTTTGCCTGCCCCGACCTCCTGCGTGCTGGGATCACAGGCACGGGCCACCACACACTCTACTGAGTTATATTCCCAGTCTCTTCAAGTTTTCTCAACTCGCTATAAAATAAAAGGCAACATAAAGAGGTCTCTCTAAGGAACACAGTCAGATGAAATATGCAGGTCCCGGACTGGATCCTACTTACAAACCAACAACCAAAAGATGTCCTTTTGGGCCTGGAAGATGGCTCATTGGTTAAAGCACTGGCCGTCAAGCTCCATGACCTGAATTCCATCCTTCGGAGCCACATGGTAGAGGAACTTACTCTACAAAGTATCCTCTGAAGGCCAGGGCTGGTGGAGCAGACTCTAATCCCAGCACCCACGAGGCAGACAAGCTTCCGACCAGCCAGGGCTACATAGTGAGACCTCAAATGCCCTGTCCTTCCCCATTAATAAAAAAGAATCTTCTTTGGGGTATTACTAGGAAATCTTGTATAACATTAATTAACAAATATTAAACAAGATTGGATTTCTCTTCTTCCAGGGCTGAGGACTGACCTACAGAGCCCTAGGCATGTGGTCTATGCACCATAATACAGGTGCTCCCTCACTGAGCCACATGCCAGCCCTGAAGTTAGTCTTATAGAAAGCTAGTCTTTCTCAGTGTTCCTAGGGTTCCTTTGGTACTCTATGGGGAAGGGTTATTTTTAAAAGGTATGTGCTGAAAGAATTTGTTTTTTCTTAAATTCTAAATTTCTTCCCACCATCTAGATCCAAAGCCCCTGTGCCAACTCCTCTAATTTCTCCCTGTTCCATCTGCCTCTTCACTTATAATCTCCCTAACATATCAGCCTCCCCTCTAACAGCTTCCCGATTAGGTTCTTTGTCTACATTGTATATCCAAGATGGCTGAAACGGAAGTAGCGTAAGTATCATAAAGTAGTGTTATGTAGTACTACCTCCTATCCCTCCATGGGAGTTTGCTGTTTATTTCTACTTTGCTTGTTTACTCACCACCTAGCTTCATTTCTAGAATATCATTACCATCCTGTTCACCATCTCCCCGGAACCTGGGCCAGTACCTTTGTTATAGACTACCCAATAATAACTATCATGGGGCAAGAAGGCGGCTCCGTGGGTAAAAGAGCTTGCCACACAGACTTGATGACCTGAGTTCGATGCCAGGAACCTACATAAGAAAACCAGATACAAGCTGGGCAGTGGTGGCACACACCCTTAATCCCAGCACTTGGGAGGCAGAAGCTCATGGGTCAGCTATGGAGTATGCTGAAGACACAAGAGATCCTGCCTTAGCAACTGGAAGGGGAAAACAACAACAACAACTACTACTACCTTATTTTTTTGAGGCAACATCTTACCACGTAGCCCTAGATGGCCTAGAACTCAATACTTACTCTAGGCTGGCCTGGAACTCAGAAAGATCCACCTACCTCTGTCGTCAGAGTGCTGGGATAAAAGACTTGTGCTACTGTACTCAGTGAGAACTGACTTCTGAAAAACCTCATGCACACACTCGTTCACTCACACACACCACATACACAGCAGATTTAAAAGAACCTATGTGTGGAGGAGGAGGTGGTCCACACACGGGAGGTCTGCCCTAGCAGATGAGACCCCATCCCAAAGACTAATTTGTTCAGCGACAGTCTTACTCTGTATCCCAGGCAAGCCCCCCAGTCGCGGCAATCCTCCTGCTTCAGCCTCCCATAATGCTGGTTTTACAGGCGAGTGGCATCATGCCTGATTCTCTCAAGTCGCTCTAGTCCATATCTTGGGGGGGTGGGGTGGGGGAGACCAGCCTAACTCTTACCAATAGCAAACTTGATTAGATTTTCATTCTCTTCTGACAGAGAATCAAGGAATAAGTCCAGGACTTGGAGTTGCCGTAGGTACTGGTAGTTGCCCGGGTCATAAGCGAAGTTGGCAAGGTTGGCAAGGACTTGCTCCTTGGCGTCTGCAATGGGAAACACACTGGGGTCGGGCTTGGGCGCTGCTGCCGTCGGAGCCCTGCTGGGTACCCTCGTGCCCACCCTACACCTCTCACCTTGGCTCTCGGTCTCCTGGAACTCCGTGACCAGCGCCTGCAGGTAGCCTAGCCGCCCGACGTGGGGGTCTATCTTGGTTTTCTGTGCCATGGCTGGGACGGCGGAGCTGGGAGCTCGGGTAGAAGCCACAAAGTCGAAACCCTCGCCTGGATCCTGACCTGTCCCGGCGGCGACAGAGCGGCGGCAAACCCAGTCTTGTCCTGAGATCCGAGTCTGCAGTGACTGGCAGCTGGGGATGCGCTGTGGGGATGACCGGGGGCTCTCAGGATCCTGTCAGAGCCGGGTTCGAAAATCAAAATTCAACCCGGGTGAGACGCCGTGGCTTTTTGGAACCGAAGGCACGCCCCCTCACCGCGCTCTCCACACCGCTTCCGGGTTCAGGGCGGAAGTCGCGCTAGGCCCGCCCCAGGAAACGGAGTGGGCAGGACCAGGACCGGATTGGGCGTGGTTACTGGGAGCCTCCTGGGCTTCCTGCCGGATTTCTAGAGCTGGAGGCTTTAATTGTGAGCCGGCGCAGAGATGCGTAGAAGGAGAAAGGAAGGGAGAGAGGAGGGAGAGCGGAGAAAAGGAGGGAGGAGGGAAAGGGAGGGAGAGAAAGATGGATTGAGTGACAGGCGGGCAGACGGATCTTAAGGTCATCTAGACATGGCGGTAGTTTAATCCAACCTAGTCAGTTGGGCAGTGGTGGCACATGCCGTTAATCCCAGCACTTGAGAGCCAGAGACAGGCGGACTTCTGAGTTCGAAGCCAGCCTGGTCTACAGAGTGAGTTCCAGGACAGCCAGGGCTACACAGAGAAACCGTGTCTCGGAAAACAAAACAAAACAAAAACCAGTCTAGTCTACAAGGCAAGCCAGGGCTACCTGGCAAGACCCTGTCAACAAAACAGAACTCCGGCCAAACCCAAAATAAAATCTTAGGGTCACAAAGAGCATCAGGGAGGGGGCCAGTATTTGCAATGCTGTCATGGAGGTGGAGGAAAGGGTCATGTACTTATTAGCTCGATATTTGGCACCAGGGACCTGATGATTTATGTACTTTACTTTTGCCTGGCCCCCACCTCTGGGGTTCAAGTCCCTGTGATCAATCCATGCCCAGTATCAACCAGAAACAAGAGTTTTAACCTTCATTTGGGTGCTTGAATACGGAGATGACTCCGTGAGAACTCTGTGCCCTTTAGGTTTTGTAAGGAGCCTGTCTAGCCCGGCTTCTTACATCTCAGCTCAAGATGGCGTCTGACTAGTCAGAGCATCAAAGACCTGGGGACCAGGAGCCTTTGAGATTCCAGAACACTTTGCAGATTCCCCTCAAAATCTTCCAGGGATGGTTCAAAGCAATTCCTGGCCACCAAAGAGTAGACCTTGCTTCCATGTTGTCTCCAAGTCCCAGGCTTCAGAGAGCTGGGATTACAGCATTCCTGGGCATGAGTGGGGCTGGAGATGGAATTGAAGACTAGAGTACTTGACTAAACTACGTTCGGATCCACATTTCTTCTTTGTTGTTGCCCATAGATTATTACCAACGGGCAAGTGTGTTGAAAATTCTCAAGTCGGAGATTCTATTTTGCCTGGAATGTTTCCAGGACGTAGGCCTGTTAGCCAGCCCCAACTCTATTTTCCATGAGAATGAAACATTAGGTCCTGGTGTTTGCCCCTCAGAGTAGAAACTAAGCCTGGGCCTCAAGCTTAGTTCTAAGTTGGGATCAGGACAGCAGTGGGGGACATCAGACATAGAGGCAGACTTTCCAATTGGAAGATGACGTCTCATACAGGCCAAAAAATGTTTTTTAAATAACATTTATTTGTGTGTGTGTGTGTGTGCGCGCGCACGCGTGTGTGTCTGTGTGTGTGCACACACAGAACAACTTGTGGTAGTGGGCCCTCTCCTTTCCCACGTGGATCTCAGGAATAAAACTCAAGTCGTCGGTGTGGCAGAAAGCAAAGTTACCTACACAGCCATCTCCACCCAAGGTGGTGAACACAATGCCCAAAGCACTGCTGCAGTACTTCCTTTGACCACGAGGGGGCACTCGTGACAGCACCTTAGAGGAGTCGGAATAATCCTAAAGATGCTTATTCACGCCAGATGGACTTGCGGAGGAGGAAGGCTGGCGTCAGTCGTGAAAATAAAATCGTTTTTCCTGATAAGGTTTTCTTGCCAGAGCCTGGTCGAGCCTGAACCAACAAACAAGCCCAAGAAGTTCCTGCCAGGCTGGGGGAATGGAGGAAATTTACTCAGTCCTGTTTTCCACTTTTATTAGTCCAGAGTTCATGACCCTCGGCAGGGAATGTTTATGTATATAAACAAACAGCTTGTTTTCCCATTCCCTGGAGTACCCTGCTGGGACAAGCCTGGACTGATGACAGCTAGCCTTAAGTGATGACCTCAGAGACCAGCACCAGAAGTGTGTTTGTGGACATAGCTCCAGGCCGCTGGCTCAGGCTAGCAGCAGCTGCTGACTTAGCCAGTTACTGCCTCAGGGTTATACCTCCAACACATCCGGGAGAAAGAGAAACCTCAGAGGCCAAGAGCAGAGCACAGACTAATATTTGCATATATAGGCTCAGTTTGTATAATGTTCCTTAAGTTACCTAGCCTGCCTTCTTGTCTCCTGGTTAGTCAAAGGTCTGCCTTCCTCTATATGGATACAGAATCCGATAAAAGAGAAGATTTTGGCTCAGGCCCTGCTCAATGGCTGAAGACTCTTCAGACTTTATAACTTCTGAGATCCAACCAAGCAAGAGGGCTCCTTCCAGGACAGCAGAGAAGTTTCTTTCCCTGATCTCTGCAGAGGCATCAGGACCAGTATTCCCCCAAAGAGCCAATTAGTACCAATCTAGTACCAAGGCCAAATTCTCCTCCTGATCCTTTATCCGTGCCTCTGCTAGGGCTCCAGTTAGCATGAGACTCAGCTTCTCGAAGCAGTACCCTTAACATTCCTGACCTGAGGGAGTCAGGCTTGGTTATTTGGGAAGAGAAGAGCAGTAAATAAGTTCTTGGAAGAGAAGCAAATTCTTCAAAATTGTCTGAGGCCAAGAAGGACAAAGATAGTTGACATGGGAAGGCTGGATGAGAAACCCCAGAGCGTTGGGTTGTAGGACCAGCTGGGAGGAGTCAGCCCAAGGTAGCTAGCCATGACAGCTTCATGCAAGACTCAGACCAATCTTCTTGGGGCCCAAGGAAGAAAGAGCCAGGAAGGCCCACTTCTACCCCCTACTTCCTGGAAGGAAGTTTCCCGCACTGACTTCAGAGCTCAGAGGCAGGTCACATGTGATCTCTGGAGTTCAGACATTGGTCACATAGATGTTTTCAGGGGGCGGTTGCTTCTTGGCACTGTCCTTGTCTTCTGAGGTAAGACCGTGCATTGAGGTCATCTCTGAGGTGGCATCCTCTGTCTTGGCTTGCCCATCTTCCTTCAGCTTCTCCTTCTTCTTTTTCTTCTTCTTCTTCTTATCTTCAGCGTAGAAGCCCACACCCATGAACAGAGCGCCTGAGACAAGGAAGATGCTCGACAAGTAGAAAACGTAGCTGAAATCATTGGTCTTGTCCAGCAGCAATCCTGGGGAACAGAGAACAAGTTAGTCTGCCATGCAAGCTCTAAAGGCTCCTCCGACTAGCGTGGACCGAGATTTTAGTTTTGTCTCCACCCAATAGGAAACCATGGCTGGCCCCTGGGAATTTCACAACAGATACTTGTGGGGTGAAAGGACGGAGGGGACTCTTGGCTTCCACTAGGCAGAAGTCCTCCCCAGGAGAGAGCCTAAGGGTCAGCCCTAACCCCATCTCTTTCGTTTGCCTGCTCGGCTTCCTTGGAAGCTGGAACTCAAATTTAGGGAAAAGGCTCACTGATTGGGGGGAGGGGGTACGCCTTTAATCCCAGCACTCAGGAGGCAGAGGCAGGTGGGCAGGTGGCTCTATGAGTCTGAGGACAACCTAGTCTACACAGAGAAACCCTGTCTTGAGAAACCAGTCAACCAACCAACCAACAAACAAACAACAAAAAACCCCTCACACAGCTGAGCTTCAAGGTCTGACCTTAGTGACTGTCACAGCGCTTACTTGCTGACTACCCTCTAGCACCAGACTCCTCCTACCCACTCTGAAGGTCCCTCTCTCTGCTATGCAGTAGCCTTCCCCTACAGGTCTTACAAATTCTGCTTGTTTCCTTCCTAGCACGAATCCCCACATCCATTCCCCCACCCCCACCACCCTAAGCCTCAACAGTGTAGTTTGATGTCGTGCACTCACTGACTGGCCTGGGTGGATGTTCTGGTGCACTTTGTAGTTGACATCCTAGTTCAGGGAAGAACAGTGGTTTTCCTGGGACTCACAGGCGGGAGCTAGGAGAGCCAGGGTGTTAATTGCAGTTAACACAGGTCATGCTCTTTGCTTGAGATCCTTACAACGAGGCCTCTTACCACCATGCCTCACTGACAGGAGCAGAGGGCCAGACAGACAGATGACAGATTCATGTAGCCTGGACTGCAAAGCTCTCTTTCTCTCCTTCCTTCCCTCTCTGCCCCTTAAAAATCTTTTCCTTAGCCAGGCAGTGGTGGCACATGCCTTTAATCCCAGCACTTGAGAGGCAGAGACAGGCGAATTTCTGAGTTCTGAGGCCAGTCTGGTCTACAGAGTGAGTTCCAGGACAGCCAGGGCTACACAGAGAAACCCTGTCTTGAAAAACCAAGAAAGAAAAAAAACATCTTTTCCTTAAATGTATGAGTATTTTATCTTCATGAATGTATATGTGCTGCATGTGTGTGGTACCCACAGAGACCAGAGGTGGGCATTGGTGCTTCTAAAACTGGAGTTACAGATGACTGTGAGTCACTCTGTGGGTGTTAGGAACTGAACTCAGGTCCTCTGTAAGAGCAAAAATGCTATTAAACTCTGAGCCACCTCTCCAGTCCCTCCCTCCCTCCCTTGAAACAAGATTTATTTATTTTATGTATAAGATTGTTTTGCCTGAGCTGGGTGGTGGTGGCACACGCCTTTAATTCCAGCACTTGGGAGGCAGAGGCAGGTGGATTTCTGAGTTCGAGGCCATCCTGGTCTACAGAGTGAGTTCCAGGACAGCCAGGCCTGTAACAGAAACCCTGTCTTGAAAAACCAAAAAAAAAAAAAAAAGATTGTTTTGTCTGCGAGTATGTAAGTGTGCTGAGAAGGCCTGAAGAGGGTGCTATATTCCAGGGAGCTGGAGTTTTGAACAGTTGTGACCACCACATGAGTGCTGGGAATGAACCTGGGTCCTCTCTAAGGGCAGCAAATATTCTTTGTTCTCTCTTCTCTCTCTCTCTCTCTGATGGGTAAGACTGAGACAGGGTCTGATATAGCCCAGGTGGGAGCCAAAGAGATCTTCCCGCCTCCTTTTCCCAACTGGCAGAATTACAGGCATAGACCACTATGCCTGGCCAAGCCTATATTTTTATACCTTGAGGGTTAGGCAAATAACCCTGTAGCACGGTCACTGAGCTGCGGGGGAAAGGGTAGGATCACAGATTCCAAGTCCCTTGTGACAATGGTATACTGGGCTCAAATCTGTCCAGATGGTCTCCTTTGCCCAACCTATATAGGCCCCACTTGGGCATGCCTGGCTGCCTTCCCTCCCAGGCTCTCACCAGCCAATGGTGGAGAGATGAGAGAAGCCACGCCACACAGGATGGTGAAGAGGCCCAGGGCACTGGGGAAGCGATCCATCGGGACAATGTCCATTAGAACTTGGAAGATGAGGATCCCGGTCCCACACATGGACAGGCTGTACACCAGGCAATACCCCAGGAGCACCTGGAAGTCTGCTGACGCTGTGCATATTAGATTGGTGAGCCCATTGACGAGGATTGCCAAGGCAAACAGATACTTCCGGTAGGCAGCCAAGCTCTTCCTGCCTACCAGCACCCCTGCCACAGGTCGCAAGAAGATGTTGCAGAAGCCGATAATGGACATGAGCATGGCTGCCCAATATTCATCCACTCCATGATGCATAGCGTACGGCACCAGGAAGATATGCGGCAGTGGAAAACCCAGGACCATCCACGTCGCACCCGTGACGTATACGCAGAAACCCATATTGTGCCGAAGGATGTCAAAGGCCAGGTGGTACCGGATGCTCGAGATGCAGGTTGCCAGGCAGCTGTGCGTAGGTTTCTCGGGAGGTAGAAGGGGCTCTTCTTTGGGTTCAGGGACCACATTGGTGGCAACAGGCCTCAGCATGGCTCCACAAACACAACAGTGGAGAAAGATGCCACCAAAGATGAGGAAGGCGCCCCTCCAGCCCAGGGTTTCCAGAAGATATCGGGCCAGCAATGGCCAGAGGGTGACGCCTATGGAGATTCCTATGGAGGCCAGTGAATTGGCTAGCGGCCGCCGGCGGACAAAATACAAGCCCACTACTGTGATGCTTGACTGGAAGCTGAAACACATGCCCAGGCCTGCAGTGCGAGAGGGGACATCAGCTCAGGGACTTTGTAGGACTTTCCACCTCCGCATGGAGTAGGGGTCTCGGTTCAGGTTCCATGTCTGTCTCCTTTGGCCCTAGGACAGACACACTTCCAAGTTTTCATGATGGAAGGTACCTGACCACCTCTCTATAAGCATCTCACCCAGCTCCTCCTCTCAGCTCCCCTCTGCAAGCACTACAATGACCTTACTTCTCCTTTTTTCCTTCTTTCCAATCCTTCCTTCTTTCCTTCCTTCCGTTCTTTCTTTTTTTGTGCCGAATGACTTTGTTTTGTTTTGTTTTTTCAGAGACAGGGTTTCTCTGTATAGCCCTGTCCAGCATGGAACTCACTCTGTAGACCAGGCTGGCCTCGAACTCAGAAATCTGCCTGCCTCTGTCTCCCAAGTGCTGGGATTAAAGGCGTGTGCCACCACTGCCCGGCTCTGAATGACTTTAATCCCAGAACTCAGGAGGCAGAGGCCTATAATTCCAATTCCAGCCTGGTCTTCACAGTGAGTTCCAAGCCGGCCAGGGCTAGGTAGTGAGAACTTGTCACAGAAAATTATTTAGAATTTTTCATTTTATGTGTATAAGTGTTTTGCACACACGTATGTATGTGTACCACGTTCATGTCTGGTACCCGTGGAGGTCAGGAGAGGACATAGGATCTTCTGGAACTGGAGTTACAGATAGTTGTGAGCCACCATGTGGGTCCCAGGAACTGAACCCAGGTCCTCTTACAAGAGTAACTGTTGAGCCATCTCTCCAGACCCTAGATTTATTTTATTTTTAGTTATGTGTATGTGTGTGTGTGTATGTAGCTATGCACACATGCATGTATGTGTACACATATGTATATGTGCATGTGTGTGTACACGTGTGTATGCATGCATGCGTGTTTATGTGTGTCCGAGTTCAGAGGTCAGAGGCATCAGAGCCTCTGCGCTGGATTGATTCATGGTTGTGAACCACTTTACATGGGTTCTAAGAACCAAACTCAGGTCCTCTGCAAGAACAGTACACACTCTGAGCCACTGGGCCATCTTGCTCTTCACATTGACGTTTTAAACATCATCCTAATGCCTCTGAAAGATTTCCTGTCACATTTGAGAAACATCTTAAGTGTCTTCTATGCCCCAGAAGACTGCTGTGGTTTGACTCTGGTCTAATCCCTGGAATCCGGCTCAGTCTACTTCTTGCCAATCACCGGGATCAAGCCCTATCAACTCCTCCTCCAGACAGCAAGCTGTCTTTATACTTTGTGACCTTTGTCTGGAATATGCTTAGCTGAGATGTTGCCTCCCCGGAGTGTGTGTGTGTGTGTGTGTGTGTGGTGTCTCCCTGCTTCTTTGCCTCCTGTGCCCACAGTGGTCAGTGCTGGAGAAAAAGCTCTCAACAAAGAGTCTTCTGGCTAAGCAATGGTGGCGCAGGCTTTTAATCCCACTGGGAGGCAGAGGCAGAGGCAGGTGGATTTCTGAGTTCAAGGCCAGCCTGGTGTACAGTGTGAGTTCCAGGACAGCCAGGGCTACACAGAGAAACCCTGTCTTGAAAAAAAAAAGTCCTCTGTCCCAGTTCCTGCCCGACTCCACGTGTGTGTGTGTGTGTGTGTGTGTGTGTTTGTGTCTGTGTGTGTGTCTCTGTGTATGACTGTATGTGTCTCTGGGTGTGTCTCTGTGTATGACTGTGTGTGTATGTGTGTGTCTCTGTGTGTGTCTATGTATGTCTGTGTCTGTGTCTATTTGTGTGTGTCTCTGTGTTTGTGTGTGTGTGTCTGTCTGTGTGTGTGGCCGCCCCCCCCCCCCCCGCCTACTGCTATGCTGCTATAGCATGTTCAGTCTCTCGCCTGCCCTCTAGGTGGCCATTTAGACTTCCTTCCTCTCTGCACTCCAGCACCTCCTTCCTAACTCCTCACTCAGCTGTCCATCCCTAAGACTGGATCTCATTATATAGCCCTGGACTGCTTTCTTCAAGACTCCTTTAACACTTGTTGACACTCTCTCAGGCAGGGATGTTGTCGCACCCCCAGCCCTGACCTCTCATACACTCTGAAGTATTTAAACATTCTTATATACCTGGCCCCCGTCTGACTTCTCCTCTAGACTATAAGCAGTCCCGGGCACCCACCCGGCACTTCCGAGGGAGTGATAGTTACCTGTGATCAGCCCTGCGGTGACAAAGAGGTGGATGAGCGAGGTAGAGAAGGTGCTGGCCACCATGCCCAGGCTGGCCAGCACCCCCCCCAGCATCATGGTCACTCGGCAGCCAAAACGTTTGATCAGGACACTGCACAGGGGTCCTGTAGGCAAGAAAGGTGGCAGTGGGTGAGAAGGCGTGGCATCAGGGCACCGTGGGGCTGGGTGAGGGGTGCTCGTAGGAACTAGCCAGGGGCTTTAAGAGATAACTAAAATCTGCTAGCATGGCTTCTGGTCGCCATCTTGCCACAGTCCGGACACATGGTCCCAGCAAAGCTTGATGCCTCAGTTTCCTTCGCTACAGGATGAGTGGTCAGACTCACAACCACAATAAGAACATCTGGAGGGCACAGCAAGCCCTTCACTAACCTAAGCCGAGAACAACTGCAGTTTGGGGTCACGATCTACGTGAATATCATACCCTTGCTTATGGTTTGCTCCAGAAAGAACCTCCTAGAACATCTGATCTCAGCATGCCCCTCCAGCCCTCCCTTCCACCCACCCCACAAGCTTCCCACCTCACACATTTGACCTGGGTCCTGGACCACTCTGTACCTCCTCGCTCTGACCTTTGGAGTGTTAGGGAAAACATCAGACCGGATGTCCGCTCCCCTTGCTCGCTCACTCGCTCGCTGGCTCTAGCCGCCACCCAATCCTTGCACCTAGGGCTGGAGATGGAGCTCAGGTGCAGTGAGTGTTTTCAACATGTAGGCTCTTTTGGGGAGAGAGAGAGAGAGAGAGAGAGAGAGAGAGAGAGAGAGAGAGAGAGAGAGGGGCACAGGGAGAGGGAAAGGCAGAGGCAGAGAGAGACAGAGAGACTGAGATTGGGAGAGAGAGAAAAAAATAAAATGGAGAGATTCTAAGAGGGAGAAATACAGAGACAGAGGCTGGAAGAAGGAGAGTCTGGGGAGAAGACTGGGAGAAAAGGAAGGAAGGAAGGAAGGAAGGAAGGAAGGAAGCCATCAAAGCAATCCAACCTGAAGCTTCCTGAATCTATACTTAACATTTGGCTCCACACAGAGAAGGGCCTGTCTCACCCCAGTGGCTTTCTCGCTAGCCCCACATTCTGGCAAGTAGACACCAGTCGGACTGGCCAGCTGCTCCAAAATATCTCACAGGCTCACATTCACACGATGGACTCCACCCGCCCTGTTACTTTGCCAGAGGGCAGAGAGAAAGTGTGAATGCACACACAGCTCTCAGAGCCGGTGTATCTTCCTCGGGAGGAAGCGCGGCGTGGCCGGTGTAGATCTGAGAGGGAGAGGGACTAACTGCTGCTCACATGCAGTCACACCCTTGCTACTGCAGAGTGAAAAGAGGCCTTGGTTGGGTGTGACGGCAGGCACACGCATCTTCCCCACCTCTGAGACTTCACCTGCCTCAGGAAGGTGACCTTGGGAAGAGTCACAGGGAGGGAGTGGAGTTGGGGTGGGGATCTTGAGCCACCCGTGCTCTCTGCCTTCGAGTCCCCTCCCTCGGACTCTGCAGGTCCTGCACTTGGCGCTTGCCAGGCCTCCACTCTCCAACACTCCGGATGAGCCACGACTCAATATGTTGACAGAGCTACACCGGGGTAGCCAGCCTGAAGCTGACTGGTATTGGGGTTTCCACAGGATGCCTAGTCTCCAGTCTCTCACTGAGGCCCCTCTTGCCCTGCACTACAAGATCCTTCTAAGATTCCCACAGTACTCTCCAGCCCTGAAGGCCAAGAGACCCCACTTTCTGGGCCAGGCTTGGCTTTTCCTTCTTACCCTAAGTCCACACTTCTGGAGGTCAATTCATGGGTCATTGTGGAGGCTGGCAATCCTTCCCCCACCCCCTCGAGTTTCCAGTTTCCTGGTGTGAGAGAAATATCTAGAATATTCATCAGGCTGCTGCTACAAGGAGGAAAGAATGGCACACAGGTAGCTGCGGAGCTGGGATCAGCCAAGCCAAAGAAACGTGTGTGTGTGTGTGTGTGTGTGTGTGTGTGTGTGTGTGTGTGGCCTTCGGAGAGTTGGCTCTCACTCTCATTGACCCAGTCACCATTTGTGGTCTCTGTCTACTGAGTCATCCCCTAGGGGCTGAGGAGAGGTCACTTAACTCAGGGCACAGACCTGGGACTCTGATCATCGGGGTTGCTGGTGCCAACTGGTGTCGTTGGACAGCAAGGAGAAGGCAAGATGGGGTCGACCTTCTCTCTGAGCTCCAGACTCCGTGAAGGACTCTCGGTGGGGGGTGGGGGGAGATGGGGCTTTTCCTGTGTCCCCTCTTTCTGGCTTGTCCTTTCCTGTTCTGAAGCCACAGTGAGGATCTTTAATTTACTAGTAATTGACAGCCCCATGTAGTTCCTAGCTCCTCCTACTTCCAGGACCCATGAGGTCTCTGCCACCCCATAACATGGGAGCTGGGCAGGGAGTTAGCTCTTATCTCCTTACTGTAGGATAGAAAGTCCTGGGAAATGACCCAGCCTGGATTTGCTGGTCCCAACACCAGCTGTCACTCAGGGTGTCATTGAATGCCTCTGCTCCAGATCAATCACCAAGAGAACTCTGGGATCATGGAATGGCTTTGTGCCTCAGGTGGCCCTCTGTCTCCCATCCCAGCAAGCCCAGCCTTCTTGGG
>BTHU01000010.1:6649251-6964251 GCA_036184795.1 Tokudaia tokunoshimensis
TTAAAAAATTATTCATTTTTTTTTATTTTACATGCATTGGTGTTTTGCCTGCACGTATGTCTGCATGAGGGTGTCAGGTCTCCTGGAAGTGGAGTTACAGACAGTTGTGAGCTGCCTGCTGTGTGGGTGCTGGGAATTAAACCGGAGTCCTCTGGAAGAGCAGCCAACTTGCTCTTAACCACAGAGCCACCTCTCCAGCTCCTCTCTCCAGTTTTTCAAGATTTAGTCCAGCTAACTTTAGGGGGCACTTTGAATACCACCCTAGGCTAGCCCTTCTTCTCAGTTATACTCTAGATGGCTCAGTAGGACAAAGTGCTTGCTGCGCAAACCTGAACGTGTGGGTTCAATCCCCAGAGCCTCTGCAGAAGGTGAGAATCAACTTCTGAAAATTTTCTGACTACAACCCTCCTGCCATGGACACACACATGTACCCTCCCTGAATAATGAATAAAATGAATAAATAGATAGCCAGGCAGTGGTGGCACACGCCTTTAATCCTAGCACTTGGGAGGCAGAGGCAGGTGGATTTCTGAGTTGGAGGTCAGCCTGGTCTACAGAGTGAGTTGCAGGACAGTCAGGGCTACGGAGAAAAACCCCGTCTCAAAAAAAAAAAAAAAAAGAAAAAAACCAAACCAAAAAAACCAAAAATAAATAAGTATGTAAATAAGTAAATAAATAAATAAATAGATAGATAAATTTAAAATAAAAATTAACAGTCTTCCTGCTAACTGGAAAGGGGAAAGGGTCATTTTACCTCCTCTTACCCCTCCCACACCCATCATGACTTGGAACAGGGGCCTGTTTCCTCTTCCCACCCCACCCACCCCCACAAGCCCTTGGCTGGGCAGAGAGATAGGATTAATGTGGCCCACCTGTGTTTCCCAGGGGACAAAAGAGTCTGAGATTGAAGGTGATCTGGTTTCTTTTCATGTTCACAGACTCTCTCTGGTGAACGGAGGAAACAGAATCAAGACTCTCGTTCTCACTGTCTCTAAGTGCGGACGAGGTTGGGCCAAGGGAGCCATCAACATCAGCTCTCAGGGATGCCTGAGACTGACCTCAGAGCCGTGCCAGAACACCAGGGGCTAGAGCTACCGGAGCATGGGCACGTTTGTATGCATGTTTTTTATATGTGAGTGCACACTTGTGTTGGGTGTACCTGGACCTGTGCACACGTGGTGTGGAGGCCTGAGGGCGATGTCAGAATTATGGCTGTTCTACCTTATTCACTGGGACAGGCTCTGCTTAGCAGACCCAGAGCTCACTGATGGGCTACTCATGATAGCCAGCTTGCCCTAGAGTATACTTGGTCTCAGCTTTCTGAGGCTGGGCTTACAGGCATTGCCACCAGGACAACCTGGGATTTACCTGGGTTTCTGAGGATTTGAACCGTGGTCCTCATGCTTGCTCAGAAAGCACTTTACCACTGAGCCATCTCCCACCTCCATCTACTTTGATACAGTTTTTTTTGTTTTGTTTTGTTTTTTACTTTATCTGCCGGGCTGGTGATGGTGTCTATGTGTGAGAGATGAGATGCAGAGTCCCCCTGCCTGCCTCTGCACCGGCATTCACAGTGAAGCCAAATGCTGCTTTGTGAAACGGGGTGCCCCAGGGCAAGGCCCAGGCTCAAGCCACCGAGTCACACAACATGACCATCACTTAGAGCAGAGCAGACGTGGTTCTCCACACACGAAACTTCATGACCTTCTCTTTCTGGCCTATCCTGCTGTTCCAGGAGGATGGGATTTCTACTGCGTATGGTTGCCTGGTCAGAATTTCCACTGCAATCCTAGGCAGACTCAGCTTTGCTATTTATCCCCAGAGATCAGGGACTTGCTTTGATGAATGCTTTCTCCTCAAAGCACCCCAGGCTTTGGAAGCCAGACATAGGAGAAGCCTTTCCTGACTCTTTGTCCCCATTGAGGTCTCCATAGTCAAGAAGGGACCCTGTAGACCCACCAGCAGGGCCTCTGCAACTGTACTCGCAGGGATAGACACTTTCTACAAGGTAGGAGGGATACTTTGGAGGAAGAGGCTTCAGCCTGCCAACTCACTCTCTCCTATGGCCTAAGGAGCCTAGAGGCTGCTCCACTCCCTGTAAGCCTATTGCCATCTGGCCCACCCTCCTGCTACAGGGACGTTGGGTTACGGGGAAGGTTAGGCAAGGATACACATTGGTGTGTCTCATTGGTGGGTGAGGCAGGGACAGGCAGAGAATCATGCTTGGGAAGGACAGGCTACAAGTTATAGTGGGTGGAACCTACCTTCCAACCACCCCAGGAAATTTAGATGGGATTTCTGGAGGAGATTTGGTCTTATGGGGATTTGGGGGGGCAACTAGCCAGGGACCGTGGTAACTTTGACTGTCCAATGCCCAGATTCAAGCACCTTTGCATATCACTATAATTTGCATACTCCAGAGGCACTGTCTCTGGTTTCTGTATGTCTCTCTCTTGTGGCTTCAGGGTCCAAGGAATAAGAGTGTGAAAGCCCTGAAGAGACAGCTGTCTGGCTGCTAAGATGGTTCCAAGGGTCAAATGTGTGGATAAGTCTGCTGACCTAACTTCCGTTCTCAGGTCTGACACGAGAGACCTGAGACCTCAAGTCCAAGAAGAGAGAACGGATTCCCAAAATGGTTCTCTAACTCTAACACATGCTCTTTCAGAGCGATCCAACTTGGTTCTCAGCATTGACATTAGGCAGCTCAGAACCATCTATCACACCAGCTCCAGGACAACTGACACCCTCTTCTGGCCTCCTCAGGTGTGTTCATTGAACACACACACACACACACACACACACACACACACACACACACAACAAAGTAAATCTTAAAAAAAAAAGGCCCACAAAACAAGAAGGGTGATTCCTGAGGAACACCCAGAGTTGACTCTGGTCTTTACATGTGGGGTACATATATGTACATTACACCTGCACGCACAAACATGCACACAGACATTAATTAGTTAATTGATTAAACAAACTCACAAACATGAAGAACTCTCCCAACTCTGTAGAAGAGAAACAGAGAGTACCATTTAAAAACTAGACACAGTGGGTGTGGTGGCCCACTCCTAGCACTGGGAGCACTAGCCTAACAACCTCAGCTCTGGAAGAAACAAAGAAGCAAAAGAGAGGGCATCAGACTTGAGTGGACACCAGTCTGTTGCAACATAAATACATAAATGCTCCACAAATGCTCAGAAAGATATTCATCCTTCTCAATCATCAAAGAAAAAAGAGAGAGAGAGAGAGAGAGAGAGAGAACCAACCCACAAAAAGACATCACTTCACACCAGCAGGGTAGCTTCACATCAGCAGGGTAGCTCCACCCCAGGGACTAGCTACAGTCACACTAGTGGGGTGTGTCACACCAGCAGGGTAGCTTCACTTTGGATGACTAGGAGTCGCTGTCCTTATGCAGACTGCGAGCGTCTCTTACTTAGAGGTCACCTCTGGGCTCACACTTTATTATATTGCTAATAGTTCCCAAGGTAGTGCTGGTACCCGGTCTCTAACTGTGAGCGAGTGCTCTCACATGAGAGCCAGCTTACCCTGGGCTTCCTCAGACACATGGTTAGGAGGAAGAGATGGGACCCAGTAAGATTTGCCCAATGGTCCTATTAGTCCCATAGATGAGGCATCGAAGGCTGCAGGGTGTAATTACAGGAAAATTACAGCTTTCTCAGGATTCCCAGGTCCTCTGGGGAGCCCCACCCTAAACTTCGACCCCCTCTCAATCGAGATGAAGTGGCTAGAGCTCTGGACCAGTCTTCCCCCTATCCTGAACTAAGATACCTCTTCAGGGTGAGGCTCCCACTGGGCTGGGGCATCATCTCCTTATGCGTGGTTTCTTCCTACCTGTGGGATAATTTGCCCCATGATCGAATTACCTAGCTGGCCTTCAGGAGTCAGCTTCAAGGCGTCTTCCTCTAAACTGAGGCATCCACCTTTGCGCAGAAGCAAAGGAACTGGGTAATAGAACCACTCATCCTTTCTTGAGACGAAGGTTGTAGAAACTCAGGCAATATGAAGAAATTCTCTGATGGACTGGCTTAGACGAAGTAGGTTATTGAAGACTGAGGTCCCCATGAATGTCAGGGATTGGAAGGCAATAGCAGAAGAAGAGTCAGCCTGTGATGCTCAGTTCACTGGGCCACATGGGGCTGTGCTCACAAGATGATTGAGAAAAAGGCCTGTAAGCCGGCAGTGGTGGCGCAAGCCTTTAATTCCAGCACTTGGGAGGCAGAGGCAGGCAGATTTCTAAGTTCGAGGCCAGCCTGGTCTACAGAGTGAGTTCCAGGACAGCCAGGGCTACACAGAGAAACCCTGTCTCAAGAAGAAGAAGAAGAGAAAAAGAAAAAGCCCTGTAGAGGTGACTCACTGCTCTTTCAGGGGACTTAGGTTCAAATTCCCAGCACCCACGTGGTGATTCACAACTGTTACTCCAGTTCCATGTTGATCCAGCACCCACTTCTGGCCTTCACAGTTCCTGCATCCATGTGGTACACATACACACGTGCAGGCAAAACACAGGCATGCACATTAAATCAATACATCTAAAATCATTTTTGAAGTCAGTTTAGTAGTGTGATAGTTATCCTTGGTTGTCAACTTGTCTATATCTTAAATTAACTAAAATCCAAAAACAATGAAGGGCACACTCATGGAGGCTTTTTGCTTAATTTGAAGTAGGAAAATCCACTTCTAATCTGGATCTTGGGGATAGGAAGGCATATCTTTGATCCAGATCTTTTGAACTGGGAAAAGACAGGTCTTTTTTTGGTTTTTCGAGACAGGGTTTCTCTGTGTAGCCCTGGCTGTCCTGGAACTCACTTTGTAGATCAGGCTGGCCTCGAACTCAGAAATCTGCCTGCCTCTGCCTCCCAAGGCATGCGCCACCACTGCCCGGCAAGACAGGTCTTTAATCTGGATCTTGTGATGGGAAGATATGCCTTTAATCTGGGCCACGCCCCCTTCTGAAAGCCTATAAAAGGACATGGAAGAGAGGAGCTTTCGCTCTTTGCCTGTTTGGCCTTGCCTTGCTAGCAGGTCCACTCGCTCCTTCATTGGCATTAGAGCAGCAGTTCTTAACCTGTAGGTCTAGATCCCTTTGGGGGTCAAATACCAGACATCCTGCATATTGGATATTTACATTACAATTCATGACAGTAGCAAAGTTGGTTATGAAGCATCAGTGAACTAATTTTATGGTTGGAGGTCGCCACATTAAAGGTTCACAGCATTAGGAAGCTGAGAACCACTGCATTAGAGTCTCTTTTCAGGATTCCAGTGAAGACCAGCTGGGACATCTAGTCTCAGTTTCATGGACTGAACTACTACTGGATTCTTGGACTTTCTGTTCACAGTCAGCCATTGTGGCTGTCTTTGTTAGGGTTTCTGTTGCTGCGACAAAACACCATGACTAAAAGCAAATTGAGAAGGAAAGAAAGTTTATTTGGCTTATGCTTCTATAGTGCTGAAGAAAGTCAGGACAGGAACTCAAACAGGACAGAGGCCTGGAGGCAGGAGCTGATGCAGAGGCCATGGAGGGATGCTGCTTACTGGCTTGGTCTTATGGCTAACTCATACTTTCCTTTTTTTCTGAGACAGGGTTTCTCTGTGTAGCCCTGGCTGTCCTGGAACTCACTCTATAGACCAGGCTGGCCTCGAATTCAGAAATCCGCCTGTCTTTGCCTCCCAAGTGATGGGATTAAAGGCATGTGCCACCACTGCCTGGCTTACTCATACTTTCTTATAGAACCCAGGAA
This sequence comes from Tokudaia tokunoshimensis, assembly GCA_036184795.1. Taxonomy (NCBI): domain Eukaryota; kingdom Metazoa; phylum Chordata; class Mammalia; order Rodentia; family Muridae; genus Tokudaia; species Tokudaia tokunoshimensis. The sequence continues at coordinate 6,655,023 of BTHU01000010.1, forward strand.
CATCAGGGATGGCCCCACACACAATGGACTGGGCCCTCCCCCATCAATCACTAATTAAGAAAAGACTTTCCTGCCAGATCTTATGGAGTCATTTTCTCAATTAAGATTCCCCCCTCTTTGGGCTGGAGAGATAGTTCAGCAGTTAAGAGCACTGACTGCTCTTCCAAGGTCCTGAGTTCAAATCCCAGCAACCACATGGTGGCTCACAACCATGATCTGGTTGTGAGATCATGAGAACCATAATGAGATTTGACGCCCTTTTCTGGTGTGTCTGAAGACAGCTACAGTGTACTTATTTATAATAATAAATAAATCTTTGGGGTCGGAGTGAGCAGGGACTGAGCGAGCTAGGTTAACTGGAGCGAGCGTGCTGACTGGAGCAAGCAGAGGTCCTGAGTTCAATTCCCAGCAACCACATGAAGGCTCACAACCATCTGTACAGCTACAGTGTACTCATATACACAAAATAAATAAAATAAATCTTTTAAAATAAAGATTTGCCCCTTTTAGATATCTGCAGTTTGTGTATCTAGTTGACGTAAGACTAGGCTGCACAGTTGTATTAGCTGACCTGCAGTCTGTAAGTCATTCTAATATTCCCCCTTTTATACATTTAAGTGCGATTCATTCTGTAAGTTCCGTTACTCTGCAGAACACTGGCTGAGACAAGCAGGGGCCTCTGGTTGGGATGGGGGCTTTGCCGGGCTCTCTGGTGAAGCCTTATTATCTTCCTAAGAGAGGCTCTCGGAGACTGGAGTGACTTAGGCTAGCATGTCGATTAGGTTGAAAGGTGATGAAGCAGGCGTTGGATCTCAGTTGCTTAAAAGCAAATGCGGCAGGATCGGGGCAGAGTCCCTAGAGACAAAACTGACCCCCAGATGAGTGCTTGTGAGTCTTCGGAAGGTGTCAACGCCTGAGCAACTGAATACCACCCGTGTGAACGAAGGCGTGCATGACACCAAGGTGCAGGTGAAAGGCTAAGCTTGTCCTTGGAGGAAGCAGTCACTGTGTGTAGTTCAGAGTGCGCTGTGCACACTTCTCCCCAGAGAGAAAGTTCTTAGGGACTGGGGAATGGTTATCCAGCCCAGGGCCCTCAGTCAACAATCAGGTGTAGCTAATGGAGAAGCAAGGGTCACAGTCCCAGCACAGAGCCTGTTATACCTGGGAAGCCAACTTGAGCAGCAGGTGCGGTCAGCAAGGGCACATAAATATTTTCCATTCCTGTCACTCAGGCAAGAACAAGCCTGCCCCGTCTAGCCTACTGGGGTCAGGAGGTACACCGTTGCACTATGGACGCACCAGAGTGTCCACAGGTGGTGGCTAGGGATGGCTGGGTGGCCTGTGGAGAACTAGACGGGCTAGCCTCCTGTCCACGACACTGTATCCAATGTTGCTGTTCTTGAGGGAACAATTGGGACAAATGATGGGATCTTTTTGTGTTATACTGTTGCTAACATTTTCCCCTTCTCTCTCTCTCTCTCTCTCTCTCTCTCTCTCTCTCTCTATCTCTCTCATTCTCTCTCTCTCTTTCTCCCTTTCTTCTTCCCTCCCTCTTCCTCCTCCTCTCCTCTTCCCCTACCCCTTTAAAAAACAAGGTCTAATTCTATAGGTTTGGCTAGCCTGGAACTCAATATGTAGACTGGGCTAACCTTGAACTCGTAGAAATCCACTTGTCTTTTCTCTCAAATGCTAGCATTAAGGGTGTATGCCACCACACCCAGATAAATGTTCCCTCCCTCCCTCCCTCCTTCCTTCCTTCCTTTCTTTTTTTCTCTTTCTTTCTTTTTTTTTTTTGTTTGTTTTTTGTTTTTTTGAGACAGGGTTTCTCTGGGTAACTGTCCTGGAACTCACTCTGTAGACTAGGCTGGCCTCGAACTCAGAGATCTGCCTGCCTCTGCCTCCCAAGTGCTGGGATTAAATGCGGGCACCACCGTTGGCTGGCAAGTGTTACTTTCTTAAAATGTCATATGCTGCCATACATTTTTATAAACCAAACCTGAGTTACCTCATCACAGTTGTTGACCAGAAAGTGCTGGAGGCCCCACACACCACACTACTACCAAAGCCATTGCTTGCATGCCTGAACTGGATGTTCCAGTCCCGCAGCTGAAGATACCACATGGTTTTGATTCAGGGCATCAAGAGATCGTGCTGCGACTAAACTAATTAGAAGTAGAAGCTTGGGGCTGGAGAGATGGCTCAGTGGTTAGGAGCACACTGACTGCTCTTCCGGAGGTTCTGAGTTCAAATCCCAACAACTGCATGGTGGCTTACAACCATCGGAAATGAGATGGTTTCTGAGGTGTCTGAAGGCAGCTACAGTGTACTTACATATAATAAGTAAATAAATCTTTAAAAAAAAAAGAAGTAGAAGCTCCCTGTTCCCCAACCCCCGCCCCCATTCAAGTTGCATCAGTACCTCATCCATTTGGTTTGTACGAGGGGCAGAAAATGAGCCCATTGTGCTGAACCTTGGTCCACCTAAGGGTCATGGGCCCAGAAGCTACCTAGGACATATGGATATGTGTGAATCTCTGGAACAAACTGAGCAGTAACCTACCGTCTGTGACACCCCCAGCTGTGTGGCTTGCTACAGGAGACAAAAGTATCATGGGTCTCAGCCTCCGGGCAGGAAGAGTCCCTTAGCCACAAACGAGGAAGATGTGAAGTGGAGGCTTCTAGAAACACCTGGCAGGAAGCCCGAAGCCATTTAACTGGTGGCCTTCTGCTTCTGGCAGTTTATCACTTATTTGGCAAGGCTGAGTCACTAAACAGGTGTCCTTTAACACTTCGTTCCGTTCCCTTCGGAGTGCTGGTTACTCGAACGGCAGGCATGCTGTCAGGGTCTCTGCCTGGCTTCTAAGAACTGAAGACATTCCCTCTGCAACCTCCAGACCTACTATGACACCTCCCGAATGGGGTGAGGTTACTAGACCAGCTTGGAGGAGGAGCTGGGGGCGTAGCTCAGTGGTAGAGCCCCTGCCTAGAATCCCCCCAATGAGGAGCTGGGGGCGTGGCTCAGTGGTAGAGCCCCTGCCTAGAACCCCAGTGAGGAGCTGGGGGTATGGCTCAGTGGTAGAGCCCCTGCCTAGAACCCCCCATTGAGGGGCTGGGGGTAGTCACCTGAGTGGGGTGGCACACACCGTTAACCCATGTATTGGAAAGGCAGAAATGAGATCTCTGTGAGTTCAAGTCAGCCTGGTTTTTCCACAGCCAACTTCAGGTTAGTCAGGGCTACACAGTGAGACCCTGTCTCAAAACATAGACAAACAACAAAAAAACCTTAAGAAAAGGCAAAAAGCTCAACCATTCAGGTAAAAGTTTAATGATGTATTTTTAGAGACTATGACCAATGAACTATGGCCCATGGAGTAATTTACCTAGTTTTGTGAATACAAGTTTCTGGGCCCAGGGCTGAGGCTAGAGTAAGAGGGAGACAGGGATGGAAACATTGTGGTTACCATTGATCTTTAGTTACCATTTTGATAGTCTGACTGTGTAGGGTTTGTATCAATGTTGGGGAATGTTACAATAAAGTATTATGGAGTTCTGTGACTGAGTTGATGTCTCTTCTTGTCTCATGGTTTAGTGCGCCTTGGTCAAAGCCCTTCCCCACTTCCTGACCTGGGAAGCCCTGGGAGTCTGGAATAGAACCTTTCACCCCTCCCTCCACCAGAGGAGGGGGCTGGCTATTCGGGAGGCCCTGGTAGAGGTCCTTCCTAGCATGGTAAATACAAAGTCTCTGCCAAATTTTTCCTGGAGGAAAATCTGGAGGAGGGCGTTCCAGAGTGAGTTCCTAGCCTGGCTCCTTGACCTGGAGTGGGAATGGGGTTGGAGGGGGACACGGTCGGCCATCCTATCGCACTTGCTGATGTCATCATGGCAAGTCCTCTTCTGTGACACGTGATTAGGTTGACTCATGTGTTTATACTCATCTACTGGATATAGTACAGTAATTCACGCTCAGTGACTTCTTTTTCCCTGTGCCGGAGATTGAACTCAGGACCTGGAGTGCACTAGGAAAATGTTCTATCACTACATCGCACCCCAAGCCTGGGACCTGCACTGATCAAACAGAAGGAATTCCAAGGCCCAATAATTTCTCCAATATTATCCCTAACCTGTGACACTTTCTCCTGTGAAGTGGGTGCTGAGCAGTGGCCAAAGGGACCTCAACTCTGACCTGTGATACACGTGTACTCCAAGGCGTCCCCAAGTAAGGAGCCCCCACAGAAAGAGCAACTGTTTAAGAAAGTAACACCCTTGTATCTTTGGATGTCTGTTCCAGGACACCATGGCTTGTCCCACACCATCCTGTAGCTAGCTGTATGCCCTGGGGAGTCACCAGGGTTGGCAATGCAGTTGGTCACCTCCCTTGAGGGGAAGACTTCGTTACCCCACTGTCTGAGTGGGTTGACAGATACCACCTTTGCTGTCCCTGGCCTCAGAACAGCTGGGAAGGACACTTAGCCCTCCTCTAGTCCCCCCCACACTTGGTTCTTCATTTCCTTTTGTTCCTTGAACTTGCTGTTGTCATTGAGGATGATGTTGAATTTTCTACTGTCTAGAACCCTTTAATTACTGCATGTGATTCCAAGGCTTGACTCCCCCCTTTTTGGAGGGGGAGGGAAGGGTCTCATTATGTAGCCCAGACTTGCCTCTAGAACTTGCAGTCATTCTCCTGCCTCAGCCTCCTGAGTGATACAATCACAGGGATGATCCCTGCCCCCCACACCCAGCAGGCTCCCTTCCTGACTCAGAATGAGTCCGGTGTGAAGCATGAGGTCTTAGGAATAAGAAAAGGCTCTCTCCTCAATGTGGGGAAAGTTTTTCATAGCCTTGTACCCTATAGGAACAGCAGCCCATGGGAAATAAATGCAGAGCTGTCAGAAGACCCTAGGGAGAGAGGTCACCATTTGGTCACAGCCAGGGTTCGCTCAGCGGGCACCTCAGGAAATCTTCAAAGTACTACGTCATTGCTCTCCCTACCCCAAAAGGAGAAAACAGGGTTACTAATTTCTCCAGGAGCCGGCAGGGCAGGGGTTAAATTCCTAGGTGCCCTCACAGTGGGGTACCTCCTAGTCTGGCTACCAGCTGCCTTGCCCTAGGAACTTTTTCTCTTGTGACCTTTATCAGTTCATGGATCATTAACTTAGCTGGGGCCCTGCTTTAAATCCACAAACCCAACTGTGGCCGGCTGAGTCTGGAAATTCAGAATACTTTCCCACTGGCAGGAACCCTTGGCTTGGGGGCGGGCAGGGTTTCAATCCACTTGTCAGGGTCTCTAACAGGGGCCTGGGCCTGGCCACGGACGAAGCTGAAATACCCCCTTCCAGGACCCACACTGGGCAAATTACATTATAAAGGCCTGGGTGTCCCAGCACCCGCCCCAACCTCCGACACACACACACACACACACACACACACACACACACACACACACCATGAATGGAAGGCTCATCATTGAAGGCAGAGAATCCCTCATACAAGTCGTACAGACGAGGACGGGAGACGGAGATTACCCACCCGGTAGCCATAGCCTTCCATGCTGCTAAACACTGAGCTAGACACGTTATAGAGGTTAGCTGCCCTGCCTACCACCTCTCACTAACCTGGACCTCAGCCCTGAGCCCACCAGTCTTGGATCTAAGGCTGGGCTGAGTTCCTCAACCTCAACTTTCCAGTCCCCAGATGAGGTAGAACTCTGCTAACTCTGTCCATAGTTCACAGGTATGGCCACCTGGAGAGGGGCATGACTCAAGCCTTGCCCAGTCTGAGGCTTCGCAGCCTCCAAAGAGTGGGAAGCAACAGGGCTGGGTCTGAGAAGCAAGGGCTGCCGGTGGAGTGGGGGAAGGGGTGGTATTTAAAGCAGGATTTTGGCCTCTGAAAGACATGGGCTATCCCCATCCCCAGGAGACCTCCAGTCTGGTTCAGAGCCCTTCCAGTGTCCATTCCAGAAGATCACTATCGGGAATTTCTAGGCAGGTGCCGCAGAGGGATTCAGACATAGGGCCGGGAAGCAGGTGAGCCACCCACTTTCATCCTTGGCGCAGGGAACCACATCGACAGTCAGTCACTCCGCACTCCCACCCAGCCAGTAGGTAGAGTCTAACTTTATTGGCAGCCAGCCTGGGCCGGCGGGCGGGCGCTGCCTATGCCTCAGGGTACTGCTTGAGGGTGAGCGAGGCTCCGCTGCTGACCATGACCGCGGGGTACAGAGGTTCGAGGAAGGAGGTGAGAAAGCGGTAGAGGAGGCTCACGTCGCCCTCCACGCCATAGAAGGACAGGCAGCCGGCCCCGATGTCCAGCGCCACGCCGAGCGTGTGGTGGTAGGATCCGTGCAGCACCGTCTGTGTGTTGTTGTGCCACACGGAGAACTTGAGCGAGTCCCACTCCAGACACCACGAGTAGGGGTTGCGGCCCAGCAGGTAGACGATGTTGCGACGGGGGCGACTGCTCAGCAGAGGGTTGCGACGGTAGGTGACTCCCAGGCACATCCACGAGTTGGACACCTCAGCTTCCCAGTAGTGACAGCCTTCGGACAGGCCTGGGCAGCACAGAACCTGGGGCCACTGCTTGAAGCCCAGTAAAGGGCTGTTGGTGGCCGAGGGTTCCAAAAGGATGCCCAAGTTCAACACCGAGTGCGTTTCCTTGAACAAGAACAGCTCTTCACTAGCTGTGGCGGGGTCAAAGTTCAGGTTGCAGTAATCTGGGGTTGGAGCAGATTTTTGCAAAGAAGTTTGCAAAGATCTCACTGGATGCTTCAACTCCAGGTTCTTAGAAGTGGCATCCTCTCTACCTATTGGTTTAATTTCATCGACTTTATTTTTGTTGAGCCCAGGTTAGCCCAGGCTGACCTTGAACTTGTGGCAGCCATCCCGGTCTCAGCCTCCCAACTGCTAGATGACCACACCTGGCTTTATCTACGTCTTAAAATAGCCCAACTCTGGTAGGACTGCACCAGACAGCCTGCAGGAAGTAAGTCCATCCCTGTACAATGTTGGACTTTTCTGGAAGGTTTGGGAAAGAGGGGTCCCCCTCCTCCTTCCCACCAGATCCTAACATAATCACCTTTCTTATTTGTTCAGGACAAGTTTGAATGAGACTTGGGGAGAGTGAAGGGTTCCTGGCTGAGGTGAACCTTAGGTCAAAGATGTTCCATATCTGACCCTCAGTATCTCAGAAGCCTTGGGATTTGGTCCTAGAGCCAAGGCCAGGAAGAGGGCTTATAGGGACATCAAATAAATGGAGGCTTGGAGTCTGAGGAATAAATAAAACCTACTTCGGGTGACTTGGCTAACCCTCTGGAAGTTGACAATCATCCAGATAAGGGCAGAAGCTACTACACCCAGGATCCAGAGAGCCACGGAAGAGGTATCTCTGAGGTAGGAAGAGACAGGGGCTCCCCACTTCCTAACAGGGCCTGGAACCCAGGCTAAGACTCTCTGAGGTCCTCGGTCTTCAGTGAGAAGGAAGTGCCCAGGAGGCCGAAATGCAGGTGAGGCAGGAAGTCCAGACACCTAGGAGTCCTCCCTCCTCTCCTCCCCCAGGTTGGCCTCTGGTTTGAGAACTCACTCTGGAGTAGTGTCTTCCTGTCCACAGCTGCGGGCAGCACCTCATAGGAGTTCATCCTGATGCCTGGGGAGATGGCTTTGCTGAGGACCCTCTTACAGCCTAGCCTCCTTCCAAAGAGAGGCATGGCCCATCCCAGAGCCTGTGTGCCCTGGGAAGGGTGGTCCCCAGGCAGGCAGGGTGTCACAACCACTGGAGGTGAGGACGTGCCACTCCCAAGTTACAAGACTCCAGACCTCTCAGAGACTGACCCTTCAGGAGCAGCTGGTTAATGAAGCTAAGACCTATGTCCATCATCCTGATCCGAAGCTTGGCCAGGGTCTCCGGCAGCTGAAGGAAACTCTGTGACTCCTCACAATTGGTGCCTAGCAAGGGTTCCACGCAGGCGGGGAAGTGCTTCAGTCTGGGGAACTCCTGGTGTGCAGAGATGGGGCAGCTAATACCCCATTAGCTAGGGCTCAGGCACCTGCTAGGGGCATCCACCTCCATGGGCAAGGGGAAGGAAAAAGTCCCGTTTTCAAACGTGAGCATCTCTCTCCTATTCGTTTGGATAGCTTCGGTTAGGGTTTCAGTGGTAGCCTGGCTGCTTTAGAAAACAACAGGAGGGTTTGAGTTGAGTCTTTAATTGCTCATAAAGATCATTGCTTGGGCTAGTGATCTGATGGCTTAACGGGTAAGAGCACTGACTGCTCTCCCGAAGGTCCTGAGTTCAAATCCCAGCAACCACATGGTGGCTCACAACCATCCATAATGAGATCTGACACCTTCTTCTGGTGTGTCTAAAAGACAGCTACAGTGTACTTACATATTTTAATAAATAAATATTTTAAAATGCTGTTGCCCAAGAGGGACAAGGTAACAACAATCTTTGAAATCTGACTAGGGGTATCAGGGCAGTTGAAGGAAGGAGGTCAGTGGTAGGAGATCCCTGAGCGCAGAGAAAGTCACTGCCACTTTCTGGTCAGCCACTGTGCCTGGCATTCCCCCACCCCTACCTTGCCCCCCCCCACCCCCACCCTTCACTAACACCAGGAACACAGCTGAAGAGGAAATGAGGATTTCAATCCATAGACTGACTTTGCCTCACTCCTGCCTGTGGCTTTTCAGGGAGATTGAATTACACACTTAGAATCCCAGGGCACTGCCCCATCCTTTCCTGAGGAAAAAGAAGGGGTAGCTGATATCTGCAGGGCAGTACAATGAAAGCAGCCGGTGCTGATGAGAGTTTAGGATGTGGACCTGGGCTCTCAGTCAGAGAATGAGCAAGGTGATGCAGGCCTACACCCTGATTTCTTAGTCCCGGGCCTGGTACCTCTCTCTCTCTCTCTCTCTCTCTCTCTCTCTCTCTCTCTCTCTCTCTCTCTCTCAACAGGGCTTGGTCTAGAGGGGGTCTTGCCTGCAGGAACTGCTCATCACTCATGTTGGTGAGCAGACTGTGGAGCCACACGCTGTCCCCCTCCAACTTCAGCAGCCGCTTGTGACTTTGTTGGATAGAGCTTCCCAGCTTTCCCAGGGCGGCCGCCTCCTCCTTCTCCACAAAATCCAAGACCTTCATCTGCAGCTGTTTAATCTCACCGAGGATCTCTGAGAAGCAGGTGTTCACCTCATCTCGCATCGTCTGAATCAGTTTCTGAGGTAGACGTGTAGGGAGGCATTCCTGAACCCCACTCCTGTACCCCCACTATGCTGGTCCAAAGATGTCTCGAGCATCCTGTCTCTGACCACTGTTCTTCCTCCCCACAATCCCCTGTAGCTTCTGGGAGGTCCCAGTGGCCCCGTGGAACACGCTGGGGCAAGCCTGGGTCGGGGCGGAGGTAGTTCGCCTTACCGAGAGAAAACTCACTCGTCCCTGGTGTTTCTGACTGTCCGAGGCAATGATCAGCATCTGATTCTCCACATTGGCCTGAATCTTCCGAACTTCCATCTGGAAGGGGCGGGGCAGAAGCGAGTAAGTGCCCTAATTCAGAGAGTGGGCTTTGGAGAGACCTGAATTCACAGGCTTTAGTGAACCCAAGACCAGGGTAGAAGAACAAAGCAAGTGCATCTCTTTTCTTTCCTTTTTTTCTTTTTCTTTTTTTTTTCTTTTTTGGTTTTTCGAGACAGGGTTTCTCTGTGTAGCCCTGGCTGTCCTGGAACTCACTCTGTAGACCAGGCTGGCCTTGAACTCAGAAATTCGCCTGCCTCTTGCCTCCCAAGTGCTGGGATTAAAAGCATGCACACCACTGCCCAATTCTTTTAAAGATTTATTTTATTTATTTGAATACACTGTAATTGTCATCAGACACACCAGAAGAGGGCATCAGATGCCATTACAGATGGTTGTGAGCCACCATGTGGCTGCTGGGATTTGAACTCAGGACCTCTGGAAGAGCAGTCAGTGCTCTTAACCGCTGAGCCATCTCTCCAGTCAGCTTTTCTTTTTTGAGACAGTGTTTCTTTGTGGAACAGCCCTGGCTAGCCTGGAACTGGCTTTGTAGACCAGGCTGGCCTCTAACTCTGAGATCTGCCTGCCTGTGCCTCCCGAGTGCTGGGATTAAAGGTGTGCGCCATTATGTCTGGCTGGGTTTGTTCTGTCACTGCCTGAGATTCTGGCCCCTCCTTCCTAGCAATCAGTAGTTTCTTTGTTCCTAATAGTGAGGACCACAGGGTTTCAGGAGACAGGAAGGAGGGGCTGGGAAGGGATCAATGGCTTGAGCTAGGTTGGAAGTGGTGAGGCCCCACAGGACAGAGCATGCATGCAGCTGCCTGGGTACCGCGGGGCAATGCTGCCTGGCATTGCATAAACCCACAGGTAACTGTATTATCACAGTATAGAGAGAAGAGTTCTTTGGCAAGTTCCTGTATGGAAAATGGTGCTTGCCTCCCTGTAAATCCAGGCAGGGTTCCCTTCCTCTGTGAGTCTCACTGAATCAAAGGTCAGGTGAACTAAATGAAGCCTTTAGTGATGTGTTCAGTGATATGCTTGTTTTTTTCTAAGTTCTTTGTCTTGCCAGACTGATGATAGTCAGTATGTTAGGATAGCAAGGTTACCTAATGTTCTTGATGGACTAACTGAAATATAATGAACTCAGCCAGGCGGTGGTGGCACATGCCGTTAATCCCAGTGCACAGGAGGCAGAGGCAAGTAGATCTCTGTGAGTTTGAGGACAGCCTGATCTACAAGATGAGTTTCAGGACAGCCAGGGCTACACACAGAAACCTTGTCTTGAAAACCAAAACGAGCTGGGCAGTGGTGGCGCATGCCTTTAATCCCAGCACCTGGGAGGCAGAGGCAGGTGGATTTCTGAGTTCGAGGCCAGCCTGGTCTACAGAGCGAGTTTCAGGACAGCCAGGGCTACACAGAGAAACCCTGTCTCGAAAAAACAAACAAACAAAAAGAAAGAAAGAAAGAAAACCAAAACGAAACCAATCTATGGGAGGAGCAATACAAATATATTAAAATTTGAAAGTAGAATGAAAAACCAGGCACTGAAGAGGTAGGTGTAGGCAGGATCAGAAGATCAAGGCCCTCCTTAATCTCACAGGGATCCTGCCTGGGGTGGGGGCAGGCTCAAAGAGGAGAGGAAGCTAACCAACTTCAGCTGCAATGTGTGTGTGTGTACACACGTGAGTTTGTATGTATGTGTGTCGTGTGTGTGTCTACCTGTATGCAGGGGTACATGTGTATGTGACTGCATGTATGTGTTGAAGCCAGAGGACAATAGATGTTTTCCTCAATCACTTGCTGCCATATTTTCTTTTTGAAATGTATGTGTGTGTGCAATATATATATACATATATATGTATATGTACATATATATGTATATATATATTTTATGTGTATATGTTTTGCCTGTATGTATGTAGGGGCATGTGTGGATGTGTGGGCACCAAGGCTCACATATGGATGTCAATAGACAACTTTAAGGAGTTGGGTCTGTCTCTCTCTCTCTCTCTCTCTCTCTCTCTCTCTCTCTCTCTCTCTCTCTCAGACAGTCTCACTATAAAGCTCTGACTATCCTGAAACTCACCCTATAGACGAGACTGGCCTCAACCTCACAACGAACCATCTGCTTCTGCTTCCCTCATGCTGGGATTATGGGATTAAAGGCGTGCGTCACCACGCCCCGCTCTCCTTCCATTTAATGTAGGTTCTGAGGATGGAACTTAGGGTAGCAAGCACCTTTACTCTCTAATCCATCTCCTGCCTTCCCATCTCAAGTATTTGGCGCCATAAAGCCTGGCTTCAGCTGTGTTAATTCCCACCCCACCCCCCACCCAGGAAATGTGACAGATTCTCAGACCCTGGAGCGCATCCTTTCCTCAGCCCTCCTCACCTCCTTGCGGGCCCGTTCATCCTCCAGGGGGGTGGTGTCATTGTGTTCCTCCAATAGGCAGGTTCCGCACACGCAGCTGCCCTCCTTGCGGCAGTACAGCTGCCGGAGCTTGCGATGCTTGCGACACAGGCGGTTCTTGAGGTCCCACACCGGGTCCATCAGCTGGTGGTCCTGGAACATCTGGTCCTCAAAGTGGCTGCGCAGATGCTTCTCACACAAGGAAGCCATGCACTGCAGGCATGACTTGACTGCCCGCAGCTTCTGCGGAGAACAAAAGTCACAGGGCACATCTGTGGGGCCAGCCAGGCCCCACAAGGGCCCTGAGGTCTGGCCCTTGGCCTGGGTGAAGCAAGACACCATTTCCCCGAGGATGACGTTCTTGCAGAGGTGGGGCCGGCTGGGAAAGGCCTCTCTGCACTGGGGGCAATAGTAAGTCTCCCCAATGGCAGCCTGGTGGTCCCAGAAACTCTGAAGGCAGGTCATGCAGAAGTTATGGCCGCAGGCAGTGGTGACGGGGTTATGGAACTCCTCCAGGCAAATGGGACAGAGGACTTGGTCTTCCAACATGTGTTGATTGCCATTACTGCTCATCAGAAGCTGGAGGGGGGTTCTAGAGGACTGGGAAGAGAGCTGCGAGGGGGGTTTGTCCTGGGTTGGTCCTGAGAAGACAGAGAAAAATCCAGGCATGGCAGGGAGCCAGGGCCTGTCCCTTTATACCAGGGACATGGTCTTGCATATCAGGGGCATGTTCTTTATGTCATAGGCATGCTCCTTGTCACATCTTTCTTTTGGAAGCAGCTGTGTGACCATAGGGTACCAGGGCTGTGTCATCAGCCAATCCGCATGTGTGGGCACGGAGAATCACATTTCCTGGCCCCAGTCCCAGATGTGGGGGAGGTGGTGAAAGACAGAAGGAAGGACACGATCGATGATAAGGGGAGGGGGCCACTCCCTTGGCACTTAGGAGGGAAGGTCAGGGGCCTGAACTCACGTGAGATCTTCTGCATGTCAATGAGAGCCAGATACTTTGCTGCCCTGTACCAAGAAAGAAAAGACCCACGGAGACTCAGGTACCAGGACCTACCGCAGCCTCCCTCACCAGCTTCTGGGGGTGTCCCCTGTCCTCTTGTGCCCTACCTGTGGACTGATTGCCGTCTTCTCACCTTTCTCTGTGGCTGCTGTTTCATGGTCTCCCTGTTCAGATGCCCTTTCCTTGAGGATAACCCAAGTTTTGCTGATGTCATAATTCAGGTGCAGCCAGTCCCTATATCCTGCCTGTGATGTCATCAGGACACAGGTGGGGCAGACCACAGTGCTGTGAAGTACCAACACACTCTACTCTTCCACGCATGGGTTCCCACCTCCAGCATCTCCATCTCTCGCATCAGAGTAGCTGCTAGCACCTAGGGCCGCTTACAATTGATGTTCATATTTCCAACCAAAGAGGGAAAATGGCCACTTAGCAGCAGGAGGATATGGGCTAACATCTGACCCAAGCATCATTCTGGTATTCTTCCTCCTCCTCTCTTTTTCTTCAAAGATTTATATATTTTTTTATGTATGCATGTTTTGTCTGTCCATTAGTGTATGTGCACCATGTGCATGCAGTTCCTGAAGAGGCCAGAAGATGGCGTCAGATCCCCGGAGCTGGAGTTACAGATGGCTATGAGTCGCTGTGTGAGTGTTTGGACATGAACCCAGGTCCTTTGCAGAAGCACCAAATGCTCTTAATCATTGATCCATCTCTCCAGAATCTCCCTTTCCTCTTCCTTCCCCTCCTTCTCCATGTAGGTGATCAAAGCCAGGGCCTTACACTCAAGAGGCAAATGCTGTACCACTGAGTTACACCCCCCCCCCCCCGGGTAGCCCCGAGCGCGATCTTTTGGGAGATTCTGTCTGTTGCTTTCACTTGTTTCTAACCCTTAGAAAGAGAAGTCAGGGATTGGGAAGCTGAAGAGAGCCACCACTGCTCTGATTGAGTGGACTGCGGCTTATTTCCTGTCCTTCTGAACCCCACAGGAAAAAGCTTCTAAAAAGTTGCAGGCTGTCAAGTCAGTCTGCTTCAAAAGATTAGCCTGACTCCTCCTGTTGATCAGTAGCGGGGAACAGAAGTCAGTCTTTTCTCATTCTGGGGATCCAGAGGAGGCATCTTCTATTAATTAACAGTGTCTGCTGCAATTTCTTGGTGGACATCTTGTGTGAGAGTAAATGGAGTTCCTTTTCTTGGAGGTTCTGAGCATCAGACCCAGGGCACTAGAACCCAGCTTTTCACACTCTCAATCTTGAAAAGTTTCTGGACTCCCACCAACCAAAAACTAATCTAAACTCGAATGCAGAGTGTATCCAGGGCACGTTGCATCAGCAGTAGCGACCTCACTGCTGTCCGAACACACCACGTGCAGTTTGCCTGACGGATGAAGTCATACCACATCAACACAAACACTGCCTCATGCCTCTGCTCCGGCTGGAGACTGTTGTATGTTGGGAACGGCAGTGTTTTGACTGTACATATGATGCTGTTCTGCTCTTGTGGAAACATAATGGTTTAATTACAAAAAATACACAGTTTCAACTACTGCATTCGTCAGCGGTGTATCAAATCCGGGTTCCACTAGAGCCCGGTGTTGAGGTTTGAAACCATGATCTTGTGTTTGCTGGGCAAGCCCTGGTCAGCTGAGCTATCTCCTCAGCGGGTACTTAAATTGCCCAGACTGGTCTTGCACTCATTGCTTATCTAAAGATGACCTTAATCCATGATCCTTCTGCCTTAGCCTCCCAAGTACACGGGAGTAGAAGTCCTGCCCAGCAACCCTATCCCCTTACCCGAGTTTGTCTCACTGTGCTATCTGGCATGGACAGATGGCAGCTTTTCTGTTTTCCTAGGGGATTAAAAAATTAAAGTGCATTGATTTTTCATTTGTATAAACATTTTGCCTGCATGTGTATATATGTACCGTGTGTGTGTGTGTGTGTGTGTGTGTGTTGCTTAGAGGGAACAGAAGCTATCAAGTCCCCTGGAACTGGAGTTAAATCGAGTGTAAGCTGCCTTGTGGGGGCTGGGCATCGAACCTGGGTCCTCTGGAAGAGCAGCCAGTGCTCTTAACTGCTGAGCCATCTCTCTAGATCCAGCTTTACAATTGGGTTTATTCCTTTTGCCTTTTAAAACTCTGCAAGAGGAGGCTGAAGACAGAAGGATCTCAAGTTCCAAGTGGAAACCTGCCAAAGGGGAAAAGTCAGCACTCACTACAAATTTCAGATATGTGTGTGTGTGTGTGTGTATCAGGTGTTTCATCTGCATGTATGTCTGTGCACCATGTGCCTGTAGAGGCCAGAAGTAGGTGTCAGCTTCCTTGGAACTAGAATTACAGGTGGTTATGAGACACCATGTGGGTGCTGGAAACCAAGTACAGACCACTGGAAGAGCAGCCACCGCTCTTAACTGCTGAGTCATGTCTCCAGCCTTAACTGCTGAGTCATCTCTCCAGCCCCCATTATAGATTTTTTAAAAAGCAAAGGCAACAAACCAAACTCAAGAGCTGGAGACATGACTCAGCAGTTAAGAGCATTGGCTGCTCTTCCAGAGGATCCGAGTTGGCTCTCTGTACTCTCACGACCAGATGGGACTGATGCACAGGCAGGGAAAACTTCCATGCACATGAACTTATGTCTATCTCAGTTTCTAAGAAGCTCTAGGGGCATATTGCTCTTGCAGAGGACCTAGGGCTGGTTCCCAGCCCCCGAATCAGGTCACTCGCCGTTAACTCCAACGGCAGGGATTCAGTGACCCTCTGACATCATCATACACAGACACGCACAAGTGCACACTCGTGCTCACACACACACACACACACACACACACACACACACACACACACACTTCAGCAGGGCATGGAGCCTTTGATCCCGGCACTCAGGAGGCAGATGAAGGCAGATCTCTAAGCCTTAGGCCAGCATAAGTTCTAGGACAGCCTGGGCTACATAAACCCTTAAAGTAATTTAAAAGAATCAAGGGAATGGAAATGTATGTACAAGCACTTAGCCAGTATGTGTGAGGGTCTTGGTTTCCCATCACCATAGAAAAGGAGGAAAAAACAGGTTCAGGTTTTCAGGAAGCATCTCTAAGACATGCTATGTTGTTTCTATGGTCAGGCTATAGAAGGCCCACTGTGGCTGGCTGGCTCTGTCTAGGTCATGGTCATTGTGTGTAGAGTATGGTAGGGGAGAAATGGGGAGACCCATTGAATCTGAGGACCTGGATTAAATTCCTAACACTCACATTAGGCCGCTTACAACTACCTGTAACTCCAGTCCTAGGGGATTCCAATACCCTCTTCAGTCACTGCAGGCACAGAGCACACACATGGTACATGTATATGTATATATGTGTGTGTGTAAATATGTTTATATGTAATAATATATGTTATACACATAACACACACGAAAAAACAAAAACAAAAAAGACTCTAGCCAAGGGCCAAGGAAACTGGGAGTCCGAGGCACCCTGATCCAGTAGAAATCCAAGCCTCTCTCCAGCCCTGGTAGAGGCCTCACGTCCTTTTCTGCCTCACTCTGTCTCAGCTATGCTCCCTGATGATCTCAACCCACAATAGAGGCTTCTTACCAGTGCCTCTTATCTGGCACACGTGGGCCTCCAGCATCTCTCTGTATCCGTGGGAGCTAAGGAAAGTTTTGTGAGTCCTGTGTTAGAGTCTGCAGACATCGGCTAGAAACCGGGGCTCTAAATACGGGGTGTGCCGCTGAGTTTCCTTCTCTTGGATTGAGGCCTTGTAATTCTTTGCTAGTCCAAGCATAAACGCACACAGCCCCCTCCCGCCAACAGCCGCTATTGTCAGAATGAAGGCTGGTCAGAATCATCTGGTCCTTGATCTCAGTACCTCCGTATCTACTATCTCCCCACCAGTCCGGGTCCCTCTAGGGCAGCACTGCCTGTTTAAATTGAGCGCCTCACAGCTCTTCCCGCTGGGAACCTAGCAAGGTCCCAGCACAGTGGATGTGCCTTAGCTCGGCATGCCCTCCTTAGCGCGCAGTTTACTGTTTGTTTCCTGACCACTTCTCTGCCAGGTCTTAAGAAAGCTCTGTTTGGGGGGTGGGGAGACAGGGAAGGGGCGGGGGAGAGGGGAGGGGGAGGGGGAGAGGGGAGGGAGGGGGAAGGGAGGGTGGTGCAGCGGGTACAGGGCCTCAGCCAAGGCTGATGACCTGAGTTTGATCCCTGGAACCTTCCTGTTGGAAGGAGCAGAACTCCTGCAGGTCCTGTGACCTCACATGGGTACCGTGGCATGAGCGCTACCCCTCCCCCCCACAACACTGCCAAATAAACAAGTGTCAATCTGATAGTCTCCAACTTTTTTTTTTTAAGATTTATCTATTTTATTTATATAAGTACACTATAGCTGTCTTCAGACACACTAGAAGAGGGCGCCAGATCTCATTATAGATGGTTGTGATCCACCATGTGGTTGGCAGAGCAGTGAGTGCTCTTAACCACTGAGCCTCTCTCCAGCCCCCCCTCCCCTTTATTTTTAAGTGATCAAAGGCAGTAGTTTATTTGCTTGGATTTTTTTAGTGACATAGGTTCATGTAGCCCAGGCTGGCCTCAAACCTTCTCTATAGGGGACACTGGCCTTGATATCCTAATCCTCCTGCCTCTCTTTCCAAAGGGTAGGGATTACAGTCATGTGCCCCGACTTAGACCTGCTAAAGGACCAGAGTTATGAAGACCTGTGAGATGGACCGTGGGAAAAGGTGTGGTATACAGGCCTGGTGACCCGAGTTTGTCACTGGATCCCACGGATGGCTCGTGTGCACCATAGCACACACACTTGCACACCCATAAAATATATAAGATGTAAAGAAAAAGAAAGGAGATTTAAAAATTAGAATTTGATGTGAGAACATTGATTGGATTTTGGCTTAAAGAAGCATCTAGAGGGCTGGAGAGATGGCTCAGTGGTTAGCGCACCGGCTGCTTTTTCCAGAGGACCTGGGTTCAATCTCTAGCTCCTTTGTGGCAGCTCACAACTGTAACTCCAGCTCCAGGGAACTTGCTGCTTTCATCTGACCTCTGTGAATGCCAGACATGTGGTGGACAGATATACAAGCAGTCAAAAAACTCATACGTATAAAAACAAAATACTTTAAAAAGCACCCAAATGTTTATTTAGACAATGTGGGAAATTTGAACAAGAACTAGCTATTGAGGTGATAGTGTGGGTTTGTTTCTTGAGACAGGGTTTGAGGTAGCCCAGGCTGACCTCTAACTTACTATGTAACTGAGAATAACCAACCGTGAGCTACCAGAAGCCGCTTCTGTTCCATTTCACAAGTTCTGGGATGACAGGCCTGTGCTCCCATGCCCAGCTTTGTGCTGCTGGGGACAAACCCAGGGCTCCCTGCGCGCTAGGCAGGTGGTCTGCTGACGGAGCTCTATCCCCAGGCCCAGATACTGTGGGATTTTTGTTTTTATGGCTGTGATATTGCTCCTGTATTTGAGAGAAAGGCTGGTTGAAGTTCTTCAGGTCAAAGTAAGACAATATCTACAAGTACTTTCAGCAAAAATGCCCCAATAATGTCTGTATAAGGCAAAGACAGAGGTTAACAATGGTTGCGTTACAGTAGATGGTAGGTAAATAGGTACTTGTTCACTTTTAAGATTTTTATTTTTATGTAAATGTGATGTGTGTGTGTGTGTGTGTGCGCGCGCGCACGCATGCATGCATGCATAATGGTGCCCACAGACACGTATGCTGGGAAAAGCGAGGTTTTTGTTTTTTCCCATTATTTATTCAGTTTACATCCCAATCGCAGCCCCTGTAGCCTCTCCTCGCCGGCTCCTCCCTGATCCCCTTCATTTCTGAGGAGGAGGTCCCTCCTAGGGAAGCAACCTGCCCTGGTGCGTCAAGTCACTGCAAGACTAGGTACGTCTTCTCCCACTGAGGCCAGGCAAGACAGCCCAGTTAGGGGAGCAGGATCCAGACAGCAGAGTCAGGGTGAGCCCCCACTTCAGTTGTTGGGGGATCCGCATGAAGACCAAGCTGCATGAGAGTTCCTGTTTGCTTCCCACCAATGACAGCCTCATTCTCTGGTGCCAACGGCTGGCTCTGAGGCACTGCTGGTCCACTGTGGTATTTCCAGCCTTGCCAAGCCTGGGGACAGCAGCACTGAGTGCCCCTCCACAGTACCTCCTGACACTCTGCACGTTGCTGATCCAGCCTCTTCCCATTGCTCCCACCCAGGAAGGGCCGCTGAACCCGCTTCTGTGACTGTGGTGCTCAGCCCCAGGTAACTGTGCTGACTGGTTGCCTCCGGAGTGACTGTGGGACTGACCTGCCTGTTCATCCGTTTGCATAGATCCCCCCCTTTTCAGCCGCAGCCCCCACAAGGCCTTTAAAGGCTTCTCTTAATGTCAGCCTGTGATCAACATCTGTCACCTGGGCTCCTTGATTCCCTCCACCTGCTCCTCAACCTGCCTCTGCCTGGCACAAAATGGGTCCCTGGTCACTTCTCTTCAGGGACACCTCTCTTGTCCCTCCAGTTCTGTCCTCAGCACTCTCGGGGGCTTTTCAGCTCCAGTGAGATGAACGGGAGGAGGGAGAGGGCCTGGCATGCCTCTGGCAGTTCTAACAGTGCTCTAAGATGTACGCCAGAGCAGGTACAGGAAGCCTGTTAGCTGAAAGCAGCCAGGTTATCATGAGATGACCACGGGAGCTGGGAGCAAAAGCACACACGGTCCAAGGCGAGGGCATGTTGCTTATCTTTATTGACAAAAAGTCACAACATTTCAGACTTTGTTCAGACACGTGAACAGTCAGTCACAAAGGGCACGGGAAGAGTGACTGGCACAGTCCCAGAGACATGGACTGAAGGCCGTCCTGGAAGGTGTGGGTATCCCTTTGACCTTAGCATCTATCACTCCCTCCCTACACCTTGATGACAGCCAAGAAGTAAAAGAGAAATGGAGTCACCTGAGAGGAAGCTGGGCCCATCACTACCAAGGAGACCAGAGGAAAAAGACCTGGGACAAAGAAAAACGCAGAAAGGCGCTTCCATTTGACGCTCCTGAGAACAGAGGGGCGCGTAGGTCACGGGACATTCCCACGTGACAGAGACCTCTCTATCTGCAGGGATCAGCGTGGTTTTCAGAACCAGTGGTTCTAAGGAAGCTGTGAACCCCCTGTTACCTGGAGCACAGGACTGTTAAAACCACACTTAGACAAAGGTAGGGAAGCAGCGACCCGCCCTCCAGGACGAGAGGGCCACTAATGCCTGCCTCTGCATCCAGCTTGAGGCTCAGTAGTGTTCTTTGTACAGAACTGGCTGGGGCTTTCTGGAATGTTCAGTGAAAAGAACACTTACCAGCTATATGACTAGTGTCCTAATATCTCGCCTGTACTGCACCCTAATCCTTGCTGAACATGGAGCTAGAGGCGCTGTGTCTGTCCAGGCCACTTGGTGTGGCCCCAGAAAAGCAGAGGGGTAAGGGAGTTGCCCAGGATGAGGAAACCAGAGGCTCCAAATGGATTCACTGCTTTGGCCCCCAACCTGACATCACTTGGGGGTAGGGTCAAAGGTCCCTTTTCTAAGTTCTAGCTTTCTGAGCTCGCCCCCCCCCAACCCCCTTTCAGTTTTCCTTGAATATACCCACCCACCTTTTCTTTTTTCTGAAAGAGATGATAGAACAGACGCCTGGACCCTTTGGAGGGGGGGCCGCTTCTGAAGGCAGACCGTCTAATATGGTGTGGCTGTCAACAGGGTTACAGCCACTGGAGTCCTGAGGTGACAACACTAATTGACACGCAGGGGGCCTGAACAGGTAGGCGCACTTCTACGCTAAGCTACCGATACAGACAAGTGATGACTCTTGGCGAATCTGCAGTCTTGGATGGCTCCAGGGAGCCAGCTGGGCACTGTCAGCCACCTGAGGACACAGCTGACATGCAAGGCTGCCTTCCCAGAAGTCACCGTGGTGGGGCCCCTGGGTAGCAGCTGTGCTACAGAATGCATAGGTTTCATTCCTCCCGCTTTTGAGGCAGGGTCTCTATGGAGACCAGCCTGTCCTTGAACTCAGACATCTGCCTACCTCTGCTTTGCGGGTATTCGTATGAAAGGCAGGAGCCGCCACACAGGTGAATGCAGAGAAATGTTGGTGTTGAAGGTACCACGAATGCTTGGCCTGCGTCAATCCGGACACAGCCTTACCTGTTTTGTATCACGTTAAAGTTGTCTAGGATAAACAGACGAGACCCTGGTCCCTCTGTCTTCCATAGGAGAGGAGGCTGTGCAGTCGTGAGTTCCAGACTGACGGACCCTCAAGAGGCTTTGCAGCATCCTCCATACAAGCACAGACCCCAGAAGCTGCAGGAGGTACACGGACTGCCACCGCGTGAGTGAATACAACCCCCCCCCCACACAGAGCTGGGGACGATGATGCCGTAGATTGTCACAAAAATGAAGGAGAGACACAAGTATCACCTATCAGTGCATGTTCAAGAGACAATCACAAAACACCACCGCTTTTAGCTATGACAACATGACACATTTGGCAGCGTCCAGAGACAGCCTCCTCCCCCCAAGCCATTATAGAGGGTCCACAAAGTCCTTTCTCTTTGGTCCAGTTCAAGAAGCTGGGGGAGGAAGCTGGGGTCAACCAGGTAAGGAAAGGCCGCAGAAGCAGTTCCACCAACTGCTCAGTCCCGCTAGCTGTCCATCTAGCACGGCTCAGGATGCCGCAGCCTCAAGCCTCCTGGGTGAGGACGGGCTATGAGGGCCGGCCGGCTGAGAGAGAGAGAGACACCAGATGATGCCACTCGTGGGAGCAGGGATGGCAACAACCACGCTCCAGCCACAATGCAGGACCCCTATCCTCCTGCCTCTGAGGCTCTGTTCATAGGATTGTGGGTCCTTTGGTAACTTTATCCTGTACCCAAAACTTCAATCCAACACACTAACATGGAATCCCCCGCCAACCTCAAAGAATGCCTAGGTCAGGGAAGAATGGTCCGAGCAGCTAATGTCCATCATGGCACATGCAGGCTGAGACCAGGCACAGCTCAGGACAAGCCTTCTTCCTCTGCTCCAGCTTTTAGCATTTAGACTGTTTCAGGGAGCTAGACCTTCCTTCTTTCCCCCTGCATTCCCCACAAAGCTCCAGCCAGGGACCCATCCCAGATGCTGTTGTGAAGGTCTGTTCGAACACTGGCTAGCAAACAAAAGCAGGCTTCTGAAAAGGGGCCGTGCAGCAGAGGCGCACTGTCTTCGTCCAGGCGGTGGGGCTCCTCTGCTTTGGCCGGACACCACTTCTCAGGACCAGGCGCAGCTTGGCTTTGCAGTAGCTCGGTTACTGTACAGGTGCAGGGTCTCCCTTCGCAGCTGCTTGGCCGACAGCTCTCTTGCCTTCAGGGTTCTGAAACTTCAGATTCTCTGCTTACATTCGAGAGCCTCTCTCCTGAAGAATCTACGTGATGGGGGAAGACAGAGTCAGCCGAGTAACGCGGAGGGAGCCGAGGCCCTCGGGGTTGGGGTGCAGCTCAGGGCCAAGGCTGTACTCAGCCTGGGCAAGGCTGGCTCCAGCACCAGCATGGCTGCGGGGACTTAAGTCACAGGACAGCTGATGACAGTGAGCGATTTTAAAATGATTTGAAAACTCCTGTAGTTGCTTCCTCTGGGCCCAGTGGACAGGATACAACCTGTTGTCAGCCCATCCATCTAGCAAGTCAGGCTGGGAGCCTCTAGCTCACTGGGTACCTGAGTGCAATGTGCTCTCTTGCCAAATACAGATGGACCAGAAGGTTCTGTGCTGTTAGACCAAAGTTTTCCAAGTTAAAGAAAGCGGTTCACAGTCAGCACACAGGTTCTTCCCAAGTGTGTAGTGTGTGTCTGCAGGGCGCTGTGTGGGAAGAGAAGGGAGGAATGGACTGTCAAGGAGCCAGGCAGATACTACTTGAGTCTAGAAACAGAAAAGAGCCTTCACCATCCTGAGAGGATACAACCTGCCCTGGTCCAGGCTCAGCTCCCGTCAGTATTATGAGTGTGGTATAAGTGCGCGCGTGCGCGTGTGGGGATGCATGCAGGGGTGCGCGAGTGTGGGGATGCATGCAGGGGTGCGCGAGCGTGGGGATGCATGCAGGGGTGCGCGAGCGTGGGGATGCATGCAGGGGTGCGCGAGCGTGGGTATGCATGCAGGGGTGCGCGAGCGTGGGTATGCATGCAGGGGTGCGCGAGCGTGGGGATGCATGCAGGGGTGCGCGAGCGTGGGTATGCATGCAGGGGTGGTGGCCAGAGTGAGAACTGTGCCTCTTCCTCCATCACTCTCCACCTCATTTTGTTTTCCTTTGGAGACAAGGTCTCTCACTGAGGCTGGAGTTCACCGGTTTGGCTATGCCCGCCATCTCCCCAGACCCAACAAATCCTGATTTCAATCCAGCATCTAGGCGAGTGTGATGAGAGGAAGTTCTTGGCTGCAGAAGGCGTGGAACAAAGCCAGCAGCTGGGCAAAGCTGGAGGGCTGGGCACAGAGGAAGCAGAGGGCAGCCTGGGAGCAGCGCCCTACCTTGGCCTTTTCGCTGGGCTCGATGACGATGCCATTGGTGGAGTTATTTAGTTCTCTGGAGACAACGCAGAGAAATTCTGCCTGGTCCTCATTTCCATAGTTATAGGAGGAGCCAATGCTGATTAACTGACAGAACACAGAAACAGTGACTGTGGTTGTGCAACCAGACGGATAGGACCTAAAAACACTCAAGGGCAAACACACCAACAAAAAACCCAACCCAACCAAACCAAACCAAACCCACTTCTGTGCCACAGAACCCTCCCCTCCCTCAACTGGGCTTTGTAGCTTTATCCTTCAAAGAATAAACATTCTGTGAGGCAACCAAGGTCCAGGGATTAAATGGATCCCAATCCAGGGAGAAGAATCCAGTCATGGAGAAGACAGGTCTGAGTTCCATCCTCTCTCCCTTGCCCGAGCACCCGACATCATCCCAAAGGCATTAGGAGCGACATTAATGTGGTCACTGCGCATCAACTGAGGTCAGCAAGTCGAGTAAGAGAGCTCTCCTCAGCTCCACCCGCCCCCACTCGGACTTTCTCTAGACAAGAGACTGAACACAGAGACTAGGAAGTACCAAGCGAACCACTCTGTAGCCACCAAAAGCCACGAGCCATGGTACTCTTAACCTTCTTGGAGAAACAAACCCCGCATTTAACTCTAAGTTGGAAGTCTGCACAGAGAGGAGCTTGGCGGAGAGCAAGTGCAGCCTCATAAGCACTCAAAGCCTCAAGCCGGGGCACTCCTGTTGCAAGACTGGGGTGCCCCCCACTCCCCTTCCTCATCTGCACCTTGGAGGCAATAAGAATAGACTTCATTCTCCCGTAGGACACTAGCAAGACCCACTCTAGGGCTAGAGGCACAGCTCATTGGCAGGGCTCTTGCCTGGACTGCATGAGGCCACAGGTTCAAACCCCAGGACTGTGATAACATAGAAGTAACATTACAAACTACCTATCACCTTCCCAGAGAAAAGTCACGTATCTATTTTTAATTTTTTTTACATATAATTTATAAAAATAACTTCTGCTTCAGATTATGCACCAGGAAAAACAGCCGTGACTAAAAATGCTGTGCAGCATTTGGCAACCCACATGAGAATGAGGGACGCGTGTGACGGGATGGATCCTGAAGGGAGAGAGAGAGAGAGAGAGAGGGACCTCTCCCTCTCTATAAAGTAACAGCATTGAGACAAGCTGTGGCTTTTGTTCTTCAAGTGACCTGGTGACATTTCAGTTGGCTCTGCAGCTCTACATAAACTCAGTCACCTGCAGACAAAAGCACACTCCCTTCACGCTCCCACAGAGTTGAGGCAGATGATGAACTAGGCTGCCACCTAATGGAAGAAAAGTGGTAAAATCCAGATTCTCAGGGGCTTTATTTTTAAATAACCCCAATTCTAAGCACAAAGCTAAAGGACAGGAAGGGACAGAGAATGCTGGAAAATGACCTTGGCACACTTGTGTGTCTGAGCCCCTCCTAGCACACCTGAGATGCATACCCCCAGAATTACACAGCTCCTGTTGAAGCCGGCCTTCTTTAGGACTAAGAGAATGGTATCAGCAGAGCACTTCTGACAGGACATCTCTGAGGCAAAGAAAAGCAGAAGGAGGTGCTTCTGAGCCGTTCCTGAACATACTGGCACTGTCGAGTTCAAATTCTGGATCTGAATCCCTAAGACACGGCCCTCTTCCATCCCTTCCGGTCGCCACAGGCCACTGAACAAGTAATGCTCACCAAGGAGCTCTTTCCTAATTCTGAAATGGGAATGGGGTCACACTGCCTCACCCACCCTCACCCCCGGGCAAGGTGTCTGTGGCTCTCTGGGATGAGGTGCTGGGGCTGCTTCTCTCTGAGCAACATACCTGTTCAAATTTCCAGCCATCAGACATGGTGGAGACCATCTGCGTGAGCTCTTCCTCTTGACACTGCAGGACCCTGTACACGTGCTTCACGGGGCCCTGCAACAACAGGCCGACTAGGTCATTAGCATGGGGACCCCAGCAGGACCCCACCGTCCACAGTTGCCTGGGGGTGGGTTCTCAGACCACCCACTACCTCACTCTCCAAACAGCACCATGGGTTCCAGGAAAGCTCATCAGCTACAAGAACAGAAAGCGAGGGACACGAACCAAAGCATGCAATAAACCTGGACTCCAGACAGATAGCTCATGTGACAACAGGAAAGTCACTTTTTATATGTGACTTAGATGCTAAAATGCACAATGTAATTTTGGTGCTCCAGATTGAATATAAATGGTTATGAAAATTACCTTTCAGAAAAACTATTTTTATTTATGTGTATGTATGTGTATAGCATGTGTTTGTGGGTGTCTATAGAAGACAAATGAAAATGTAGGACCTCCCTGGAGCTGAAGTTACAGCTGGCTGTGAGCCACTCAACACAGGTCCTTAGCCAGCCCAGAGGGACGCTTACCCACTGAGCCAGCTGTTCAGCCTCACACTGTCTTCTTTTTGAGACAGGGTCTCACTATGTAGTCCTGCTGCCCTGGAATTCATTATGTAGAACACATTGGCTTTGAACTCAAGATTCATCTTCCTCTGCCTCCCAAGCACTGGAATAACAGCACTATCACCCTGGCAAGTTTGTCCAAAATGTCCTGGAATTCACTCTATATCCCAACCTGGTCTCAAACTCCTGATTCTGCCCTGTTTCCATGTCCCACGTTGTTGGGACTACGGCATGCCGCCTGCCAATGGGAACTGCATATTAATATATTATCATATCAAGAAGAAAACACACACTCTACGGATACTCATTAGTTCCCCTTTGCTGATGCTACCAGGAAGCTGCCAATGTTTAGCAGCACATTCCTGTTACAGAGCTGTGAGACAACAAGAAAGAAACATTTATTTTCTGTCTGCATTCCTGTCTAGCGTCCCTACCGCCTAGGATTTCCTGAGTGACTATGACGGGTGTGGAGCACTCACAAAGCTAAAGCAGGAGGGCAGAGAGTCCAGGACATCTGCGGCTGTACACAGAGGCCGCATGTCAGAACACGAAGAAACAAAATAGTGTCTTTTGGGGCTGGGGATGTGGCTCAGCAGGGAGTCAGTGTCTAGTACTTCGAGGTCCTGGGTTCCACCCAGACACAGTAAAAGGCGAAACCATACTAACGACTACTAACACAGCTCTAAGACAGAAAATGTCCTTCCTTGTAAATACAGACAAATCCATTGACAACCCCTTTGGCTCTATCCATGTATTTGCCTATACATTTTGGAAACAATCAGGTTTATATTACAAAATTCAGGGCATCCTAAAAGATCTGTGATATTGGCCAGAGTAGGCAACGTTCCTAGGATCTAAGCTGCCATTGGCCCTCTTTCTCCTCTTCCAGAGTTAACCCTCCTATGCTCCAAAAGAACCAAGACTAACTACCACATAAACAAACAAACAAACACATATGAGCAGAAAAGTATTTAGAAACCTGTCGAACACCAAAAGAGCTAAGAGCCCACGGCAAACACGGGCTTAGGGCCCCCACCCCTCAGGCTCTGCCCCAATGCCTGCCGTGCACAGCTGTCAGTGCACACGTTCAGAGAGAATATCTAGAAATCTACACGGCCACACAACTGTATCTTAGAAGCATGTAGACAAGGGAAGAGGGCGCCTGTCAAGATTAACATCATTCCACTTCTTGGAGTTCTCGTCATGAAAAGGACAGATGGAAGATCAATCAACATAAAGGTCCTGACATTCCTGGGACAAGAACGCTTCCAACCGGGCATCTGTGCTCCAGCCTCAGAGCCTGCAGGACTAATTCAGTTAACTGCTGCCATCAAATAGAAATCCTAGGATGCTCTCGAGGGATCAACTAACGGCCAAGAACGCAGGGCACTCAGGCTCTATGATGCGGGTGGCTTCAGAGTATACAATTCAGGTGCCATGAAACTTCTACCAAGCACTCTTTTATTTTAGATTGTGGGAAATTGGGGGTAAGCTAGACTTCCAAAACCTCTATTTACTAAATATCTACAAGGCAAGATGCCATGGGGCTATAAGAAGGCCAGGCGTGGAGAACACAGGGTCCTGTTTCCTATCTACCAAGTCTAAGTCTACTGCAGACATCAACAAGAAGCCTTCTAATGCGGACAGAATAAGTCTCCCATCTTTGCAAATGCCTAAGAGGACTGGCTAAGCAGCTCTGATTGCCTTTTCTTTAATGGAAAGACTCACCACTGTGCCATCAGACAGGTGGCTATGGTCTTTCTTACACAAAGAAAAGAAAGTTTTTTCTCTCTTGCTAGACCCCAAAGTTCCTGGGAGCAAAGACCACCTCCTGTTACAAAATCACAAGGGCGACCACACACAGTAGGGCTCAGCACTGATGAATGACATGGGAAGAAGCTGAGTATGCCCTACTGTCTGCCCTCCCTTACAGGAGGCATGTTCATTATCACGTGAACTAATATAAAAATCCAAAGTTGTGCGAGGAGGAGGAGGCCGCACATCATTTTCTCCACAGCACGAGCTGGAGAGCATGTGCAAGTGAGACTGTAGGCTTTATACCGAGGGAGCCAGATGCTCCATCAGTAAGAACAAGCTCTCTGGGTCCGCAATCCCAGCACGAGGGACGCTGAGGCAGGGGACTGCAAGACCTAGCTGGGCTACTACAAGCTGGAGAACAAACGCTGGCCCTAAAGTAGCCTGGGCTCTTCTCACAGCCATTGTTGAGCAGTAACACTATCCTGAAGGGCTGGGGCTGCTCTGTTTCCTCCACTACTCAATTCCCACTCTGAACCAGTCTGGCCCTCCAGTCCGGAGGAGAGGGAAACCTTTTCACATCACAGACAGACAGCTGCCTGGACAGGTCTTGTCCTTAGCAGTTCCAGACACCTTACTTGTGAAGTTCTGTTCTCATTGTCTCGTATCCTTTCCTTAACCAGCCGCACGAGAGATGCGATATTGTAAAACTCTGCTTCTTCCAGCACACCTAGAAGAAGGACCAGGCTGCGGTCAGAGGTGTGTGAGCCCATGGAGAAACAGCAAGGCAAGGCTTGCCTTCCAAGTACTGCATTTTCCAAACACAAATCTCGTCTCCCCTTTAGCCTAGGAAACTTAAGAAATCTGACTGTTCTACAGGGCTTGCCCATAGAGTTTACACTGAAGTGAATCAGACACAGGGTGTTCACCTCTCGTCTCGTCCCTCCTGCTTCCTCCTAGCACCTGCTCCTTAGCGGGCCATGTCACTTAGTCCCTGGAACCTGCCACAGCGGATAATTCCCAACCCTGCAGTATTGCCTTGTTTTCCCTAAAAAGGGCAGGTAGATAGATAGGTACATGTATATAAACTTAAGAATTTAATAGGATAATTATTTCAGTCAGGGGCTGGGCAGTGGCAGAAATCTTGCCTAGTAAGGTTTGATCCTCAACAAAGGTGTGTGTGTGTGAGCGATCGGTTGACTCCTCTCATGGTAAACAAAATAAAAGATTTTAGATAGAATAATTATGGGATGTCTGCTCCTGCGCTAGGAAAAAAAAATGATCTAATGAACATTTACGATTGAGAAACTGGGAAGGGGATGCTGATAAACAATCAATATCAAATTTCCTGAGCAGTTAGGAGGATTACGCCAAGGTCCTGTTTTTAGAGTAACACAGAGAATTATTAAGGAATGAAATTTGTGATCTAGCCTCAAACACTTCAGAAATAAAACCTCTTAGGTGAACAAGGGAGGAGAGGTAGAGATGCCTAGAAGGAGACAAAGTTCAGTGATTAAAAACAAAACACAACAATGTCCAAAACTGATGAATCTTGGTAAAGGGAACTTTTTCTCTCTAGTCCCCGTGATTTGCTTTAAAAGATCATTTATAGGGGGCTGGAGAGATTGCTCAGTGGTTAAGAGCACTGACTCTTCTTCCAGAGGTCCTGAGTTCAAATCCCAGCAACCACGTGGTGGCTCACAACCATCTGTAATGAGATCTGATGCCCTCTTCTGGAGTGTCTGTGGCCGGCTACAGTGTACTTAGATATAATAAATAAATAAATCTTTAAAAAAAAAGTCACTTATAGACAGAGAATGGGCAAGAACGACTAGCTCCCCTCTTTCCTGGTGGAGCTGTTCCCAAGCCACTGCATTAATGAGGATTGCCATTACAAGCTTTTCTATCCACAGGTAAGGGTTCTAGATCAGGGGCCCTGGATTTAGGAAAGGACCTCAAATTTCCACTCTGGGTGACTCCAGAGACCAGGCAGTCCTTTTACATAGAAGACGAGACCCACTTACAATTCAAATGCCCTACAAAGCAGAATGACAAGGAGTCAGCAACACACCCGCCAGTGAGTTGGAGAGTGAATCAGGTCAGCTGCGTGACTTCCCGGAGAAGCATCAGACCAGAGTCTTAAGAAACGAGGTCAGGCATTTATTAATATTATTTTTTGCAAGTCCACAGGAAAATGGAAAAATGAGAACACCTGACCGACAGAGATGTGGCTCCTCAGGCTGGCTATAGGCACTCACCATCAGCGAATAAAACCTGTGATAGAGGACTGTGGTGGCCCTGCAGGTTTAAAAGCTTAAAGCACAATCTGCAAGCGGAGCAACCGGCTTTGCACTGCAGCTGACACAGCCCTGTGCAGCTTCCTTCCAGGCTCTCCGACAAGCCCCGGAGCCGGAGGCTACCTGCTTACTTTCGCTAACTCTTAACATCTGCACAAGCCCAGTGCGGATCCCAAACAAAACCTGAAGCCTTCGAAGCAGCTTTCATCAACTGCAGGTGTCCTTACCTTCTTCTGCCAACTCCTTGGTAATGATGAGTTTTCCATGGCGGAGGTAGTTTAGGATAGGACCAAAGTAGGTAGGGTCTCTGTCAATCAGATACGCTCCAGTCTCGTCCTGTCAACCGAGCACAGCCAAGCACTGTGAACCTTTCAGCAACATTTCCTAAATTGCATTTCCCTAATCCATCAGGACACTCAGGCAATAGTCAATCTGTCAGCTAAAAACCATTTATTTATTTACTGAGCTGGTTTTGCTACAGTTTGCTTATTTTAAACTATTGGCCAGAGGCTGGCTTTCATATCATTTCAGGTCAGATGGCTTACATGCACAGTTACCCCCACTGTGAGGCCTTTTATTTACTGGGTGGACCCACAATCTTTTAACATTCTTCTGTAGGACACCAGCTACAGGGGATGAAGGAAATTCCATAGCTGTGTTAAGCATTCTGACTCCTTCATTGTCCCTGGACTACATTCCTTATTCTGAGAAAACCTCCATTTTATTGGCAACTCTCCTGAGCCCAAGGCCAACATCAGTGGGAGTCTGCACTGCCAGCTGCAATCTCACACAGCCTAGCTCTGTGCTCAGAGGAAGTGTGGTACTGCCAGGACTTGGCTCAGAGCAACTTTAGACCTACTCATCTTTACAGTAAAAGAAACAAGAAACTGGCTTTTGTGGCCATAAGGATAATTTAAGGTATATAAAAATAATTGCCAGGGTGGTGAGATGTCTCAGCCGTTAAGAGCACCAACTTAACCGGGGTCATGAGTTCAAATCCCAGCAACCACATGTTGGCTCACAACCATCCGTAAAGGTTCGGAGCGAGGGCGGCTGGAGCAAGAGGGAGGGGGGGAGATTCCCTATAAACAGGAGTTCTGGAGTCTCTTTAGTTAGGAGGGGGTAAGGTTTCCATCAATCAGAGAACAAATGAGACAGATTAAGTGTTTATGCACGTCTGCTAACCACGGGAGTACTTTATGGTATGGAAAGCGGTGTAAGCTACAGCCAATGATTCAAACTGGAAATGACTGACATGTCTTGCCAATGCTCGACCCTGTGTTTGACTCTACACATTTTCTGGGTCCTAACCGATCAGTCTATCTTTCCAAGGAATGCATTTACTTCCAAAAATGTACCGAAACAATGACTGTTACCGCACACAAGGTCTGGGACCAGGATTTCTATCACCACCACAGGATGTATCACAAGCACTTCTTGCAGCCTTCAGTAGTGGACGCTATCATTAAACCCCAAGTTTAATACCACTTTTGATGGAACAGGGCCTGAGTCCTCCGAAAGTGACCAAGATGTGGTCATTCACCCTGACCCAGTTCTGAATATATCCGAAACCAACAGCGGGGGGGCCGTACGGGAACCGAAGAAAAAGTCATGCAGATCTGAGAAGGGGGGGATCCTCAGGAGGGGCACAGTATGTGAGAGGAGTACGAAGGGGGCTCCCGTGGGTGCAGGTAGACAACTCCTGGAAGGAGCAGCTGAGAAAAGGGCGGGGTGCGAAGGGGAAGCCGGAGTGTGCCTGAAGATGGGGGAGAACAGGGATGGGAGATCATTCTGAGGTGGCCGGTGCTAACTCGGGGTGAGAAAGTGGACAGAAGTCCGGGTTTGCAGGACCCGCTGGAGGGAAACGTGTCCCAGAGATCGGGACACCAGCCTAGAATGGGTCCCAACACCCGGGGGCGCGCCCGAGGGCGGGGCGCACCTTGTCCGAGTCCAGCTCCGGGTCCTCCTGGCAGCACAGGCGGCAGAGGAAGGACTTGGGCTCCCGGCCTAGGGTCTGTCTGGTGGTCACGAAGTAGGTACCGCCCACGTTGAGCCGGACCCAGCGGGCCGCCCCGCCGCCCCCCGTTCGCTCCGGAGGTCCGGGCCCGGGTTCCAGTGGCTGCGCGACAGCGGCGGGCTGGCGGCCGTGTCCGCGGGGTGCAGGGCCGGCAGGGCGAGGACTGGGGGGTCCGCGACCCGAGCCGCCCCCATCGCCCACCACACTCCCGCCACCCCCTCCCAGCCCCGCCATTGCCGGGTCCAGCTGCAGTTCCGCCATCTTGGGCCGCCGCTGCCCGCGCGCCGCCGGGCCGGCCCATTCCTCGGCAGGGAGAGCCGGGCCAGCCCATCGGCGGGGGTGGGGCAGGAGAAAGGGACGGGAGCGCCCCCAACTAGCGGAGACCCCGATGGCGCAGGCGCCGCGCCTGCCTTTCAGGGCGGGACTTCCTGAACGTAGTTCCATGCTCATTGGCTGATGTGTGAAATCAGACCCGCCTATTGCACTTTCGGATTGGCCAAGGGGAGAACTTCCGGCAACACACTTCCGTTCCTTGCTGCAGAAGACAGCGCTCCTCCGGGGGTCGGTGAAGGTGAGTGGAGTTAGAGGGTCGGATCTCCATGGACTCTTTTGTATTGTATTCAAGAGCTCGCTTCGACACTTGTTCCAGCTCCCCGGAGGACGTCGGGCCTTCGAGTTGCCCCGCTGGCCGAGCTCCCGAGGTCACTGCTTTGCCCTGTTCGCCTCCCCGCGGGACGAACCTGGGGCCTGGCAATGACTTGACCAATCACCATTGATTTAGATATTGCCACAAACTATTGTCTCACACTGTATGGCGATTTTAGGAGTGGAGTTTGGGGGTTGGGGAAACATCACATAGCCATGGTGGTAACTTTTAGAGGACAAGACACCCAGCAGACTTCAATGCTATGTCCTTCCCTCCTGATGGAGGACTCTAGGATTCCTCGTGAGGTTTACCGATTGGTCATTCTCCATGTTCATGACCTGTTTCCAAAAGAGCAGGCTGGCAAATTTGTCTGAGAAACCACCAGCGCTAGAGATTAACCAGATAACAAAAAGTCTGTGACTCCTGCTTTCTCCCGTGCGTAAAGTCCACTCTGTTCTCCGGCATCCTTAGTTCACTTGACAACTGTCTTAGCCTCTGTCCTCCTAGAGACGTAAGCTGTGCTGAGGAAGGAAGGAAGACAGACAGACAGACAGACAGAAAGGAGACCGCATTTGACAATTTGATCCTTAGGAAGGTATCCCCCCACTCAGCATGTGTAGATAGTTTCCACTTTTCAGTTAGCTCAGTTTGTAGTTGTTTTCTGTATCTTGTTTTGTTTAGGTCTCAAGGCGTCTCCAGTCACTTTCTTTTCACAGTATCATCATCAGTGTAAAAATGCCTCTGAAAGTGCAAGATATGTGTGCTGTGGACAGGATGACGTGGACACAAAGGTTCAAGAGCCCCTGAACATATATATACACATAAAGCCAGGGCATATTGATGCCTGCAGTTTCACTGTACTTTTAACAGTCCTTTCCCTTGATTTGCAGATGTGGGAATTTTGTCTGTGCTTTTTGAAACCTTGCTAGACTTGCTGTGTCAAAATTTCCGTATGGATGGAGAATCAGTGGCCAAAACACAGTTATTTATTTAGCTTTTGGGCAGCTTATGACTTCCTTTAGCAGAGTTTGCCGAGAGCAAAAAGTAGAAATGGGCTGGGGTAGAGGAAGGGCAGCCTAGTAGGAGAAAACATACTTTTATTCTGAGTTGTACTGCTTCATTGACGTATTGAGGCAGGCTCTCATATATCTCATGGGGCCTGAACCTTTGATTCTCCGCCTCTCCCTCAGTGTTTCTGGTGCTGGAGAGGGAACCCAGGGCTTCGTCCACGCCAGGAAAGCATTCTGACAGCTAGCTACATCCCTAGCCCCCCTTTCTGGTTTAAATCCTAATTCTTTTACACATCAAATGCTTGTGCTCCTCCATCTCTTTACGACTTATATTTCTCCGGAATGGTCTCCTTCAGGGCCTCTCTGCAGCGGCACTGTTTAATCCGACCTGTCTTGTTTCCTAGCATCCCAAGATGGCTGGGCGTAAACTTGCTCTAAAAACCATTGATTGGGTATCTTTTGTGGAGATCATGCCCCAAAACCAGAAGGCGATAGGAAATGCCCTAAAGTCCTGGAACGAGACCCTCCACACCAGGTCAGTGTGTTGTGAGAAGGAGTCCCCCCCATCCTTGTCACTGAACCTAGAAGCAATGTTTTGACAATTATCACATCTACTTAGTATTTAGTAAGTATGTGAGTTTGCATCTGTTGCTGCGTGTGGGCCATATCAAAAGAAAACTTGTGGGGTTGGCTCTCTGCCTCCAACTGTGTGAGTCTTGGGTATTGAACACAGGTCCTCAGGTTTAGCAGCAAGCACATTTACCCACTTAGCCATCCTGCCAGCCCTAGCTAGACATTTCTAATAGTCTGACAAGAGGAAAGAAACTATATGTTTTGCAAAGGAAAGCATTTTTGGCATTTTTGTGGTGGCCCTCTAGAGAAAAGTGTGCTTGACACTCCAGTGTGTAAGGAATGGAGAGATGGCTGTGTGAGTAGTTTCTGTTGCTCATTCCAGTCCTGAATACAAGTCCCAACTTACTTTTCCATATGAGCAGGTTGGCTGCTCTCTCTGAGAAACCACCAGCGATTGACTGGGCTTACTACAAGGCCAATGTGGCCAAGGCTGGCTTGGTGGATGATTTCGAAAGGAAGGTGAGTCTTCAGATAACTAAAGCTCTATCTTGTAAGAGGCTGCTGGTGGTGGTGGTGGTGGTGGTGAGGAAGTGGGTTTGGCCAGAGGTCCTGGGGTGGATTTAGTGTGCACCTGTAGAGAATCAGGGTTCAGTCACTCAGCAGTAAAGATAGCTTTGCTCCCAGGAGCTGAAGGACAGCTAGGGCTAGCTCTCATCCCGAGTTTGCCTTTAGTCTCTTACCTGCCTCTATTTTATAAACCAATAGTTCCCTTCTTTCACTCCCCTGGCCCTTCTCTAACATCTTCTATTAAAAAGATGAAGTTCATGTTTATGGATGTTCTTCCTGCATATATTTCTGTGCACCATTTACATGGCTGGTGCCAGAAGAAGCAGCTTGATGAGGATACCAGATGCTGCAGAATTAGAGTTACAGGCTGTTGTGAGCTGCCCTATAGGTGCTGGGAATTGAACCTGGGTCCTCTGGAAGAGCAGCCAGTGCACGAAACTGCTGAGCTGTCTCTCCAGCCCCATCAGTGACCTGTGTTCTTTTGATACCTGTACATTAAGTACAGTAACCAGAGTTCATTTGCTTATTATTTGAAGAGGATTCTATAAGACCTACTCTGTGCTGCGTGGCTTAGCATGTAATGCCACGGCTGTAATACTAAATAGTCTTCTTGACGGTCATTTCTACTTTATAATGCAAATACGATTCCTGCCAGTCAGCCCTCGAGGATTCTGTGTGGAAAAAGAATTTTTTAGACCCCAAGATGCTAAGTGGCTGTTATCAAGTGTAGTAGTTTCCCCTTTTGAGATGGGGAAACAAAGTAATGCTTGTGATAGGACATGTGGGAGGGTCCTGGGGTGATTGATGGCGGGCTGAGAAGGCCTTCCAAGTCTTCCCCCCATGCCACCAGAGGTCGTAGGAAGTTTCCGTGCAGCCTGTAAGAAGCAGAGGCTTTCAGCCTTTAGGCTCTTGGGCTACAAGAGTGCTGTCTCTGTCCTTGTTTATAGTATAATGCCCTGAAGATCCCTGTGCCTGAGGATAAATACACAGACCTGGTGGACAAGGAGGAGAAGGAAGATGTAAGTAGTGAGCAAGCATTTTTGTGGTTGTTTTGCTTAGTTTTTTTTTTTCTTCTTTTCCCCTCCAAAATTTTCTTGGTTTTTGTTTGTTTTATTGTAAGGTCTCACTGTGTAACCGTGGTTGACCCCAGACTCATGGTGCTCCTCCTGCTTCAGCCTCCCAAGCGTGGGGATTATAGGCACCTGCCGCTGTGGTCAGGTCTGCAGTTTCCTTAATTCTGAGTAGCAAGGGTAGATAGTGAATTAAACTGAAGATGGACGAGTGAGAACCAAGAGGACTGGAGTGCTGCCTAATGCAGCCACGGAAATGAACCTGAGAATAATACTGAATAGAAGCCAGCAAGCCCAGGCCTGGCGGCGTGCACGTTAATGTCCTATCTCTGAGCTAGAGGGCAGCCAGAGCTACAAGTGGGGCGCTGTCTTTATAAATCTCTAGGAAATCCAGTTAATCTTTAGTAACAGAGGCCTGAGCGGCTGCTTGGGGAGAGGTGAAGGTGACCTGATAAACATATCACAGTTTTTGAAGATGATGGCAGTGTGGCCAGTGAATACATGTTTTAATGGAAGCTCTGTAAATAGGTATGTCTGTCTCACTGTCGCCTGACACCCAACAGGCCTGTTGAGAACAGGACATCAGTTTTAGAACATAACCATTCAGCAGCACTCAAATACCTACTGGTCTGAAAATACCTCATGCCAATATTGGAACCCAGCAGGGGTGGGGTGGGGAGGGGTGAGTGACGTCGCGACTATTCAGTGACGAGTCCGAAGCTGCTACTGCTTTCCTGCCTGACTGCTTTGTGGATGCTGAAAGGTGTCGCTTGTCCTCAACAAAAGCGTTCAGGACTGGGCCAACCGTGCACTTCTGTGATGGCAGCAGGAAAGGAGCACACCTGAGCCCCCCATGCTCAGCGGTCAGGACACAGTTTGGCTTCAGGACAGTTTCTTCTTTCTCTTTCTTAAAGGTGAAGAACTGTGCGGAGTTCGTGTCTGGATCGCAGCTCAGGATCCAGGAGTATGAGAAGCAGGTGAGGGTGGGCCACGGCCTCCTGTGACTCATCGTCTCTGTCACCGCATGGCAGTGACCTTCCTTGGATTCTTATTTTGGTCTCAGTGGCCTTGCCCATTTCCTATAGCTAACAGGTTTCTGCTCTTTGTAGCTGGAGAAAATGAAGAACATAATTCCCTTTGACCAGATGACCATTGATGACTTGAATGAGATCTTCCCAGAAACCAAGCTGGACAAGAAGAAGTACCCGTACTGGCCCCACCAGCCCATCGAGAACCTATGAAGCAGCCCAGGGCGGATCCCCGGCTGATGTGAAATAAAACATTTACATAGTGCTGGCTATTGTCTTTAAGTAGATAAACACTTCTGAGGCGGCCCCACCAGAAGCGTTATGTGGGCCAGTGGTCTAAGGGCAGACAGTAGGAAACCAGTTCCGAGGCCTCTGGGCTGTGGGAGCTTGAACAGCAGAGCCCGAGACCATACTATGGAGAGGATTGTGTTTGCCGATTGTCCTCTGCTCTCTCATGTGTGTCCTGCGCCGCCCCCTGCCCCCGAAACAGTTGAGGGAGAGAGAGAGCCCTGGCTCAACCCCCAACCCTCCCTCCCAACCAGTGCACAATTGCTGAGTCTTGGGAGTCTCCTGCTCTCACAAGCATCAGGATTGTAACGAGAGTGATGTCAGTCACCTGGGAAGGTTCTAAATGTCTAAGCACCCCTATCTCACCTGCTGTACCTTAAATCCTGTAGGGAGAGCATGAGGGAGGGAGGGAGGGTTTGTATACTCAGGCCACAAGGATCAGCAGGGCTGGCTGAGTATCAGTCCATCCCCAGTCTGCAGGGTAGGGGCTGGTTGAAGAAACCAACACTCATTAGTGGGGTGCTAGAGCCATGACTTAGGGTAACTCAGTGTGGTGCTCTGCTGTTGTGGACATTAAAGACATAGCTAGTTACATGTGAACATCTGTGAACTCCAGGGGACAGGCCTCTCTGCTACCTATTGTCTAATGGGGGAAATCCACTTTAGGAGACATTGTATTTATTGTTTTATCAGTCTTAAATGTTCTTGCCTCAGAAAACTCTAGTAACTATTACTGTTGCACTTCTAAGAAACAACATAACAGCCAAGTGTTTGGGTGGACTGTAGCCCCAGCACTAGGGAGGCAGAGGCAGGTGGATTTCTGTGAATTGGAGGCCATCCCTTTCTGCAAACAAATCTTGCTAAAGAAACATACTGAAGCAGGAAATCGAGGACATTGACGTATTTTTATGAAGGAAACAAAAGAACAGACCTTTGTCAACCTTTGGAAGCCATGCTTTTGTCCCCACCCCTGATGACACCCTCCCTCCGTGGCAACGCAGGGCTTCCTGTGGCCTGCCCCAACCTTTTCTCCACCCTTCCCTCCATCACTGTAAGGGCTGTGAGGGCTGTGTAAGGAAGCACGGAGGGGGCCGGGGTGAGAGCTACTCTCCACTGCCCTGGGTCCCCAGCCTGTCTGGGAGGCATCCACGGGTATATTCTCTTGCTGGAACAGCTCAGCAGTAGGAGAGGTTGAAGCTGGGCATTTTTCCCTGGTGGATTGTTTCATTCAAGAGTTAAATAGATACATA
The DNA here is from genome assembly GCA_036184795.1 of Tokudaia tokunoshimensis. NCBI lineage: Eukaryota > Metazoa > Chordata > Mammalia > Rodentia > Muridae > Tokudaia > Tokudaia tokunoshimensis. The sequence goes on from BTHU01000010.1 coordinate 6,693,451, forward strand.
CATAAATCTATGATTTAAGCTCGCAAACCAGGCATGGTCACACAAGCCTACAATCCCAGCACTCAGGAGGCTGAGGTGGCCATGGATATCACAAAAGTATATCTAGAAACAACAGCAAACAATTGCCATCCAATGGAACTCTGAACCCCAAATCCATTTCCAGTGCTTTACACATTAGGACACTAGAAGTTCTGGACGCAGTGCTCTATGATTCACCTCTTAAAAGGAAATTACTTGTATCACTACAGAAATCACAAATCTAACAGTCTAGAATTTAGGTGTTTCTGATAAATTTTTTTTCTAGTTAAGACCAGGGGGGTCAATTTAATGTTAATTGAAAGCTGATCCATCGGGATGAAAACGTTTCGACCACGAAGGGACTCGAACCCTCAATCTTCTGATCCGAAGTCAGACGCCTTATCCATTAGGCCACGCGGTCTACCTAACCTACCACCTTCACCGTAACGTATTATTTGATGAAGTGCAGGAGCTGCTCCTACAACCGACGACGGGTGATGTCTGTGGCATCTGTAACTTCCGAGCGGCGGCGCTTGGGAGCTGAGTAACGCAGCTACGTGGCTTGGCAGGGAGCTCATCCGACTTCGGCCAGTTTGAATCCTCTCTGGTCAGTCCCTGTGCCCGCGGGTTGGATTGCGATCCTCTTGCGTCTCACAGCACTCCTCGATGCATGGTGTCGTCGTCCGCCTTTCTCTGGGACGGCGAGATATCTGTGTCAGGTCCCAAGCCAGAGCGGAGGCGCTCAGTCACTGTTCCGGGATTGGTCACGTCAGCGCGTCGCGCTATCACAGACCACGTGAACACATCTTTTTATCGCGCCCCAGTGGCCTAATGGATAAGGCACTGGCCTCCTAAGCCAGGGATTGTGGGTTCGAGTCCCACCTGGGGTGGTACTCCCTTAATTTTGGAGACAAGAGTCGCGTGCTCATTTCCTCCCTCTGGGCCAGGTTACTTGGGATCAGTCATTTAGCTCGGCTCTGTGAGCGGTGCGCTCCACAAGCTTGTACCCTAGTTCTTCAAGGCCCTCCCCATCCCGGGCATGCGCGGCCCATAGTCTTGAAGTTAGTGTGGCCTCCATTCATCTTAGGTGAGATAAAAAACAAACAAAAAAGACCAGACATTTCTACCCCAGGTGGGACTCGAACCCACAATCCCTGGCTTAGGAGGCCAGTGCCTTATCCATTAGGCCACTGGGGCCTACAGCACGTGGCTTTCGTCTTTTCCGTTCTAATGGGCTCACGACTATACCTTTGAATGCTCCGACTTAGGCATTTTTTGGTTGTTACCCCAGCGAGAAGCTGAGACCTGCACTAAAACGCCCAAGCTATCCAGCCTCACGGCGGGCACAGGGTAGAGCCTAGGGGGCGTTTTGAGGTCGCCTGCTCATCGGGACGCAGAATGCGTGAAAGTTTCCGGGGCGTCAATTTTCTACCCCGCCCCCCAGCGCTATTTTGTCCCTTCATACACCTCTAAAGAACTGACAGTGAAACAAGAAAGGACGACAAATATCAGTCATAATATTGACAGTATTGAAACATGCGCACTGAAAAATCTTCCCGATCCTTCCAGTAACGACAGAAATTTTCAGACACTACGTACGTCCTTGGCAAATGTGCAGTACACGGGAGGGCGGGGATCAACTGGTCAGGAAGAGAGAACGACAGACCAGAAGAGGCCGCTAGCTTAGTATTCTAATGTTAAAACGCACTTAAAAACAAACAAAAATCCCGAGGGAATGGAAGCGCTGAGCAGTCTGGGAGGTGTAGCTTAGCAATGGCTTCGTAGTAGCTGTAGAGGTTCTGGGAAAGGGGTGAGGCTTGAAAGGAGGTACGTATGGTTTTTAACTAATATAACTGTGCACAGGAAGCATTTGTTTAATGAATGTCTTACCCGTGTGGAATAATTGGTCCCTGTAGTTAATCCTAACAATTCCCTGCTGTTTCTCAAAGCTGACTTCACTAAACGCTGCGGGGGGGGGCGGGGGCTGTGGGAGGGGGGCGGCCAAAGCTGAAGTTTGAAAGCATTTGGAGCAAAGTGGAGATTGGACAATTGTAGGAAGCTGTGAAGGAGGAGCCGTTGGGATCAGCAATGACCTGGGGAACTGCTAACAAGATTAATAATGGACTTTATTGTTATAACCCTGCACCCAAGTCCAGTGACAGCTCATATCAACTTGGAGGTATTAAATTTTAGATATGGATTCTCTTGCATACCAGAACCCTGGAGCAGAATAAAATGGCAAACCAAATTTATCAGATTTCCATGCAGCCCAGCACAATGTTTTCCCTCCTATAGTTGACTGACCCATGCCTGACACTAATGACTCAATTTTCAAGCTAAAGTGGAATCCAAATTCTGGTTTGTCTCTGGGAAATTTGACCAGGGCAAAGCTTATCTGATTAAGAAAAATTAAGTTATATTTGTGTGTACCATGAATGTTCCATGGAGCTTGTAGGGTCAGAGACCACCTCTCCCAAGTCAGTTCTCTCCTACCATGAGGTTCCAGGGACCACACTCATGATGTCCTTTCTCTGGCCTTCATTTTTGGTTTTAAAAATAAATACATTCAGGGGGCTGGGGGGAGGTATAAGAAACAACCTTCAGGGGCTGGTGATATAGCTCATCAGTTAAAGGTGCTTGTGGCCAAGCCTGATTGGTCCTTGGAACCTAAATGGCAGAGGAAGAGAACTGACTCCCATGAGTTGTCCTCTGACCACCAGACATGCATAGCTCACCCGATACTAAATAAACTAGAGAGTGAAATGGCAGGGCAGGTGACTTGAGTTCCATCCCCAGGGAGGAAGAGGTGACTGCTAGTTGCTCTCTAACCTCTGTGTGTGTGTGTGTGTGACACACACACATCCACCCACCCACTATATACTAAGTAACTAACCCCTGAACTCTGGCCTGGGGATGGAGCTCAATGGATTTTGGGGTTCTTTCGTGCCTGCCCGCCCGGTGCTCCTCTCAGAAGTCTCCTGTACAATCTGTCACTAGGCATGCCTGGCATCCCTGTTCCCTCCTGCCACCCAGCTTCCTCCCAGCATGCTGTGCAGTTTCTCTTTCTGAAGGTCCAACTCAAATGCCTGCTCGCCCATCTCGACCTTCCTAACTGTGTGCTCCCTGTGGACCGACCCATAATCCTCTGTTGCTGTATGTGCTCAGCTATAAGGTGGGTTTACACTGAAAGATCAGAGCCCCGTGCAAAGCTCTCACTGAAAAAAGGCTCCTGTGCTTAGAGGTTTATTGCAGCCAGTAATTCATGAGGTGGATAATGGAAGGACTGTCCTGGGCGACCAGCAGCCTTCCCTCCAAGGGAACATTCTGGCAGGGCTCCAATAAATCAAGAGACGACTCCCGCGGTGTCAGCTCTCTGCTGAGCTCACTGGTGCTGGCCTTTGCCAGCAGGGTGGGTGACTTCAGTCCACAGTCATCCTCCTGCTCGCCTTTATGGCGGAGTTTAGTCTTTTCTGTCGTAGCCTTTCCCGATTCATCTTTTCAATCCTGAAAACAAAGGACAGCAAGGAGGCGCACATGTGCAGGCAGCACTTTTCAGCGCTGGAAGCTGAGGAGCAGCAGTCCAGTCAGCGGGAGCCAGATGCTCCCCTCAGCAGTCCCCCGCTGCCCCTGCTGGAAGCTTCTGGACTCCCGGCCTCTCACCTGCCCAGCCCTGGTCCCTGCGGACGGACCCGCGTGCTGCCCGGGTGCCTCTGTACCTGAGCCTCTGAAGCCGAGCATCTTCTTTGGACGGCTCCTTGGGCATGTGACTGGCCTCGGCAATCATGTCTCGGATTTTCTGAAGGCATTCTGCCAGATTGCGGAACTGATACCGGCTGCTCTCGGAGGTAAGTACCAGCTCTCCTGCCTTGTTGATCTTATTTTTATGCTGCCAAGGAGGAAAATGAGGAACACCCGAAAGACCCACAAGCCTATGCCCACCCCAGGGATCCACAGGGACAGGAAACGGATAGGTACCGTGAGGGCAATCTTCTGGCGCACAGGCTCCGCAATCCAGTCTGCGCTGGCCAAGTGAAACCTTACTTCAGCCTTGGAATTCACTGTGGAAGGAGAGGGAGGAGCATCGATCCTGAGACTCTTAGGAAGGCACAGTTACCAGGCCTCAGGAACAGTCCTAAAGCCAAGGGCAGCTAACCACCTAACCAGGAACATTCTAGCCTATGTCAAACTGGCCATGGAACACGCCTGCAAGGCTAATGAGGCTCTTTGGTATAAAACTTCTAGTTTGCATATACTTCTAGTATGCAAATTTCCAGGGCGCCTCATAGGAGTTTTACTGGACTCTGAAGAGTAGGGGGATGGGTTTCTCAGGAGCAAACGGAACCTGTTCTCCATGAACCAGAGCAGGTGGCCCTCCTGTGCTGTGAATTCTCTCTGTTTACCCTCAAAAGCCATCCTAGTCTTAGCAATCTGATCCTAGTCTTAGCAGTCGCAGCTGAGAAGCAGACAATCGGGCACATTCAGAAGAATAGAAAGGATTATTATAAGCTGGAGGTGTGTGAGCTGAGCAGAAAAAAACCCTTTATTCTACAGGAACGTAGCTGCAGAGTTGCTGAGTTCCCTTAAAGCCACAAGGTGCCAGTACCTTTGTTAACGTTCTGCCCCCCTGGACCGCTGCTCCGACAGTAGGATATGTTTAACCGATCTGTGAAATGAAAGAATACACACACGAGGATTCCCCCATAGCCGAATGTGTAGACTGCTAAGTTAGTCAACCTGACTATCACACACCTCTTACACACACACACACACACACACACACACACTACAGATCAGTAAAGCTGGACAGTATTCACAGTTGTTAAAACTAAAATTAGGATAACTGACTGTCCCACGGTCTCCCAGGGTGGGAGAAGTACAATTATGACCCAAGTCTAGCGCATTCTAACAAATCCTTCTGCTCTGTTCGTCTGTTTGTTTGAAAGTGAAGACTCTTTCAGAGGCCCAGGCTGAGGACAGACTTAGTTTCACACAGTTCATGGTGGATATGGAATCAGATGGGCTAGAAGTTGGAGGGCAGTGGAGGTGGAGGAAGGGGCGCTCCCTATAGCGCTGCCACTTGGAGCTGCGGGAGGGAACTGTGGAGGCAAACTTAGACTACACAGCCAGTCAGACAGGGGCTAGCGGTATTGTTTCAGGCTGTGTGTTCCAGGGCTTACCTAGCTCATGGTCTGGGTTGAAATTATTTGTTGGACGAACCTTCAGTGAGGGAGCTCTTACCCTGAGTGCAGTCAGTGTGGCCACTAACTATATATCCACAACTTGTTGCTTGTTTGTTTGTATGAGAGTAAACTGTCGCTGTCTTCAGACACACCAGAAGAGGGCAATGGATCCCACTACAGATGATTGTGAGCCATGTGGTTGCTGGGAATTGAACTCATGACCTGTGGAGTGCTCCTAACCACTGAGCCATCTCTCCTGCTCCCTTGTTTGGGTCTTTTGAGATAGGATTTTTCTATGTAGCCCTGGCTGTCCTGGAGCTCACTTTGTAGACCAGGCTGGTCTCAAACTCAGAGATCCACCAGTCTTGACTCCCAAGTACTGGGACTAAAGGCCTGTGTCACCAATGCCTGTCTTGTTTATTTTTAAATGGAAAAATGAGGTTCCTTCCTCCCATTTCTATAGCTCATGCAGAGGCCTTGAAAGAGTCTGGGTAGGGAAGACCAGGGGCAGGAAAATGTGAAACTACCATAGTAGTTTGGGTGTTAAAGTCTGTGGCACCTCAATGGCAGGAAGCGGCATCTTGAGACCACCTCCCAGATCCCCCTCCTTTGGAAAAGCTAGTTAAATCTTGTTCTCACTAGATAATACAGGTACCTGGTACTGCAGGGGGATGGCTGCACTATGGAGCCTAGCAGCCTTGCATTTAACACATGTGGGTCATGGTGGCTGCAGCTGAGTCTGCTGCAACAGAATGCTGTGCGATCCTCCAGCAAGTTCAGGAGGCCAGGAGAGGCACCTGCTGCTCACTGGGCACAACGCCTGCGATGAGGCACTTCCCTTGGCCTCCAGTCCTGTGGAGAGGCTTCCTGACTCTCTCTCCACCGGCACCCCACAGACAGCTGCAGGGTCCAGGTCTGCCTCTATGCAACAGCACCTTGGCTCTGCAGTCACTGGGTGTCCTATGACTCTGTTGAAGTCTCTGTTTCGGTGTCACTATAAACAAGGACCATGGAGAGACACATCTTTGCCTATCCTCTGTTTCACAGCCCAGAAGAGCCATATACCTTTTGATTTTAAAGAGATTCATACTGGGAAAGATGGTCAACTGAGGGAGGAGGACTTTATGAGATAGCCTGGGCTATATAGTGAATTCCAAGCTAGCCTGGGTTTCATAGTGAGAACATGTCTCAAAAAGAACCCAGGCTGTTGGAGGAGCTCAATGCTTTCTCGGCCACATCTGTGAAAACCTGTCTCTGTTTGCCAAGTACAGAATTTGTAGTTTGTTTGTCCTAAGACAGGGTCTCATATAGATAGCTCAAGCTGTTCTTGAACTTGCTAGTGAGCCAAGGCTGGTCTTGAACTCCTGATCCTCCTGCCTTCATCTTTCAAGTGATGGAATTACAGGCATAAACCACCACACTAAGCTTTGACAGAGAATTCTAAAATTATTCAATGGGGGAGCCTCTGACATCTGTCCCCTAGCCAACCAGTTTCCTTTCCTTTCTTTTTTTCTTTATGGATAGGATTTCAAACCAAAGTTTGGCTGGCATGGAACTCACCATATAGCATGGCCTCAAACTTACAGCTATCCTCCTGCCTACATCTCCTGAGTGTGCGGCATTTCAGCTGTGCAGACCACTTACACCTAAGTCTTTCATTTGTTCTCTGAAGACCTCTCACTCTAACAACGTTTTGCTGTTTTGAGATCTCACTGTTCAACCATATCCAGCCCTGTACACAGGTTTTGTACGCCTTTTTGGATATGTATCTAGATACCAACAGGACTATGGAAATAGAGAGATACAGACTCAGTAGTATGAGAAGCACACAGAGTGGCTTGTCCACGCTCCTAAACCTTCCTTTTTCCCACGTCACTCAAGCATTATATCATGAAGACAGATCCACATCGAGCCATCATGTGTGGTGAGCAATGCAGTCTACAGATGTGGCCTCACACTGTTTATCCGCTATCTAAGCTATGCTATAGAGTCTCCTACACGCACAGCTGGTCTCTGTCTTTCATAGGTCTGGAGAGATCTAGAAGGAACACATAAGAAATCTGACAAATGGCTCTGTATGTGTGCGGTACTTGGGGCTGATCCCAGGGTCTCTCTCATGCTAGGCAAGTACTACCACTGAGTTAAGACACCTAGCCTAAAATATCTGATTTTCAATAAAATTACTTACCTAGAGGGATGTCACTGCTGGCTTGTTTTGCATGTTCCTGTAATGTGATATACATACTGTCAAAGAATGAATTCACTTGAATAACAATATAAAGCTGCAAGTCAAATGTTATATATTTTGGGCTGAAGAGATGGCTCAGTGGGTAAAGGCACTTTCTAAAAGTCAAGCCTGACAAACCTGAGTTCACCTGTGGGTTCCCTGGGATCAACATGGAAGAAAGGAAGAACCAACTTCCGTGAGTTATCCTCTGACTTACACGCTTACGCACACATATACACACAGACATGCATAGGCATGCACACATACACTCACCCATTCATACACTCACACACTTATATACATGCTCATACTCACACACACTAAATTCAATCAACACTTTTAAGAAGGTATGCATTATTGTTTTCAGGCCTCTAAATCTTGCTGTCAAACCCGTCCCAACTCAGGCGCTACCTCTGAAGCACTCCTCTAGGAAGATGGAGCTCATGCCTCCAGCTGTCCCTGCCCTGCCTTAAGCTATTGCTGGGTGCTATCACTGGCCTGCCTCGTGGGGAAAGGGATGGATGAGACAAGACAGAGAATACACACTCAAGGGACGCTAAACACCAATCCTCTCTGCCAACCTGGTACAACCATCCTAGTGGGCCGCCCTGTTCCTTCTGGTGCCCACTGGAAGCTGGCAGCAGAGGCAGTCTGCCTTGAACAGGTCCTGGTTCACCTGCCTGGAGGGCTGGTGACAGACTGAGCTAGCTCCTCATGTCAGGCCTCCACCTCACCAGGCTCTTCATTTAGCAGCAGTACCCTCCTTGGGACCACAAAGTCCAACAAATACCACCCCAGGGCTCCTCTGGCCTCCAAGCCAAAGTGTGTCCATCTGCACCTCTCGTTGCCTTCATCACTTGATCTCTAGAACTGGGGGTGGGGGTGGAATCCTCACTCTGCTCATGCCACTCTCTCTGAAGACTCTCTTTGCTAAGTCACCCTCCTCAGGTTTCCTCTTGCCTCTTCATGTCTCTTCCGAATATTCCTTTACTGGCACCCTGTGATGGCTGAAACTCTGATGTGCCACTCAAGTCTTTCTTCTCCCACCCAAAAATATTTCATCCTTCTAAGCTGATGGAAATACCATCTATATTGGTGACCCCCTACTTTTGGGTTCCAGTAAACCTCTTTGCTCAACTCCAGTCCCACAGACCCTGCCTGTTCTCACTTTACTTCCAATCCAGTAGCGAATTCTATAGACTTTCTTCAAAAGATGCCTAGGATCTAATCATCTTCAAGGCTCCTGTTGCTCATCCAATCTTGCCTATGTTACTGCAACCTGTATTACTGCAATCTCCTAACTCACCTTCTAGCTATTGCCATTCTCCAGGCTACTGTCTGCAACACTGTGTAACAGTCAATCTTGTAGAACTAAGTTTTACCATTCCATTCCTGGCCACACCCACTTCTCTCCTCTTTAGCTTCCCTTCAGCAGACTGTCCTGCTCAGCCACACTTGTCCAGTATGCTACTGTTCTGAAATGGCTATACCTGCTCCACTTGGGACACTTGTCTCCCCAGTATTCTCATGTCTTCCTTCTTCCAGGTCTTTGTATGTGACAAGGTCTCCTATAATCCAGGCTGGCCCTCTGCCTCAAGTGCTGGGGTTACAGATGCAGGCCTCTGTGCCCCACTTCTTCCAGGCTTTCCCAGATCACTCTACTTAAAACTTCAACTCTAAGCCGGGTTTGTTGGTATATGCCTGTAATCTCAGTACTTGAGAGGCAGGAGGATCACTGTAAATTAGAGATCAGCCAGGGCTTTTAAAGAGCCTTTCTCACAACAAACAAATAGGCCAGTATAGTGACACATGCTAGTAATCTTTACACTTGGGAGATGAAGGTGAAAGGATCAGGAGCTCATAGCCACCCACAGCTATGTAGCAAGTTCGAGGCTAGCCTACGTTATATGAGATCCTTTGTCAAAACAAACAACAAACCTACAACTGTATCTCTAGCTTCACCTCTTCCTTCTGGGTTTTATTATCTCTAAAGTATCATATTCAGTGTTACTTGGGTTTATTCATTTAGCTTTGTCTGGCGCAGAGCTCCACAGCCTTACGATTTCTGTTTTACTACTCTCTGACCCAAATTAGCGCTGTGCTAACAGCATGCTCTCAAGAGAAGTCTGCTGAATGAGGTGCGAGTGGATGAATGAAAATACTCGATGCTCTTTCGATCCTATGGGTGCAGCTCAATAGATGCCCTCTTTCCTGCTCAAGCCCTACGCAGTGTGATTACACGCAGCAGTCTAAACATGTATCCTTAAGGACCAAACAAACCTTGTCTCAGGCTTCCTAACGTTACTAGGGGCAAAAGACTGGGCAACGTTCCAACTTGCGGACCTCAGCTTTTACTGTCCACTTTTAAGGTCCATAATGCACATTTTCGCATAGAATGTGAGCCTGAGGACCAGGAAGCAAACGTGGAAAAGCTAGTGATCTTGAAAGCCGCTTATGAGGCGGGTTCTCTCCCAGGGCCTGCACTACCCGTGCCACGAGGGTTGCTATCACACCCTACAGTCCCAGCCCCCCCGGTTGCTAGGACGACCAGTTCCTCCCGGGACAACCAAAACGTTCCACGCCACCCGGCTTCCTCGCGTCACCTAGCAGCGAGGGGAACCGCCCTTTCCGTCTCGCCTTTCTCGGCTCACCGGGACCTTCCAGGCGGTATCCACGCCTTTGGACTCGGGGTACAGCTTGTCCAGGCTGTAGATGCTCTGGAACTTGGTGCCGTCTACCTGTCTGTGCAGAGCCCGGCGAGCACAGCACGCGGGCGGCGGGAGCAACAAGGCTCCTGTTCGGCTCAGGGCCCAGCGTAGGCCCCAGGCGGTCGCCATGTTCTCCTTCCAGGACCGCTTCCGGTGCGCACTCTCCTCGCGGTCCGCCAGCCTTCGCTGAGCCCACGACTTGAGTTCCGCCCGGTTTCTTGCGCTCTGGGCTGGTCATCTTGGCCATGAGAGTGGTAGTGATGGAGGTGGTGGGCACCCAGCTGACATCCGGTAGAGGTTGGCCAGCAGATAGAGACCACCCACGGGAGATTCTTCTTAAAAAGATTCCTGTATGGGGTCTGGCTGAGTGGTGTTCACCTGCAGTCCCAACACTGCTCTCAAAGCTAAGGCAGATGCGAGCCTAACCTAGTTACACAGTGAGCCTCTGTCATAAAAATAATAAATACATGACCGGGCATGGTGCACGCCTTTAATCCTATCACTTGGGAGGCAGAGGCAGGCGGACTGAGGTCAGGCTGGTCTACAAAGCGAGTCCAGGACAATTGAGGCTGTTATACAGAGAAACCCTGTCTTGGAAAACCATTAAAATAAATGTATAAATACATCAGCAAACAAACCCTGGATCCTGGGTCCCAGAAACATCCTTTTCTCTCTTTGAGTCTGTTCTCTCACCTGGACCCTTCAGCAGCCTAACTAGACACAGCAAGAAGATCGATCCTACCTGTTTAGCTTCGATTATCCCTGCCCCCTCCTATCCCTTTCTCAGTGTGTGAGCCACATCCTAGCTTGCTTTAGATAGATGGGTGGATAGACAGACAAAGAGACTTTCAACCAATCTTTGTGTGTATGGTTTTGAGTTTAATGGTTGGTTCTGTGGTATTTATTTAGGCAGGTCTCAATTATGTAGCCCAAGCTGGCCTGGAACTCAACATATGCAGCAGGTTGTCTATCTCTCTCTCCAGAGCATTGGTATTAAAAGCCAACCCAAACAGGTCTGTCTTTTGCTTGTGTTTTGAGACAGGGTTTCCTATTTAGCTTAGGCTAGCCTTGAACTCCTGACCTTCCTACCTCCACCTCATAGGTGTTCAGATTAGTGCCACTACTCAAGGCCCAGTCTTAAATGTTCTAACATAGTGCCTGTCCCCAAGCTAGAACATAAGGGCTCTGCTCTATCCCAAACACATAGAGTGTGTCACTTCGCAGGCATGTCAGGAATGTGGACCAAGTGAATTCACTTTTTTGTTGTTCTTTGGTTTGGTTTTTCTTTTTTCTTTTTTCCTTTTTATTTATGACAGTATTTCCGTGTAGCCTTGACTGTTCTGGAACCCGATATGTAGACCAGGCTGTCCTTGAACTCTTAGAGATGCTGTACCTCCTGACTGCTGGGATCAAAGGCAAGTGCCACCATGCCCTGCAGCACATCATTTTTGTAAGTTGAGTTTCAGTCAAGTTGAATCAACTTCAGGCTTTTTGTTTTTATCCACAAAACAGCCTTATAAGCCACCCCCAGTCGTTGAGAGTTGTGATGGATGACTTATACCCAACCAGGGATGGGAAGCAGATCATTGGAGGGAAGCGGTTCTAAACACAGGCCTCTTCCCTCCCTCAAGCTTTAAGGAGCAACATAGGGGATTCTTCTAGCCACTAAAAACAAACTGGAGAGTAGTTACAGAATTCAGAAGACTGCAGGCTAAGTAGGGTTATTTCATAGTGGTGTTAAGGCAATAAATTCTAATGCTAAGGCTACAAGTAAGACAAGCAATGTTTGAAGGTGACTAATCCTTGGCTAAGTTCCTTGGTTGTGGTTGTGTATAGATGAAAATAGATGTCAATAAATGTTAGTAATTTGCTAGTAATGCTTGTGATTAACTCGTAATGAAGAGCTTGATTTTTTTTTTTTGAAAAGTATCATCACCTATAAAAATACACCTCTGAGACAATTTAAATATTCCCCAGGGACACTGGCTTATTGAAACAGGAGACTGTCATGGAAGCAAGCTTTTACAGTCTCCACATTATTGGAGAGATAAACCAGCCCCCAGGCACTCTGTGAACTCTGAGGATTGGCAACTGACGTCTTCCTTTGGGGTTCCGGGTCGGAAGGAGTCTCCTGGGTCCTTCCCTGGCTAACTTAGTCCCAGAACCTCGGAGGGAGCAGAGACGTTTCCATAGTGACTGGAATATGCTGCTCAGGGGAGCAAGCCCAGGCATCCACGTGGGTTGTGGATTATGAATAATAAAATCAGAGCAGTCCCATGGCAGCTTTGCGCCGAGGTGGGCTCCAACCTGTGCCTGACCCACAGTCGTAGGAAAAGAAAGCTGCACGTTTCCGTGGCTCCAGATAAACACAGCCTGTTCAGGCCATCTGGTGGCCTGGATTCTGCAAGAGGTGGGAGGAGAGGGGAGAGAGAGAGACAAGTTGCCCTGGGGCGGGGAGAAGAGCAGTTGCCTGTTCTTCACACTGGCTGCTGCCAGGAACCATTCAATACTGGGGACAGGAGAGGATGCTGGGAGGAAAAACAGGGTACGTGAGCACTAAGTGGGGCGTGGTGGAGCATGCTTGTAATGGGAGGCTGAGGCAGGAGGACCACTATGAGTCTGAGGCCAGCTTGCATTAGACAGTGAGTTTCATGCCAGCCTAGGTTACATAAGGTCTCGTGTTAAACAATAAGATGAAAAGGCTGGCACTGAAGGTTGAGAACAGGGTCCCCTCTTCCTCTCATTGGTTCCCCAGGGGTTGGATGGCCCAAGATGATGTTTCAGGAAGGGACCATTCAGTCAAAATAGGGAAAACGAAAGAAAGGATTAAGAATCAACAGGCCAGTCGTGCGAGCAGAGGGATTTGTAAACCCAGCCCTGTCCTACAACTTGTGAGTTGGCATACGACTGCCATCCCAAGGGATCCGCAGGGTTTTCCTTATGAGTACCCTAAGTCAGACAATCCATTAAAACTCTCCACATTGTGGGCATAGGGGACGTTCAGTGATGTGTGGGGGTATTGGGCCTTAGTTGAAATACTGTGTGTGTGTGTGTATCACAAGGGCTTGCCATTAGCTCCAGCCCCCAGTCTGAGATAGAATATTTCTGGGTGACCTTGAATGACTCACGTAACCTCCAAGCTTCAGAATTGTTCGATTAATGAGAGCTTTTGTATTTGTCTCATGAAGTTCCTGGGGAATTAAAGAGACTGGAACCACTTGCCACAGAGCCAGCAAGTCAACACACACAAAAGCCAGCCACTACTCAGAGACGCTGCATACAGGCCCCTTGAAGAAGATCTGATAGCTTTTCTCTGCAGCCCTAGGGTAGGAAACCCATTCTGACAAGCCGTCTAGACCCCTTTTCTTCCCTCGGAGAGATGAGCAGCATAGTACATGCTCCGTGGCTTGCATGAATGGGCAAAGCTTCCTTGGAACTGCTTCCTTCTCTACCTCCAGTTTCCTGCTTAGTCTCCTAGAAACAGCCTCTGTGTGTGTGTGTGTGTGTGTGTGTGTGAATGTCTGTGTGTATATATGTGTCAGTGTGTGTGTCTGGGTGTCTGTATGTATGTGGGTCTGTGTGTGTATATATGTCAGTGTGTGTCTCTGTGTCTGTTTGTGTCTATGTATGTGTCTATGTGTGTGTGTTTGTGTCTATGTATGTGTGTATGTGTCTTTGTCTATGTGTCTGTGTGTCTCTGTGTGTATGTGTCTCTATGTGTGTCTATGTCTTTGTGTGTCCGTGTGTTGTCCTCTGACCTTCTCACGCATGCTTCACATGAAAGCACGCAGGCTGTTAGTTGATGCAGTCACCCATTTGAGCCCAGTTCTGTGCTCTGCACACGGCACCCTCTTCCCTTCCAGAGGTCCATGGAGGCTAAGTGGAGTCTTGGTGATGGCAGGCCTCCAGGTGACAAGTTCACAGTGCTGTGTACTGTTCTCTGCACACCATTGGGAGAAGACAGGTCCCTGGGAATGGATGGCAATTGGGAGCATCCTGTGCATGAAATGTAAGTTTTGAGAACCCCAGGAGGTAAACAGCCCTCTCGTTCTTCCTATAACTGTCTTACAACTTCAGTGGGCTGCTTCCCAGGGGCCGGTCTGACTTCTCTTCCTTTGTGGCTCCCAGTCTCTTTCCCTCTGCCTATCACTTACTCAACCTTGATGTTACAACCCAGGAAAACCTTTAAGAAGCCCAGAATCAGAAAGATGGCTCAGCAAGTAAAGACACTCACTGCCTAGCCCGATGACCTCAGTATGACCCTTGGAACCCACAAGGTGGAAAGACAGATTCGACTCTTGAGGGCTATCCTATGTCCTCTATATCTAAGCTATGGTATGGGGAACCTCCTCGCATCAATAATAAATAATAAAAAATGGTGGCTGGGGCTGGATAGATGGCTTAGCAGTTAAGAGCATTGGATGCAGTTCTAGGAGAGTGGGGTTCAATTCCCAGAATCCCCCTGGGGGCTTAAAACTGTCTATAATTCCAGTCCCCATAGGTCTGATGCCTTCTTCTGGCCTTCTCAGGCATCAAGCATCCACACGGTACACAGACATATGCAAAGGAAAACTACCCATACATGTTTAAAAAAACAAAACAAAACAGGCACTAACCAGGGCCTCTTCTCCATAATAGCACCAAAGCAAGGAAGAAGTCTCCCCTGCCCCTGCCCCAGGCTCTTGAGCTAAAGTCAGAGCAAAGGTTTTGAACTCTAAGAAGTTCATGATGAATGGCAACCACTGCCACATGCTGACCCACCCATCACCCATCTCCCAGCATCCCAGTCATCCTGGGAGAATGTCCTCTGGTGAAACCAGGTTGATCATGGACCACCATCAGCCTCCCTGGCTATGGAGTCAGACAAGAAGAAGACCGAAGTGCCACCTTGGTGGTCCTCGTGGAAGTCAGGGTTGGGTGCCAGCTTGAACAGACTTGGACGAAGCTGTGTGTATGCATGGCTGGTGTTGAGCAACACCATCCAGCTGGACTGAAAGAGGACCATGTGCTCAACTGGCTCATCGTCATGGGGCTTTGGATATTGTCAGCAAAACTGATCCAAACTGAGCCCCACTGGCGAGTTCTAAATATGTATTTTTTTCACAATTAAACAAAACAAAACAAAACCCATAGGTGAAAACTGTCTAAGTAGGTTTGTTTGAGGTTGAAAATGAGGATATTGAAAAGGGAAGTTAGGACTGGAGAGATGGCTCAGCAGTTAAGAGCACTGACTGCTCCCGAAGGTCATGAGTTCAAATCCCAGCAACCACATGATAGCTCACAGCCATCCGTAATGAGATCTGGCGCCCTCTTCTTGGGTGTCTGAAGACAGTCCAGTGCACTTAGTCACATAATAAACCCTGTTCCCCTGCCCCCTGGACTAAGATGGAACTGTTCTGGCTCCCAGAACTCACTTTGTAGACCAGGCTGGCCTCGAACACAGAGATCTGCCTGCCTCTGCCTCCCATTAAAGGACCATGCCTGGCAAAATTCTCAATAGCAATAAAGGAACACTCAACAAGAATCATCACAGGCATCTCCGGTTCCGTGTGATGATGCTAAGACCCAGGGGTAACCCAGAGATGAGGGTAGGGACCAAGAGTACTAGGTCCCTGAAGCTTTCAGAAAGGCATGGCTACCCTAAATGCAATAAGGTAGGCCTGGTGTGGAGGCACATGTCTGTAACCCATGTTCATGAGGAGGTCAGAGGACAACTTCATGGAGGGCTTCTCTCCTTTTTACATAGATTCTGGGGAGCAAACTCATGTTATCAGGACTGTGGCAAGAATCTCTACATGCTGAGCCATCTTACAGCAGCCCTCTATGACATTTTACATTTATTTTTTTACACTTATTTTATATGCCATAGGGACGGTGCAGAAGTCAGAGGACAAAGAGTCATCTTGACATGTTGAGCCATTTTTGTGGGCCCTTCTATGACTTTTTAAAACCTGTCTTCTTATATATTGTGTCTACGATCTACACAAATTAAGATTAAAAAAAAAAAGGGAGGCAGGGCATAGAGGTACACTCCTTTAATCCTAGCATTTGGGAAACAAAGGCTGGTGGATCTCTAAGTTCCAGGCCTGGTATACACAGTGATACCCTGTCTGGGTTTTTCATTTGTTTGATTGTTTGTTTTTAAATTTGTATGAGTGTTTTGCCTGCATATACACACACACACACACACACACATACATATATATATATGTGTGTGTGTGTGTATATATACACGTATGTGTGTGTGTGTGTACCATGTGCATGCCTGGTGCCTGCAGATGCCAGAAGGCATTGGATCCCCTGAAACTGGAGTTACAGATCATTGAGATCTTTTGCCTGGATGCTGGCAACCAAGCCCAGATACTCTGCAAGAACAAAAAGTACTCCTTACTGCTGAGCCATCTCTTCAGCCCCGAAAACCATGTCTTACAAAAAGAAAAAGGAGGAGGAGGAAGAGGAGGAGGAGAGGGGCTGGGGGTGTGGCCCAGTGAAAGTGTTTGTCTAATAAGTAGGAAACCCTGACTTCAGTACCCAGTATCAGATAAACTGGATGCGGTGGCAAATCCCTATAATCCCAGCACTTGGAAAGTAAAGGCTGGAGGGTCAGAAGTTCAAGACTACCCTTAGCACTCACCATATAGCAAACTTCAGTCTAGTTTAACATCCATGAGATCCTGTCTTAAAAAGATAAAGAACGCTCCCACACACACTGTTGATCATGAATGCCCTGCCTGATAGGGCTCCACTTTCCTGCCGCCATTGTTAGATTACTTGCTTTTGTTTGCAGTTGCTTTGGGGGAATCTCCCCAAGCCAGAAAGCCAACCCTTTGTGCTTTGTTCACCAGAGCGCTTGGCATAGCTGGCTCTTCACACAGGCTTTCCTAAGGGCTGACTGCAGGCTCTCTAATCATAGGTCATGAGAAAGCTGAGATTTCAGGGCGCAGAGAGACTTCAAAGGACATACCCCTCATCCTCAGAGTCGCACGGCAGCAGGCAGCAGGCCTGTGAGACACGGAGACGAAACTGTGGATCCAGGATCACTTGTGCTTTTAGAATACTGGTGTATTTTTTATTAAAGAAGAGATTAAAGCATTTGTAAATATATTTCTCTCATGTATACTTCAAAGGTGACGCTGATCGGCTGCTACGGAACTGGGGAAGCAAACAGGCCTGAATTCCTCCCCATCCCCAGATGACAGGGACACACAGAGAGAGGGTCTGGAGGTGCCCAGCCCCAAAGGACAAAAGGTTCCAAGTCACGTGAACAGAAGGATCCAGCTGCTAGCTGGCATCACAGTGCCACCTGGAACAGCGTAGCCTCTCCAGGGATGTCAGACATGCTTGATAAGAAAGCCCCTTTACCCATTAGAAGGAGATAAGGCATGACGGTTCCCACTGGGCTCCCAGCACTGAGGCCACAGTCATTGCCTCCAGCGGGATTGTATGGCTCCTTTGATTTTTAGAATCTTGGGAAGAGGAGCAGAAGGAACCAGAAGCCCCAGAGGACTGCTGAGGGCAAGCCAGGGCCCTGGGCATGTCTTAGATGATGCTTGATTTTCCGAAGTTTTAGACTAAAATATTGAACCCCTGACCCAGGTGGGGCCTCAAAAGCCACCCCCATAGAGGTGGGAGGTAAAGAGAGGGCATCCTGTAGAAAGGTGGAAAAGGAGGCATTTCTTCCTCAATTTAAGAATACAACACAACATGAGGGCCCGGCAGTGGTGGCGCACACCTTTAATCCCAGCACTTGGGAGGCAGAGGCAGGAGGTTCTCTGAGTTCGAGGCCAGCCTGGTCTACAGAGTGAGTTCCAGGACAGTCAGGGCTACACAGAGAATCCCTGTCTCACTAAAAAAAAAAAAAAAACAGAACAAAACCCAACCAAACAAAACCAGTAAGGATCCTACTCTCCCTGGTGAAGGACAGGAATGAACACTTGGACCTGGCTTGGTGACACGGGACATTCTGAAGGCTGCAGATGTGAACTGTCCCAGGGGTGGCCTGAGGAAGAGAGGACTGGATGAGACATCATGGTCCCTGAGATGGGGGCAGGCGCAGAGAAAGGAAGGAAAGCGAAGGTGGTTCACAGGCTCGGAGGAACTCCCTACCGTCCCAGCCCCTGGAAGGCTTCATGCCCAGAAGGTAATTCCAGGAATGGAACTTGGCTCTGAGAGGAAAGGGACACTGCCGTATGTATGGCTGTTGAGGGGCTCCCTCTTCCTCTATTCAGATTGGCTACAGATCTGTGGTGAGCTGAAGACCTTTGCCAGGGCTGGGAGTGGGGGTGCGCTCGAGCCTGGCTAAAGCTTCCTGTTCTGCAAGGTGGGAGCTATCTGTGCCCTGCTCGGAACTCGGGGAGTGGTACAGCTGGTGCTAAGGGAATGACAGTTGTGACTGGCAAGCAGTGGATGGTCTAGGGAGACCCCAGACACCAGCAGTGGCCGGCTCTGAGGTCCCCTTTCAAGTGTTTCCAGTTGTGACAAGGCTTCAGGAGGCCTTGCATTGCAAATCTCTCAGAAAAACAACTTTGGAGGGCGAAGCCAGAAAGGCTTGCAGAACACCGGCGGCAGTCTGAGGAGTGAGGCCTGGGATCCAGAAGGGCAGAGGGAGCTGAAGAGGGAGCTGAAGAGCTCCCAGGGACAGCGGTGGGGGTGGCAGCGGCGGGGGGGGGGGGTGTGTTTGGCTTTTAAACTGAGCTGTGCCTTCAAGCTGAAGCGAAGTGGCCAAGGGAGGCAGAGCGGGTGAGCAGAGCCACCAGCAGGAAATAGGCTGTGTCCCCAGATCAGAAAGACCTCCTCGCTCATGCTCCAGCTATGGGTATATTGCTGCGCAAAGGGCTTTCTCACTTGCCAAGGGGCTGCCATCCAGGCGTGAGAGACCCCTCCGGTGGGGAGGCGGAGGGAGGCTACAGGCCCAGAGACGGGTCACTTGCTGCTGTGTGTTTTGACTTTGGTGGCGTTGATGTCGGCCTTGGTCTTCTGGATCCTTGCAAAGATCTCTTTGAAGAGTGCCTTGTACTCAGGCTGGCTCTGCTCCAGACGCTTATCCACAGCCTCCACGTGCTGGCTTAGGCTCTTCTCACCTGCCTTGCCCTCCCCATGGCTCTCCTCGCCTCCCAGTAGGTCCCTCCATGAGCTGTCCCGGGAGATGGGCCGTGAGGTCTGCACCCCCGCATGCCGCACCCCGGCACCATGCTGCCGGCATTTGCTCAGCAGCTCCTCGTATTTCTCCAGCAGCGCGTGGTACTGCTCATCCACCTCCCTCAGGATAGACATACCGCGCCTGCGCACACTGTTGGCATGCAAAGTGAGGTTGCCCGCGTGGCGGCTGGCGGGGTCTTTGGCCACTATGGCATTGAGTGCTGTGTCACTGCAGCTCTTGCGCACTGCGTGGCTGGGGGAAGCTGCGGGCGAGGAGACACCATCCTGGGCATTGGAGTCTTCTCCACTGCCTGGCTGGGGGTCATCAGTCTCAGGGGCCTGAGTGAGGGGCGCCAGCAAAGCCTCGGCCAGATGCTCATCCCGGGCCAGCAGGTAGGTCTTGGTCTGCTTCATCTGCTGCAGCTCCAGCAGCTCGGCCTCCAGCTCCTGCACGCGCAGGCGGCAGCCCTCCATCTCACACAGCTGTCGCTCCAGCTCCGTGTAC
Source organism: Tokudaia tokunoshimensis (assembly GCA_036184795.1). Classification (NCBI taxonomy): domain Eukaryota; kingdom Metazoa; phylum Chordata; class Mammalia; order Rodentia; family Muridae; genus Tokudaia; species Tokudaia tokunoshimensis. The sequence continues at coordinate 6,713,227 of BTHU01000010.1, forward strand.
TCCTGGAGCACCACCGTGTACTCACGTTCCGCTCGCTCCTTGCGCTGCCGCTCCTGGCTCACCTGGGAACGGAGCACCCCAACCAAGGTCTGCAGTCGTTCGTTTTCCTGCTCCAGCGGCCGAGGACCCAGCTCCAGCGAGGAACTGTGTAGGCGGAAGGCATCCTCACATCTGCTGGGGGGCAGGCAGCGGTAAGCTGGTCATGGCCAAGGCCCTGGACCAGTGTCACACACTGGGCTCTCTCAGTCGCCCTCCATCCACCCCTCTAACTTTCCCTCCTGGCTGTGTGTCTGGGGACGACGACCTATACGGATTGACCCAGGATTCTTCCGCACCGGGAGACACAGCGAAGACAAGCAGGCTTCTCACTGAGCTACATCTCCAGCCTCACCTCGATCTTCATTTCTTTCTCCTAACTAGGATGGGGATCCATTCCGGCATACACACACATTCTAGGCAAGTGCCTGTTCAACTACAGTGCTCAACTCCTCCTACGTTAGGTTTTTCTCATGTGACTAGGCAAAATGGATGCAAATGGCTTGTATGAGTAACACTATGGCTGTCCTTAGCAAGCATCCTGACGGCTTAGACCAGACAGTCCTCCTTCCCAGCCACTGTCCACCTCCTCTGTCCTCCCTCAGCCATCTCCTTGGGGACTCTAAGACGACACACCAGGGCCCTTGCCTACCGGGGACTTGTGCACAGCTCCTTCAGGCAGGGGAACGTATGGATGGTTCTCCTGCGGTCCCGCTTTTCCCGGCGAACCCGAAGTTGCTCCAGGCCTCGAAGTTGCTCCACTTGGGCCTGTAGCTCCTCCACCTGGGACTGCAGGCGCTCAATGGTCTCCGTCAGCCTGGAATAGGATGAGGACACGCGTGGGAGACATTTCTTGATTTTTTTTTTTTGTAAAAATCGTTAGGGCTGGAGAGATGGGGTTCAGCCACTAAATGCTAGGCTCACAATCAAAATGTTAAGATTGATTTTTTTTTAGGTGTGTGTGTGTGTGTGTGTGTGTAGGTGGTGTTGGAGACCCTGGAACTAGATGATTGTGAGCCATTCACTGTGGGTGCTGGGAACCCAACTCCGGGTCCAGATCAACAAGCACTCTTAATCTCGTAGCCATCTCCCTGCATTCCCCCAGAGGTGGAGAGTCTTCAGGAGACCGGATGCTTCCTCACTGCAGCTCGGGGTCCTCGTAGATGGAGGCCGTGGAGTTAAGGACAGACAGACAACCTTGAGCTTGCTGTCTGGTGTTAAAGTCAAAGACGATTCCGCCGTATCCCAGGACCTGCCCTTCTGTACAGCTCAGGCTGAGCCAACCATTCCTCCTCAGCCAACTCTGATCCTTTTATATCTGTGTACTTATGTGTATGTTCACATGCCTGTGGGGACATGTGGAGGCCAGAGGAAGACTTTGGGCATCACACCTCAACAAACTATCTGCTTTGGAGTTTTTGAGACAGGCTTCCACTGGAACCCAGGGATGGCTGATTCAGCTAGGGTGGGGCACACCTGTCGCCGCCTCCCCAGTTTGGGATTCCAAATGCATGTTGTTGTTGTTGTGCCCTACATTTTACAAAGGTGCCTGGGCTCAGGTTCTCAAGCCAGTGCAGCAAGCACTTTAGCCACCAGGCCATTTCCCCAGCTGCACCCCAAGGCTGCACCCCAAGTACTTGCATGCAGCTCTGTCGCTACCACCACGATGCACTGCAGGGACACATCTGTGAGGTCGCAGAGGGCAGGTCAGGGTCACGGAATCCTTAGTACCTTAAACTGCGTCTGGTGCGTAATTGGGGAACAACCATAGGCAGGAGGTTGTTTACTGGAGTAAGGGCCATGTCTCACCTACCGGTGATAGGGGGCTGGAGAGATGGCTCAGTAGTTAGGAGTGCTTGTACTTGCAGAGGACCTGGGTTTAGTTCCTAGAGCCCACACGGTGGCTTACAGCCATTTGTCACTGAAGTTCTAGAGGATCCCACCCCATCTCTTGACACAGGCATACACACAGGCAAAACACCTACACATATAAAATAAAAATAATCTTAAAATGAGAGGACTGGATGGTGGTGGATGCATGCCTTTAATCCCAGTATTCAGGAGGCAGAGGCAGGTGAATCTCTGTGAATTCGAGACCAGGCTGTTCTATTCTACATAGAGAAAGTCTGTCTGGGAAAACCAAAAAGAAGGAGAAGGAGAAGGAGAAGGAGAAGGAGAAGGAGAAGGAGAAGAAGAAGAAGAAGAAGAAGAAGAAGAAGAAGAAGAAGAAGAAGAAGAAAAGGAGGAGGAGGAGGAAGAGGAAGAAGGAAGGACAGGGGACAGAAGAGTGGTTGTTGTGGGATACATGTTTAAGTACACACATTTGACAAGGCTGGCTTCATGGCTTCCCCAGTCTCTTAAGCCTTGTCTTCTAACAGTATGTGAATCTCCCCCACCAGTCACATGCCACCCCCTGGGCCTCCCTCACCAACCCAGCCCTTACCCGTGGATCTTCTGCTGGGCAGCCTTACTCTCCAGCACCAGCCTCTGGTTGGTCAGCTCCAGGTCTCTGGCCGTCAGGTCCAGCTGCTCGTACACTCTGGCATGCTGCTCATTCACCAGCCTCAGCGTGTCCAGCTGCTTGGTCAAGTACTAGGGGAGGAGGTAAGGGTGGAATGAGCCTTTACAGCGAGGCAGGGACACACATCACTGTCCCTCTACCACTCCTAGGCCGATGGGCTTTGAAAGGTTTAGGAGCGGGAGACCACAGTGCGGCCTGCGATGGGTGGGCAGGTGGTGAGCTGCGAGGGTAAGTTACAAGCTGTACAAAGGCACACACAGGCCCGAGCCGAGGCTCTTGAGAGATGGGAGAAGTCAGAGCTTGAGGCCCCCTCACCTCGATCTCCTGCACCTGCTCCTCATTGGTGGAGTACATCTGCTGCAGGGACTCCTCCAACTCCTTGTTCCTCTCCAGCAGAGTCTTCCCGAGCTCCGCGGCTAGGTGCAAGTCTGCGGTGGGGGCGGGGCAACGAGCACAGAGCGAGGAAGTCAGAGAGCCGGCGGGGCGGGCGGGCGCGTTATTAGAGAAGCCCTAGCTTTCATCGTTGGCTGGGATCTGGGTGATTGCACCCTGATGCAGGCTACTCTCAGAAGCCCCAGCAGGCGGGAGGCAGAAGCCAGGGGTTTAACCTGTTGTCATTTCCTTCTGAGGTGCCTTTCCCTGCGTGCTCCAGGCTCACCCCTCCCTCACACTTCCACGTCTCTGGTTTGGTTTTGTTTGGACAGGATCTTACTGTGGAGCTCAGGCTGCCCTCATGATCCTTTTGCTTCAGCTTCCTGAAGGCTGAGATTGGAGACGTGTGCTAGCAACCAGCTTGGTTGATCTGACTGACGTAGAAATACAAATAATGCGGAGAGGTGGAAGGTCAACGCTCAACACTTAATTGAGCCGGGTGTGGTGGTGCAGAGCCTCTCATCTCAGAACATGGGAGGCAGAAGCAGGTGGGTCTCTGAGTCTGAGGACAGCCAGGGCTATGCATTGAGACCGTGTCTCAAAGAGGAAAAAAGAGGATCTAGAGAGGTGGCTCAGCAGTGGAGAGGTAGTTGCTGTTCTCGCAGAGAACCCGTTTGGTTCCTAGCAGGCAAGGTTCGCAACCGTCTGTAATTCTAGTTTCAGGGGATCAAACATCCTCTTCTAGCTTTCGTGGGATACTTGTACACACATCTCACACACACACACACACACACAGCCCTAAAAAATCAAAATTGGACCAGTGAGATAGCTCAGTGGGTAAAGACAATTGCTGCTGAACCTGGACCCTCATTGTGGAAAAACAGAATCAACTCCTACAAAATGTCCTCTGATCTCCACATGTATTCCATACATATACATATATGTATAACACACACACATACAGTATATTGGTAGCTTCCTGTGGGTTGATCTACATACACACTATTAGTGGATACAGACAATGTTATTGTATTCATGCTCTAAACACCTTTGTCTAAATAATCTTTCTTTTAAAAAAATGTATTTATTTATTTTATATTTGTGAGCACACTGTTGCTGTCTTCAGACACACCAGAAGAGGGCAACAGATCCCATTACAGACGGTTGTGAGCCACCATGTGGTTGCTGGAAACTGAACTCAGGACCTCTGGAAGAGCAGCAGTCAATGCTCTTAACCTCTGAGCCGTCTCTCCAGCCCCTAAATAATCTTTATTGTTGGGTGTTCACAGTGTCTTGAGTATTTTCTCTATTAAAAGTGAAACTATGGGCCAAGCGTGGTGTGCATGTCTATAACCCCAGAACTCAGGAAACCGAGGCAGGAGGATCAGGAGTTTGAGGCCAGCCTAGGCTACATAAGAGTCTTTCTCTCAAAAAACAAAACAAAACAAACAAAACCGAACAAAACAAAAAACACGCAGAAAAGCAAAAACAGAACAACAACAACTAAAAACTCCAACACACCAGGACTGGGGCTGGACTCAGGTAGAGTGCTTGTGTAGCTGCAGGAAATTTGGCATTCAGTGTCCAGCATGAATGGTATGAGGAAGTGCGCACCTGTAATCCAGTACTGAGGGGGTACAGGCACAAGGGCCAGGAGTTCAAGGTCATTCTTGGATATATTTTTATATATATATATGGTTTGTTCAAGGCCAGCCTGAGTTACATGAGACCCTGCTTAAAAACAAATAAGCCAGCAATAAACAACAATGAAACTGTGCCACAGGCCAAGACCCCAGCTACTCAGGAGGCTGAGGCAAGAGGACCACAAGTTTGAGGCCAGCTCAGGCAATCCAGAAGTACTTTTTCAAAAAAACAAAAAACAAAAAAACAAAATACCAAAGGTGGGTAAAGATTTGAGCCTGAGCCAGGCAGTGGTGGTGCATGCCTTTAATCCCAGCATTTGGGAGGCAGAGGCAGGAGAATTTCTGACAAGGTCAGCCTGGTCTACAGAGTGGGTTCCAGGACAGCCAGGGCTATACAGAGAGACCTTGTCTCCAAAAACCAAAAAAAAAAAAAAAAAAGATTTGAGCCTGGGAGCTCACATCTGTAATCCCAACATTTGGGAGACTGAAGCAGGATTGCAGCAAGTTCCATGCCCAGTCAGGATTAACAGGGTAAGACCCTGTCTTAAAAACTGGGTGGTGGTGGCCCATGCTTTTAATCCCAGCACCCAGGAAGCAGAGGCAAGGTGATCTCTGAGTTTGAGGCCAGCCTGGTCTACAGCGTGAGTTCCAGGACAGCCAGGGATACACGGAGAAACTCTGTCTCAAAAAAAGAAAGCAAACTCAACCAACCAAACCCAAAAACCTTAACACTACAGTGCTAGAGAGATGGGTTAGTGACTAAGAGCACTTCCTGTCGTTACAGAGGATCTGGGCTCGGTTCCCAGCACCCACACGGCAGCTCCTAACTGTTGGTAGCCCAAGTCCCAGGGGATCCAGTGCTCTCTTCTTGCTTTTGTTGGCAATAGGCACTCACATGTACATATACATACATGTGGGTAAAGCATTCATACACAAAATATTATAATCTTTGTTTAAAGTCACTAACAGGGCTGGAGAGATGGCTCAGCGGTTAAGAGCACTGACTGCTTCCAGAGGTTCTGAGTTCAAGTCCCAGCAACCACATGGTGGCTCACAACCACCTGCAATGGGGTCTGATGCCCTCTTCTGGTGCGTGTGAAGAGAGCAATGGTGTGCTTATATACATAAAATAAATAAAAAAATCATGAAAAAAAAAGATAAAGTCACTAACAGCAAACAGTAAAAGAAGACTGGGGTCTTAGCTCAGCGAAGGAAACAGTAGTGTGGTCATTCAGCATGTGTGAGGGTCTGGGCTCAGTGTCTAGGACTGAAATATAAAAGTCAAACTATGATTAACTTCATTGCATTAAACCCTTGTGCAAATCACCACCTTTTGTGAGAACAGGTTCCTAGAAACGGAATTTGTAGGGCAAACAGCAGGCCTATGAGATCCATTCCGCCCAAAGCAGGAAAGCTCTGATTTATTATTATTATTTAACTTTATGAGGCTGTTTGTTACACCAGCCTTTATTCTGGGCCAATGGTGTAAATCTGGACCAAGATTTGTAAGAGCAACTCTTCTGGGGCCAGTAAGACATGGTGCTATTTTTACACATAATGATAGTTCTGCCCTCCCTCAAAGACAGATGGGCTTTCTGGTCCCCCACCTCCCCGCACCCCCTCGCCCGCAACCTTCGGCAAGTTTTAGATACATGGTTGTTTCAGCTACACCCTCTGCTGCCCAGCAGACAGGCCTGGTGAGGCCTTCTTCTTGGACCCTTATGGAGCAGGGATACTGGATGGGTAGAGGGCAGAGTGCCCTGATCAGCTACTGCACCTCGACGAAAGGTCAAGTCTTAGCAGAACAAGCATAGAGTAGCTCCCACAATGAGGGTAAAATGTCTTTTTCTTTCTTTAAAGATAGAACATCTTGTAGCTCAGGTTGGCCTCAAACTTGCAATGTAGCTGAGGATAACCTTGAACTCTCTCATCCTTCTGCCAGTACCTCCTAAGTGCCAGCAAGGTGGGGGTGTGCTGTAGTACCTGCTTTTATGTTGGGGAATTGAACCCAGCACCTCCTGAGTGCTAGGCAGGCGCTCTACCAACTGAGTTATGTCCCCAGTGACATCTGTTGTTGTTTTGAGGTACAGTCTCATGTGGTCCAGGTTTTCCTTGATATGTAAACAAGGATGTGCTTTAAACACTCTAATCCCATTGCCTCTGCCTCCCAAGTACAGGATATAGACAAGCTCAGAGTAGGGGTGAGGTTTCAAAATAGTGAGAATGGGGAGACCTCTAGAGCTGAATTTTTTTTTTATAGATTTATTTATTATATGTAAGTACACTGTAGCTGTCTTCAGACCGGGGGGGGGGTGAGGAAATCAGCTCTCATTACGGATGGTTGTAAGCCACCATGTGGTTGCTGGGATTTGAACTCAGGACCTTTGGAAGAGCAGTCAGTGTTCTTAACCACTGACCCATCTCTTCAGCACCCTCTAGAGCTGAATTAATCTGAGATGCGGGCTTCATGTTCCCATGTCACCGGGAAGCAAGTCCTTCTTAGCAAGACTGTAATGACAAAGCCTAGAACAAAACCAGTTTTCCTGAAGGAAACAAACCTAAATCAGATATACACTCCATAGTCTGGGTCAAGTAGCCTGCCCCGGGGAAGACACCAAAAGGTCCAGTCACCTAGTATAAACCTAGTAAGGCAGTTGAGGACATTTGCCGTATGAGTCTGGAGGCTTCAAAAAAGTTGTACAAAGTTTGAAGCCCAAAGTTCCGATTATGGAATGACAGCCTTGTGATATATCATGTGCTTGGTGGGAGGAGGGGAGGTTACCTTTGAGGGAACCTCACCATCTTCTCGGTCTGTAACAGGATAGTGATGTTCAGCTCATCCCTTTCCTAAAGGTTTCAGGCCTTGGTGTTGGCATTTTGTCTAGGCTTTGCCCCACAGTTACCTGGCAACAGCCAGGTATGCCTGACTCACTATAAAAGGGGCTGCTTGCCCCCTCCTCACTCTCTTGCTCTTCTCCTCTTGCTCCTGCTCCCTTACCCTCTTCCCCCTCTCTCCCCATTCCCCTTCCCTCCTCTCTTCAGGCGCTCATGACAGGCCTCCTCTCCTCTCCCCTCCTCTCCTCTCATCCTCTCCTCTCATTCTCATTCTCTCTCTCTCTCTCTCTCTCTCTCTCTCTCTCTCTCTCTCTCTCTCTCTCGTCTCTACTACCCTCTCAATTGCCCTCCCTACGCCCTGAATAAACTCTATTCTATATTGTCATGTGGCTGGTACCTCAGGGGGAAGGGATACCTCAGCATGGGCCAGCCGAGGCACCCCCTTCCCCTAAACCATACCGCGTCTCCACCAAACACATCCCTGGCTTCTCTATCTTTTTATAAAACACAACACTTGAAACTGTTAGGTGGTCTAGGAAGTAACCATACACCATATACCAGGGTGGTCTGTGACAAGACCCTGCAGCCCAGCCAGAATTCAAGGCCAGAGGACCATGCTCCTCCTTCCAGACGAGTTGAGATGTGTGAATTCTTACTGATCATAGGCTGGGACCCCAGTGTGGGGGTATACCACACTATGAACAGAAAGACATCGAAGATGCCTTGCAAAGACAGCGAACGTGACTTGGCCTCCTAGTGATCCAAGGACGATGAAGGAAGGAAGACAGAACAAACACTGCTTGGGGTGGAGGCGGGAGAATCTCAGGGAAACTGGATCATATTGCAAGCTAAGCTGGTCAGAGCGGCCTGGAGGGAGGATGGGTGGAGTCTAGACTCTGTAGAGCAAAGAACTGAGAAGAACCAAGTACTAGGGGAGGCAGCTTGCGGAAGGATAGTGGCAGTTCTGGACTCGGGGGTGGGTGGCTTGGATGTTGGGAAACTCGGAAGCTAGCTGAGTGGGGTTCAGGCACAGAGCAACAACCACTAGCCTGTTCCGGGTCCGATTAGCGGGCAGCTCTGAACCATGCCAGGGGAGGTACTGAGTCAGCGCTGCCACGCCCCCTGGCCCTAGGGGCTCTCTGGGGGCTTCCTTCAGGGGACTTTAGTAGTTATTAAAAGGCAATGCCCCAGAGAAAACAAAAGAAGCCCCCCCACATCCCGAAATCACCCGTTTGGCTGGGCGTCATGATAAAGCAAGACAGACTCTTGACAGAGAGGAAAGGGACAAGGAACAGGCCAGGATGGATTGAAGTGAAAGACACGAGCTGGTAGATCTGGGAGTCCTGCCCCACAGGGCACAAGAGTCAGGAACTCAGTAAGGCCTTTGATGGGTAAGCAGGGCGGAGGAGCAGAGTGGAGGAAGGACATCCCTTTCCTTACCAGTCAGCATTCCCAGGGGTGGGAGGACTCAAGGTCAGGAAGGGAGGTCAGGTCTCAAAATCTGTGACTCAGCAGCCATCCCTCCCTCAGCCTGGACAGAGGTGGTCATAGGTGAGAGGGGGGAGGCAAAGAAAGAGCCAGTGATTATCATTAATTCATGATTTTTTCTATTTTTACAGGTGCTCAAGTTAGTGGGTGGAGGGAACCTAGCAAATCTAAGACCCCACCCGTCCTGCCCGCCTCCTGCCTCTGGGACAGAGCCACGCTAAAGCCAAACACAATCTCTGGGGACAATCTCTTTGGGGAGTGAAGTTGGGGCTTGGCCCAGGGTAAGGGAAAACAGGCAGGACAGATACTCCATGTGTAATGGGTGAAGAAATCACTCCCATCATGGGTCTGGGAAGATGGGAAAGACAGAATTTGAGGACCATGTACAAAGTGGAACACAAATGGGCCCTCTGACATGACTGTCTTTCACAGACGCTCCACCCCATCACCCTGTTCTCCTTGGCCTGGCATGCAGAGCTGTGTGGCTAAAGTTCCTTTGTCCCCCTTCTCCCGTCCTTCATTTGGCCCCAGGCCTTGGTTACAAACATCCATTCTCCCAGCGTGCCTTCCTACAGAGCTCTTTGCTGAGGGGACTATGCTGTCACACAGTGGTTACTTTAACTTCCCACTTCCGGCTCCTCTGCGGGGGGGGGGGGGGGCGGGGGGGCGGGAATTCAGGATCAGGAGGACAGAGATTCCATCCCTAGGTTCTGGCACAGTCTCTGGCAGGAAGGGCCTCTTTCTTCATAGAGTGTTTCATTACTGGGTGTCCCCCTGGTTCCTGGGCTCTGTCCCCCCCCCACAGTTCCTGGGTTCTGTCTATGACTAGAGCTGCAGGCCTGATCAGCAGGACTCAAGAAGCAGGGGTCAGTCAGTCCTGCTGGAATAGCAGTTCCTGTCCCTTGGCAGAAGCCATACATCTCCCACCCCTACTGCAAGGCTTCTTCCTCCCACATCTGGGCTGGGCATGGTGCCAAGCCTTCATTAGGGGTGCGGGAACTAAATGAGACTGCCATGATATTAGCATCTGCCTCCCCTAGAGGCTATCTTTGCCAGAAATCAGCTTTTCATCTTTCCTTCTGAGCTAGCCTCTCCCAGGAAGCCATCCCATAATCACTTACACTTAGAGCATACAAGTGGGCCTCCCCCATCAGCCCTTGTGTACTCAGAGGGTCGGGCTGTAACTGTGCCCAGGTCCCAGGATGATGGCTGGTGTTCACATGGGGCCAGTTAGGTGTTGACAGAGTAGAAAACTTTTAGGGGTAGTGGCCAGGACAGAGAATGTGGCCATGCACGGAGGCATGGGGCAGTTCATTGCGTAGCAATGTCTAGCCCAACACCCTCCACCCTACAGAGCTTTCCCAAGGTTCTGACTCACTGACAAGGACAGGGACAGCCCCTCATCCGCAGGTGAAGCTTGACTGCATGGAGAAGTGGGTCAGGAGACAAAGGCGCTAGGATCCAAATGCATGCTTCCCACCCTGGCAAAATCAGGGTTCTGGGCCCTAAGGATGGAGACCTGGCCTTCATGGCACGCACACTGTGTAGGCTTGTGTTTTAATACCTCAGAGCCTGCAGGTGACCCTCACCCTCAGGGTTTCAGTAAGAACTGGCCGAGAAGAGGATGGGGCCCCGACTACACCAGCAGGCCTTGGCCTTGACCCTGACCCTCTTGGGCCTTCTTGTCAAGTCAGCTCCACCTCTCTCAGTGATGTCATTTTAGCCACCTCATCACCAGCTTCTAACCCCTTTCTAGTCATTCTCTAGGTCCTCGGATGAGAGCCACGGAAGTGACTCCCTCTTTCCCTAGGGATCTCATTTGGCAAGAAGTCTGAAATTGCTAAAGGACCCCTTCACATCCTGAGCCACTTGGTTGGAAGCCCCGTGCAGGGAAGGACCAGGGAACGCCTCTCTCGGGAAGGCAGATTGGAGACTTTCAGTTTCTTCGTAGGCATGAGCATGCACCACCCCCTTTCTGGGCAGAGGGATGCGAGTTGGGGAAACTTTCTGGAAGTCTTTGAGCTCAGAAATTCTGGCCCGGACAGGTGCTGTTGACCTGGAGAGATGATTTATCTCGACATACAGTGCATTCTTAGCAAAAGTACCAGGAATCTCCTGTGGGCCCCAAGACTTCCATCCCACCTAGTACTCTTTAACAATTTCCTACCAGGACTCGCGAGTAGTTGCTGCTACTAAAATGAGAAGGGCGATGTCAACTGGACACTTTTGCAAGTCTCTCTCCTGCGTCCGAATCTCCCAGGGCAGCGCCCTTCTCGGTCCACGTCCCCATTCTCAAGACGCATCATGCTCTGCTGGGCTAACCAGGTCCAGCCCAGCCCTTTTCTAGGTGATACCGCCCAACAATGGAGTAGTGGTCAGGGGTCTCGGGGCACACGCTGTTTCCCTCCCCAACGCGCTCACCCTGCTCCAGGTCCTGATGGTCGTACCAGGACTCCTCCTCCTCTGCGGAGTAGTCCTCCATCCCCGCGGCTCTCCGCATGGCCCCGCGGGTGGCGGTGGGCGGGCGCTGCGGCAACTCAGGGCCTGGGCTCGCAGCCCGGGACAATGCGGCGGAGGCGGCCCCGGCTTCCAACGTCGCGGGCTCGGGCTGCAGCGCCCCTGCGCCCGCCGCCCGTGATCGCCATCCGCTACCGGCCGTGCGCTCAGCGGGGCCTCTGGCTCCCGCGCTCCCCGGGTCCCGCCGAACTGGGGACGCGGGTGGCGGCGGCACAAAGGGCGGAGGGGTGGGGACTGCGAAGTGGGACGACAGCTGGGACCACCCGGGACCGCCTGCAGGGCTGGGGCGTCAGCAGAGTGCGGGTGCAGCGGCGGGTACCTCTTGCCCGCCTCCGGCCCGCACACCGCCCGGCCCGCGCCGCTACACCCGGAGCCGCCGCTGCATCTCCGCCCGGCCCGCTTACAGCTTCCCAGGCCGCCAGCTTTGGGGGGTGGGGCCTGCCGACGGAGACCAATCACAAGGCGTATGCAAATAAGGGGCGGGCCGAAGGCGAGGACCTTCCTGGTGTCCTGGTCCGGGAATTGCTGGATTAACCCTCGGTCCTGCTTTTCCTCCACGTCCGACTTTTATTTATGTCCATCTGACATTATTTTGTTTGCTTGTTGTGTGTCCTTCTGGCTCTACTGGGAGCAAGAGTCTGTCTGATGTCCACAGTGGTCCTCACCTACAGAGAACGTGCTGACCCACTGATATATTCCATGAACGTCCTTTAAAATGGTATTAATTTACAAACATCTTTAAGAACCTTGAATGGGGGTTTGGCCGCTGGAACACTCGAGGTCAAGAGTTCTTGCTGAGGATTTGAGTTCGGTTCCCGGCACCTACATCAAGCAGCTCACAACAGCCTGTAACGCCAGCTCCAGGGAAAAAAATCTGACACCTCTGGCCTCTGTGGGTACTTGTAATCACACACACACAAATGATTAGAAAGAGGCAGGCACAGTGGCTCCCTCTTCTAATAACAGGAGTTGGGAGGCTGAAGCAGGAGGATTGTCTTGAGTTCTTAGGCCAGACTGTTTTACACAGCTTGTTCCAGGTCAGACTAAGCTACAGTGTGGGAGTTTTTCAGTAAACTAAACTAAGCAAAGCTAAACATTACTTTAAGGGGGCTGAGGAGGTGGCTCAGCACATTAAACGTGCTTACCAGCACGTTTTCCTTTCTTTCTCTTTTTTCCTTTCTTTTTTTTAAAAGCAGAGTGTGCGGCTTGTTCTTGTAATTCCCGACTCTGGAGCTGGGGAGCTAAAAGAGATGGATCAATGGTGCCCAGTAAACCTAGCCTGCTTGGCTAGTGAAAGGCCTTGTTTCAAAAAAGCAAGGTGCACAGCTCCTGAAATATAACACCTGGAGGTTGTCCTTTGCCCTCTACACACACATGAACACATATGAGTGAACAGACACACACACACACACACACACACACACACACACACACACATCTTCCGTTAGGAACCTTAGTCTTAGGCTGGAGAGATGGCTCAGTGGGTGGTGAAAGAGAGCAAGTTGGGAGTTGGAGGAATGGCTCAGTGGTTAAAAGTACCAACTAACTGTTCTTCCAGAGGTCCTGAGTTCAATTCCCAGCAAACACATGGTGGCTCACAACCATCTGTAATGGAATTCGATACCCTCTTCTGGTGTGTCTGAAGACAGCTATATAATAAATAAATAATTCTTAAAAAAAATAGAACTTGAGTCTTTTGCTGGAGATGGCTCAACACTTTAGAGAACTTCTTGTTCTTGCAGAAGACCTGGGAATCCATTCCTCAGATCTATCTGGTGGTTCAGAAGCAACTGTAACTCAATTCTCTTCTGACCTCCTTGGGCACCAGGCATGCACATGGTGTAGATACATACATGCAGGCAGACACTCATACACTTAAATATAGAATAGATAAATATAGAAATATAACACATTTTTAAAAAAGAACCAGAATGTTTAAAAACCCGTATGTCTAGAAACAGGCTGGAAGGAATGGACTTTGAGCATATGTTACTTGTATTCTGCCCTTTCTCTTTAAGGTCTATATTTCTTGCTGCTTAAGACCCAAATCTGATATCCAGTTACACCCATAAAAGCCATGATTTAATCCAGCCAAGCATTTTTTTCCTTAAAGGAGTTTTCCTAATCCGACATTCATGTAATTTGTTTTTGTTGAGACCTATCATGTGTGAACATTCTTTTTTTGTTTTGTTTTGTTTTTTGAGACAGGGTTTCTCTGTGTAGCCCTGACTGTCCTGAAACTCACTCTGTAGATCAGGCTGGCCTCGAACTTAGAAATCCGCCTGCCTCTGCATCCCAACTGCTGGGATTAAAGGCATGCGCCACCACTGCCTGGCATGTGTGAATATTCTTGAGGCACCCAATATATGTTGTGATATACCCAGAAAAGGATCTCTAGTCAGAATACGGCAATATCTGAAAATCCAGAGGAAAAGTGCATATGGCCAGGAGAAAAATGTGTAAAAGATTTGACTAGACAATTTCCAGGAAAAAAAAATCCAATGACCCAGTCAACATGTGACTAAGGAACAGTTTATTTAGTCCTCAGGAAATGCAAATTAAATCCACAATGAGGTATCCCCATTACCATAGTTAGGACCTTAGGTGTCTCCCAGGGCTCATGTCTTAAATGCTTCACTCCTAGTGTGGTGGTGTTGGGAGGTATAGAAACTTTTGAGAGACAGAGCATACTGTGTGAACGCATATGTGTGTGTATTGTGTGTGTGTGTGCATATATGCATTTGTGTATACATGTGTGTATGCATTTATGTATGCATGTGTATGTGTATATGTGTGTATGTGTGCATGCATGTATACATGTGTATGTATGTTTGTGTGTGTATATGTGTGTGCATGTGTGTATGTATGCATGTGTGTATATGTGTGTATATGTGTATGCATGTGTGTGTATGTGTGTATGGGTCTTTATGTCACTGAGTGTATAACCTGATTGTGGAGCCCTGTCCTCTTCTCCCTTTCTGTGCAGTCTGGTGATGAAATGAGCAGTCATGCTGCATCGTGTGCTCCTATCATGATAAGCTGGCTTACCATAGCCCTCAAAAGAGGGGCTGGAGAGATGGCTCAGTGGTTAAGGGCACTGACTGCCTTTCTGAAGGTCCTGAGTTCAATTCCCAGCAACCACATGATGGCTCACAACCATCTCATAATGATATCTGATGCCCTCTTCTGGTGTGTCTGAAGACAGTACAGTGTATTCACATATAATAAATAAATAAACCTTAAAAAACAAAACTGATCCTGAGCTGAAATCCTCCAAAATTGTAGGATAAAATATACTTTTTATAAATCATGGGCTAGCTTCCCATCATTATGACAAAATACCAAAGGTAAAACAACTTATAAGGAAGAAAGGTATGTTTTGGCTCAGGATTCAGTTCATCATTTCTTCGCCCCTGGGCCTGTGGCAAGGCAGCTCATTGTAGTGAGAGCACAGAGCAGAGGACCCTGGTCGCCTCGTGGCAGCCCTAAAGGTTCTACCAGTTCCCACTGGCACCATGGCCTTTGTCACAAGGGTCGTTGGGACACCTGGCTGTGTGCTTAGTGACAGAGAGCTGACTAACACGCATGCTCAGCAGAATGGCTGCCTTGTTTTGTTTTAAATTGAAAAGACAGAAAGTAAATAGCATCGTCAAGAATATTGACTCTCTACTCCTGGAGGGAAGGCCATCGGGGCAAACCACCTTAGAAAGCTGCTTGGTGGGGTCAGTAAGATGGCTTAGTAGAGAAAAGGTGCTTGCTGCCAAGCCTGATGACCTGACCTAACAGCTGGTGGTTTTTCCTTTGTTGGTTTTGTTTGCTGTGTCGAGATCTCTCTGGGTAGCCCTGGCTATGCTGAAGCTTACTATGTAGACCAGGCTGGCCTCCAACTCACAGAGATCCTTTTGTTTCTGCCTCCCAAGCACTAGGGTGGAAGGCATGTGTTAACAGAGCCAGCCAGATGACCCGAATCTGTTGCCTGGGACCTACATAATGGGAGGGGAGAACCAACTATGTCAAGGTGTGCTCTGACTTCCACAGGAGTGCTGTGCCACACACCCACACGTAGACAGAAACAACAATAAATAAACAGAGGTGGAGAGCTGACTTGGCAGTTAAGCAGTTAAGGGCACACTGCTCTTTCAGAGGACGTGAGTTCAGTTCCCAGCACCCATGGGACAGCTCATAACAGCCAGTCACTCCAGCTCCAGAGGATCTGATGCCCTCTTCTGGCCTTTTTGGGTACCTGTACTCAGGTACCCACATACACCCATCACAATACACATAATTAAAATTAAATCTTAATAAAAAGTACAAAGTCAGGCAGTGGTGGCGCACGCCTTTAATCCCAGCACTGGGGAGATGGAGGCAGGTGGATTTCTGAGTTCGAGGCCAGTCTGGTCTACAGAGTGAGTTCCAGGACAGCCAGGGCTATACAGAGAAACCCTGCCTCGAAAAAAAAAAAAAACAAAAATAAAAAAATAAAAATAAAAAGTACAATGTGGAGCATTTATGTAACAGAGTGCATCTATAACATACTACAAATTAAGAATCTCTTGGCAAGAGATGCCAGGCACAAAGCACACATATCTGTATTCATTTCTTCTGTAAGAGACTGCCTCAAATAAAGTGACAGAGTTCCTAGAACTTGCTCTGTAGATCAGGCTGGCCTCGAATTCAGGGATCTGACTACTTCTGCTGGGATTAAAGGCATCGGCCACCATACTCAGCCGAATACCTACAGTTGTGGTTTGTATGTCTGGTGTGGATTTTTGATGCCTCAGGGTGTTGGCAGAATAAGTTGCTTCCTTGCTTCATCTAGTTCCTAAAGGCCACCCACAGGCCTTTGCTGGTGGCTCCTCCCTCAAAGACAGGAACAAGAGCCCCGTGTCTTTGTCACATTGTATTGCTCCAACCTCTTCTGCCACCACCCTGTTATTTGGACCGCTGCTTTTAGAATTTTATTAATATTATTTTGGTGTGTACATGATGTATGTGTGTGGGCATGTGTGCCGTGGTGACTGTGGGGAGTTCAGAAGACAACTTCTCGGAATTGGTTCTTACCATCCATCTTTATGTGTCTTCTAGAAATTGAACTCAGGTCTCCAGACTTGTGACTCTACCTCCTTTAAAGGTTGAGCCACCTTGCTGGTCCTTATTTGGACCTTTGTAATGGTATTTGGTTCTCCTGACCAATCCAATAACCTTCCTGTCTTGAGATCTTTCACTTAATTACATCAGCAGGATCCCTTCTGTTGTGCAAGGCGAACCCCTCAAAGGACCCCGGGGTTGTGTTGTCGACATCTTTGTGGCTCATGGTTTTGCCTGTCACAATACTGTATTAGTCTAATTGTCCAAAGTTCAACACCGAAGCTGGAGAGATGGCTCAGCAGTAAAGAGGACTGGCCAATCTTCCCAAGGGCCTGGGTTTGATCCTTGGCACCTGCCCGCATAATGCCTCACAACTTTCAATAACTGCAGTCCCAGGGAATCCAACACCTTCTTCTGACCTTGGCAGGAATTACAGGAGGTCATCCTGAGTGATGGAGCCGGAGGAGGAGGAGGAGGAGGGAGGGGGAGGAGGGAGAGGAGGAGGGGGAGGAGGGAGAGGAGGAGAGAAAATGACTGAAAGGCTATTTCTGCTCTTGTGGAGCTTCGAGTTAAAGTGTGCTAAGAAGGAAGCTGATGGCATGTTGAGAGTTTGGGAGCTACTCAGATCCAGCCTGCAGACCCGCCTCACTCAGATAAAGCGGCAGCCATGGTATACACTCTTTCAGAGAATGCTCCAGGTGGAAGAGACAGCAAGCTCAAAAGCTCTTGGGACAAAAGGATCCGTGGGAATTGCAGCTCGGTTGGATCAGAGTGAGGAGAGGAGTGAGCTGAGAGTCAGAACTGTAGACACCAGTCCCTAAATGAACCCATTCAACGTCTTTTATTTTCAGTTGTAGCATATCAGCTTGGTAATTTGCAAACATGAGATGGCAGAAAAGCAAGGCAACCATAGGGGCTTTTGCCAACGGCCTAGCGTGATGACGTGATGATGGTAACGGTGGGTGGGCGGGGCTGTGGGAAGGGAAGTGGAGAGAGAAGATGGTGATGGGACAGGCACATGAAGCTCCCGGTGTGTCAGTGATGCTCATACAGGCTTAGCTCTAGTAACCAGGTGGCGGTAACGCCATTCAGAGCTGAGTCTGAGGGACACAGGGATGGAGAGCTTTAGGGTTCTAAGGGGATCTGTCTGGTCAGGTCCCCAAGCCCACGGAGTGGTCACATATTCGGCCTACCCATCCCCACCCCATCATGTCTTCATCCTATAGCACTGTGGGTAGGTACCCATGAACCAGAGCTGTCGGGGACACTTCGAAAGTCCCAGACAGTAAGCAAGGACTGAGGGCCGGGTCTGAGGATGGCCGCCTCAGTTTCCCTAGTCTGGGCAGTGAGGATGCTTATAGGGTATCTCCCTTGCTTGAGAAAAAGAGAAAAAAGATTTGTTCTATTTTTTTTCCCTTCCTCCCCGGATTTATTTTATTTATGTCTATTAGTGGGGGATTATGCACAGAGGCCAGAGTGGGGTGTCAGATCCTCTGGAGCTGGAGTTCAAGGCAGTTGTGAGCTGCCTGACATAGGTGCTGGGAGTCAGATTCCGGTGCTGCAAACACTTCTTAATCACCGAGCCATTTCTCCAGCCCCTTGCTCAGGCAGTTAGAGGCAGACCCCAAATGTGAAAATTCACCCCATACTTTGGCACTAAAGCGGCTTCCAGTGGTGACTTAAATGCCTTCTATGCTTGAGAGCCACCCAGTTCCTACCCATCTCTCAGTCTTTAGCCTTGCCCACACTGACCACGCCCTCCACGTGGCTCCCAGAGGCAGGGATGGGCACGATGCGTGCCGGCCCGTGGAAACTGGGGTTATGCTGCCATCTGTTTTTTGTTTTTGGTTTTGATTTCAAACATCTTGGTAGACGGAATCTCAGTGCACATCCCAGGCGGCTGCAGTGTGGATAAGGCTGAAGCTGGACCACTGACTGACCTGACCAGGGTAATGGAGCCTCTTGGTTCTGTTTGCAGAACACAGAGGATACGAACATAGGGCGTGAGCCGGCTGAGGGACTGGGGATACAGGACGTGTGCCAAGCCTGTGATGTGATATGTCTGTTGCCTATTCTGGCTCAGAGGCGGGGGTGGTGACATTTCCAACTCTAGTCTATGAGGAGATAGGTCTGCCTCCCAGGATCAACTTCAAACCTGACCCTGTCACATAGTCAAAACCAGGCGGATGGATACCAGTGTCCAGGGTGGGGGTCGGAGGACAAATACATTTCCTGACCGCGATAACTCCCTGAACCTTGTGTCTCATATTTGAGTCAGAAAACCCGTGCCTCGGGGCATCAAAGTGCAGCACCAAGGCCAGAGCCTTTGGTAGCCTGGATACCTTCCAAATCTTGAGCAACAGAATTTCTTAGAGGTCTGTGTTGACTCCTAACAGCAAGATGTACTTCTCTGTACCCATCCTCGATGCTCAGAAACCTGAGGAGGCACGCTCAGATCCCGAAGATGCAAGCCCAGATCCAGGGGGATGCGAATTCAGCTCTTGTCAGCGGAATGCGCCACCAACACCAACCCGGACAAATTCGGAGCCCCGCGAGAACTCCCTGGCTGCCAGCCCAGCTCCGACTGGGGTGAGGCTCTGGCAGCACATCCGACAGCTTGGAGTCGCACATTCGCCACTGCCCAGCCCTCTGTCTCTGTCCTCCACCTCCACATCCAGACCAGCACAGCTGGCCGGAAATGACGGTGCGCACGCTGGCAACGCTGACGTTGGCAGTCCTGCCTTTCATAGTCGCACCAGCTGGAAAAGGATGAGGGCGTGTCACTCGCCTCTCTGTGCACTCCCTGTGCCAGCAGACGCCCTGTATCCTGCATTGAAGTGAAAGAGGCGACACTACGGATCTTTCTTTTGGGTTCTCACCTCTCCTGCCGGCGATGCTCCCTCCGTGTCCCCATTCCCGACCATTCTAATACAAGAGACAAATGTCACCCAGTGATCTCCATCTGTCCTTTCTACCAGTATGAGGTCAGCGCCTGGCAGAGTAAAGCACTGAATACATGTGAATGAGTGAGGTCATCTGGCGTCCCTCCACCCTCTCCCATACACCGGCTGAGTTTGTCCCAGACAACTGTCTTTTCTGAAAGGGGGACCTTTATATTCTCAGGTCGGGAAGTGCTTCCATATGTCTGCCTGGAATCCCTTCAGTGCAAACCCTCCAAACTTCTCATGAGTGGGGTTACTTTTAGGGTGCTAATGCAGACAGTATCCATCCTTACTCAGGGGTTAATGGGAGAATTCAGAGTTAGTATGAAACCAAGTGCTCAGAACCAGGACAGGGGCACGGGACAACCTCGTGTGTGCTTGGTATTAACATCTTACAATAATGTACTACACTTGCATCAATCATCCATCCATATTTTGTTTTGTTTCGAGTTGAGAGTCGCCTGACACTTCATTGGGAGTGAGGGTGTGGACTATCTTGCCTGCCTGACTCAATTAATCATTTTTGTAGTTAGGTTCTTGTGTATCCCAGGCTTGCCTCAAACTGTAGCCAAGGATGACCCTGAACTTCTCGATCCAGGAGTCTCTACTTCCCAAGTGCTGAAGTTACAGGTATATGCCCTTACTCCTGATGTATGCTGGGGACTGAACCCCGAGGATTTGTGAAACGCAACACTGTACCAACAGAGCCACCTCCCAGACCTTTATCTGTATGGGTTTTCTTGGTTTTGCTTTGTTTTGTAGCTCAGGCTATCTTCTCACTCACTGTGTTGTTGAAGATGACCTTGAATTCCTAATCCTTCTTCATTCACTCACTGCCCAAGGGCTGGAAAGACCTGCTCAGTTAATTGATGCACTTTTAAAGCTGGTCCTAGCCCCATCACTACCCCGTCGCTGGTAGGACTCCTGAGGCAACTCACTGGGGAGGTCTGCACAAGAAACCTTGCCTCCTGGTTGGAGATGTTTGAGGGTGTGTAAAGTGCCAGGCCTTGCTTGGGCTTCTAAAGGAGAAACCTATGGAGAATCC
Source organism: Tokudaia tokunoshimensis (assembly GCA_036184795.1). Classification (NCBI taxonomy): domain Eukaryota; kingdom Metazoa; phylum Chordata; class Mammalia; order Rodentia; family Muridae; genus Tokudaia; species Tokudaia tokunoshimensis. The sequence goes on from BTHU01000010.1 coordinate 6,733,714, forward strand.
CCAGGGTCCTGTGGTTTACAGTGAGGTGATTTTAAAACTATTGGTCAAAATGCATTAATCCCAGGGCCTCAAGCGAAACGCAAATACCCAAGACTTCATAAAATCGGGCATTACTTTCCTCTCTCTGATAAATGCTCTCTGTATGAGGAGGGCAGGGGATGCAGGAGCGAGATGGACACTGTCCCTGCTTGTGCGCAGCTTAAATGAGAAACAGAAGGAGAAAACAAAAATGCAAATTATCTATTGAAAGTGTGCCTGTGTGGCTTGGAGTCAGTAATACTTCTCTTGCAGAGGACCTGAGTTCAGTTTCCAGAATGGAGTTTAGTTTCTAGAGCTCATGTTGGTCAGCTCACAACAGCCTGTAACTCCTAGGAATTTCACACCCTCTTCTGTACTCACAAATGTACACACTACCACACAGGCGCACATGTGCATGCGCGCACACACACACATATATATGACTTAAAGAAAGTAAATCTTAGTGGGGCAGTGGCAACACATGCCTTTAATTCCAGTTCTTGGGTGGCTAGCCTGGTCTACAGAGTGAATACCAAGGCAGCCAGGTCTATACAGAGAAACCTTGTCTTGAAAAACAAAACAACAAAAAGAAAATAAATCATGGACATAATAAAATAGAGCCAAAACATGTTTCTAATCCATATCCAGGTGTCCAAGCAACTGGGAGCCTGAGGCAGGAGAACCAGGAGTTCAAGTCCAGCCTTGGTTAAATAGTGAGTCTGAGGTCATCCTGGGCTAAGGAGACCCTGTTTCAAAGACAATAAACAAAGAAAGATGAGAAACGAGGGTTGAGAGCTGCCTCTGAGTGCTGGTTTCTCTTCCAGAAGACCCAGGTCCCGTCCCAGTAGCCACATGGCCCCTGCAGGCACTGGTGTGCAGACACACACTAGTATAGACAAAACACTCATGTATATAATTTTTTTAAAACGAAAAAAGAAAAAATTACTGGTTAGAGTTTTAAGGAAAAACTAGGGGCTGAAATAATGAGTGGGGGATGGGCAATCTCTCAGAAAAAACAAAAACAAAAACAAAAAGAAAAACACCCCCCCCCAACTTTTAAGATGATATGCCAAAGGAGGAGGAAAGGGTCGGGGAACAGAACAGAGGACCAAGGGATGTAAAAGGCTTTGGCAGTAACCTGCACGGAGGCCTGTTCAGGAAACACAGTCTCACTATGTAGCCCTGGTTAGACTGGAATGTGCTATGTAGGAAGGCTGGCCCTGTATTATGCCCAGAGATCCACCTACCTCTGCCTCCTGAGTGTTGGGATTAATGGTATGCGCCACGCAATGTGGTACTTTTAAATGTGGTGCCAAGGTTGGACATGGTGACACATGCCTGCACTTGGGAGATAGAGGCAGGATTAGGTGTTAAAGATCATCCCCAACTTAGATAATTCTTTTTCCTCTTGGAGAACAGATGACAGGCCTGACTTCTGAGTACATTTGTCTGTGTGTGAGTGTATGCTGTGTATGTAGACCTGAAAAGGGTGTTGGATTGGAACTGAAGTTACAGGTTGTGTGTGCACGCTGCTGGACACGGGTCATCAGAAGTGATCTCAGGTCTTCTGGAAGAGCAGCAAGCACTCTCAGCCACTGAGGCATCTCGTCAGCACCCAGGAGTCACCCAGCTGAGCCTGGCCTCAGGTCTTCTCTCAGGCTTGGCGTGTGTGAATGAAGAAGTTCCCAGCAGCTTCCATCCCCCAGCTGTTCAGAGATAACACTTCCCCAGCCTTTCCAGTCTTCCCAGCTGAGGCCCGGGCAGCGTGGAGTGGAAACCAGCCATCTCGGCTGCATCCCAATTAATCACTAACCTAGGAATTTAAGAGACAGTGAAATGGTCATTGTTTAATACCATTTGGTGGAGAAGTTGTTCTGTGAAATGCTTCCTAAAACCTCCATCTGATTGACATCCAACTTCCAGAATTCCAGATGTTTTCCTCACCTCTGTCCCTCCTTGCCACTGCCTTGGTTCAGCCCTTCTCTGCTCACCACCTCCCTGCCTGCTCCCAGAATTCAGGTCTCGGTCTGTCCTGTTTCAACCAGGACAGTTCGCTAAGACCTAATGTCATCTGATGACATCATTTCTCCACTTCAAAGGCCTTTTTATTGGTTGTGCAATACAATTAGAGTGTATTAGGCTGTTTGTAGCCCTCTAGAGCTGGCTCCTGGGCTAGGTCAAGTGTTATCTCCCATCGAAGTCTTTCTCCAACCAGGTCTCTGCACCAGGCCTTCCTGCTGCTTGCTCTCCCTAATAGCTGGAAGCTGAAAACTTTCCACTTGTCCATGTAGATTTCCTTCCATTTCCCAGCGGCTGCCACCCATGCCCTCCATTTCCTTCATATCCGATGGCCGAGCTTTCCTGGGCTCCGTCAGCGGCTTTTCTCAATCTTCTGTGGGTTCACCTGATTGGCAGGAAGTCGGAGGCAAGGCAGGAGTGAAGTGGGGTGTCCATTCCAGCTCTCCTTTTCTTTGGGAATTCTCCTATGGTGTGCTCCCCTTCCCTGGGCACTGGCAATCCCTTGGGGGTCTCATAGCTCATTCTGGTTCCATAGCGCTTTCCTGTGAGTAGCCTCTTTCGAGTAATCCCTCCTCCATCTGTTTCCAGCCCAGTACTAACATTCTCGGTCACCTTCTAAACTTCAGCCTAGACTCTTTTCCTCTGCCACCTTCTTTCTTACCTGGTTCTACTAGGGCCCTGAGTAGACATTGACTTTCTTTGAGACACACCAGAAGAGGGCATCAGGTCTCATTACGGATGGTTGTGAACTACCATGCAGTTGCTGGGATTTGAACTCAGGACCTTCGCAAGAGCAGTCAGTGCTCTTAACCGCTGAGCCATCTCTCCAGCCTGACGTTGACTTTCAGTGTCATAGCTCTCAATGTCTTGATTTCTTGGCAGTAAAAAAATGTACAGCTTAGGCCCTAGCCCCCTGCAATGGTATCTGGCACTTAGTAGGATCTGAGTCAATGTCTGTTGGATGAATGATGGTTGACCATAGAGAAAGGACTCCAGAGAGGGCCACAGGAGCCACTGACCAGTGAGTCTTTTATTCTGGCCACAAAACAAGAACAAGACATGCTTTCTCATAGCCAAAAACCTTCAATAAGATTGTTACATTGATAAGGAAAGAGTGATTTCTCTACGTGTTCAAAGGTTCTATTTTATTTACTGATGGTATGTTTATGCACCCAGATTGTTTTCTTAAAATGTTTACTATGAAAATGTTTATATGTATATAGTCGTAGAGAGATTGGTGTGCTGAGTTAGTTTTTTTTTTTTGTCGCTTCGCTTTTGTTTTTTGTTATTTTTGTAGGGCCGGGGATGGGACCCAGGATCTCTTGTGCTCTAAACTGTGTCACTAAGCTGCACCCTATGTCCCTTGGCCTGCATTTTAAATGTCCAGTTTATTGAGGTGCAGTTTACATACAGTAAAATTCACTCTCTTGAAGCATATCATTATGAGAACAATCAAACAGAAGGTTTTCATTGCCCCACTAAGTTCCCTCCTTATCTTTCTTAGTCTACCCTTCCCACCTCTAGCTCCCAGCAACTGCTGGCTTGCTTTCTGATCCCACAGCGCTACCATTTCCAGAATGTCTATAAATGATAATACAGTATATTATAGCCAGGAAGGGCAGTGCACAACTGTAATCACAACACTCAGGAGGTAGAAGCAGGAAGGTCAGAAATTCAAGGCCAGACTCAGGTACATAAAGAGTTCCAGGCCAGCCTGAGTTACAGGGGATCCTGTCTCCAAATAAACAAAGAAACAAGAATACTTTACATTCAGTTAATACCTGATCCTACTAACCAGCTAAGTCAGAGGCAGATCATAGATAATTTCTATTATCTTAGGGCAAACTGAAGATTCAAATTTGACAGGCTGGTTGGAAGTGAGTCTCTGGAGAAGCCCACAGGCCAGTGGTGTTGGTGCCAAGTGCTGGTCCACAGAACATCTTGAGGAAGATTCTCAGGTATTATTTGTTTGTTTGAGACAGGGTCTTGCTGTGTAGCTCTGACTGGCCTGGAACCAGCTATGTAGAACAGGCTGGCTTTGAATTCTGAGACCCCCCCCCCTGCCTCTCTGTCTTGTGTGCTGGGATTAAAGGCCTGTGTTAGCATACTTGGCTAGGTGGTATAGATTTTTTTTAACTGAATAAAGGAACCATTCATTATCTCAGAGTGATAAGAAAAGCTCTGGGGGCACACCCAGAATTTTGTAGGGACAACATACCTTTGGAGAAAAGCTAGAGCTACCCAATGCTGTGACTTGTTCTGCGAGGTAGTGAGACCATGCCCTCTCTCTCTACCTCTGCACCTGCTCCAGCTGCCTTGATGGAGTATACTCCTTATTGTACAACTCTAGGATTCCCATTTAGGCTAAAGTCAAATTGTTTTGAACTATCCAGGATTCTCAGAAGCTTCTAGACACAGTACTATGATTGTGTGTGGGGTGGGGGACATAGCCCTGGCTGTCCTGGCCTCAAACTCACTATTCACCAAGGATAACAGTGGGCTGCCCCTCCTGCCTTCACCTCCTGAGTTCTGAGATCTCATGTGTATGCCAGCTGTTTTTATTATGTGGCCAGCTAGTACTCTTAATTTAATAATTAGAGTGCTTGCCTAACATTCAAGAACCCCTTGGTTCGATTTGTAGCACCTCATAATACCAAGGGTGATCATGCAACCTGTGACCTTGGCACTTGAGAGATGGATTAAAAAAAAAATTCATCACCAGTAACAGTGAGTTCGAGGCCAGCCTATGATAAACTCCTCACAAAACAAACATAGTATACTAGGCTATACTGTGGGTAACTCCTTTCTTCTGAAACCAGGCTCTGTGATGTGTATGTCAGGCCCTCTACACATCAAAGAGTTCTCAGGGAAGCCAGGGAGCTACTTAGGGGTCAAGACCCGAGGGATCTTTCATTGCTGAGCTGCCTTCCTGGAACAGGGACAGAGGCAGCCCATCCTTCTACATAAGCAAGGGCTAAACCCTTTAAGGGTTAGAATAACTGCAAGGCTAAACACATGGATTTGATAGGTCAAAAAAGAACAGCAAACAGAAAGATAGAAAGAAGGAGACGAGAAGAGAAGAAGAGAAGAGAAAGCAAGCAAGCTCAGATAGGAACAATAATAGGAAAGAGAGGATTGGAGGAGAAACCGTGGGTCGGAGCAGGAATGAAGAATGAAGGTGGAGGCAGGAGATGAGATACCAGGAGGGTTTCAGTCTTGCGGACTGAGTGACAGGAGGGGGAGATGGAGCGGGGACAGCACTCGGTCTCAGAAAGAAGGACCAGGAATTGGGTTCCACGGAGAACTCCGGACCTCTCCTTGGAGGCCTGAATGGCAGGTGCAGAGGCGGGGCCTCGTGGGGGCGGATCTAAAGGCGGGGCACAGGGGGCGGGGCCGACGCCAGCGGCGGGCGGGGTTCGCAGCTCCGCTCCCCGGAGAGCAGCCGGGGCTGCGGAGCCGGAGCTGGAGCCACAGCCGGAGCCCGCGGCAGAGTCGGAATCCGGGGTCGGGCCGGAGCGGGCTCCATCGACATGGGGTCCGCAGACTCCAAGCTGAACTTCCGGAAGGCAGTGATCCAGCTGACCACCAAGACGCAGGTGCGCCTGGGGGCCCAGCCTCTTCACCCACCTGCCCGCCTGGGGGGCAGGGCAGGGCCGGGGGCTGGGTGAACATGGCTCACCCGAGGGTGGGGTGACCCGCTCATCCAGAGGGGGATGCTGAGACAAGCACCGGAACGGGACCTTTCCCTTGTAACTAGGGCTCCATCCCTGCCTCTGGGAGCCCACCCTATGCCTACTCTCCCCTGGGAACACTCTCCGGGGCACTGCTGTTGCCACCTTAGGCTGACGTGTGCCTACTCCTGGAGCCGGCGGCGACAACGTTATCCGCCCCCTGTCCCGCCCCCCCCCCCCCCCGGTGCCCGCAGTCTCGCTTAGCCAGCCTCTTCCCACTCCCACCTACCCATCCATCGCCCCGCTCCCTTCCCTGCCCCTCAGTGCCCATGGTCCCGGACACCCAGCCCCGGCTGACTCAATGCAAACAAAGCCGGGCCGGCGCCTGCCTGGGTCGGGGAAAACAGCTGGTGCGCGGTGGCAGCGGTGGCCTCTCTGGGCCCTGGTTGATGCCTGAGGGCAGGGAAGGCCCAGGTCTTCCTGGGAGCTCACAGAGTGGCAGGCAGCGGCAGCTGGGTAAGAGGAGCTGTCCTCAGGCCTAGGGAAGTCAGCTTTCCAGCTAGTGATGATCCAGGGGCTTCTCCAGGCCCGGTGGAGCTGATTGGCTGTGCTTTTTGGTACCCGGAATGGGGATTCCGGGTTCAGGAATGAGGAGATTATCATTGGTCTGTTGGAGCGGGAGCCATGAGTAACTCCAGTCCACTCCACACTCTCACATCCCACCCCCCGCACTCCCCACCCCCCACCCCCGAGTCTACAAGTGTCACAGAAGCCGCTTCCCATCTCCAGCACACACCTCTTGACCCAGCAAGGTTCCCTCCCTGTCCTCCCTTCAGTCTTTATTTCTGGGAACCAGGCTACTACAGTTATGGAGATGCCCAGACATGCCTCTCCAAGGCCCTGACTGTCAAAGGGCTCTGGACCTACTGCCATCTGGAACCGCACCCCCATCCTGCTGTTCTGAGAGCTCTATATTGTTCTTGGCCAGTGTGAGTGGGATCAGGAGAGCTGCCTTCCCACCACCAGCCAGTCAGAGCCTCAGAGGGCTGATCACTACTCCCACACCCTGTTACCCACCTCAGAAAGGTTAGAGGCCGAGGAAAGGAATGCCGGGGCCTCTAGAGAGCCCGTTTCTATCTGAGAGGCACTTGGCAAAAACCAGAACCCCATGGCTTGTTTCAGAACCTCAGAAGTGAGACTCTAGATGGATGGGTAGCAGAAAAGGGTGGTGTGTGGTATTTTGCACAGTATAGGGTGGTGGAGGGAGGGGGGAGTTTCCCATGTTTGCCTACCTGGAGAGGAACTGGCTTGTTGAAAGATGGGATGGTGGGCTCGGCAGATCCTTTGGAAGCAGGATAGACCCAGCCAGAGCAAGAAAGGTGGGCAGTGACCTGCTTAGGAACCCTCCCCCAAATACTACATCAGTAAGTTTGTACTTGGTTGAGATAGTCTGTTCTCAGCCGGGCAGTGGTGGCGCACGCCTTTAATCCCAGCACTTGGGAGGCAGAGGCAGGCAGATTTCTGAGTTCGAGGCCAGTCTGGTCTACAGAGTGAGTTCCAGGTCAGCCAGGGCTACACAGAAAAACCCTGTCTCGAAAAAAACCAAAAGAGATAGTCTGTTCTCAGTTGAGGACAAGCAGTTGCTTGGATCAGGGCCTAGAGTAGACTGGAGACCCAGTATGGACTACCCCCTTCTTCCTCCTCCCATCTTCCTCTCCCTCCTCCCGCTTCTCCTATCCCTCCTCTTCCTCTCCCTCCTTTCCCTCCTCCTCTCCTATCTGCCTCCTCCTTTTCAATTTATATTATTATTATTATTATTTTGGGTGTGTGTGCGTGCACACGGCGTGCGTGCATGTACACATGTGTACCATGGTATATGCGTGAAGGTCAGAGGACGACTGTGGGAGTCAGTGCTCTTCGTCCACTATGTGGATCCTAGGGATGGAACTTGGCTATAGGCTTGGCAGCAAGCGCAGATTATGTTTACCAAGCATTTTTACCAAGGGCCTTTACTGCTGAGGCACCACACTAGCCCGTGGGCCTTCTCATAAACATGGGACTCTCACAGGTGGGTGGGGGCACAGCCTTGGACTCTGTAGTGATCAGCTTTGAGCAGCTGGGATTCAAGAATCTGATCTGAAAAGGTCTTCCTGGACCTTAGAACTCAGTAGCCCCAAGGGGCTGCAGATGTGATAACCGCAGGATGACCCCACTTCTAAGCCCTCAGAGGCTGTGCGTTGGGCAGGAGACAAGTGACCCCTTCTTGTGGCCTGGGCCTGCCCTCTTGCAGGTCAGCCTTCCCTGACTTCCTGCTCAGCATCCTGTTTTCTTCCTGCCCTATTAGCCAGCCCTGGGCAGGGCTTAACCCTAACGCTGAGGTCAGCCATAGTCTTGACTCTTTCCTCACTTGGCTCGGGCCCCAGAGTGGGGCTTTACAGGATCAGAGACTCTCCCCCAGATCTTGCTTAATTGAGGATGCTCTGCTACAGGCAAGGGTAAGAGCTGGTAGGTATGTGTTAGCATGCACGCATGTGTGTGCGCCTAGAATGATACTTTGATCACCTGTCAGGACATAGCGTCCTTATTGGGCTAGCTTAATGCTGGTTTTACCCCCTTACTACTCCCACCCTAGAAGGAGACTGTGAAAGCCACCGCTTGGGGCTGGAGAGATGATGGCTCAGTGGTTAAGAGGGCTCCTGCTACTCTTTCAGATGAAGAGTGGCTTCACAACTACCTGTGACTCCAGCTCTGGGGAGATCCAACACCTTCTGGCCTCTAGGGGCACCCTCGTGTATGTGTGCACGCAGAGAGAAACACACATTCACATAAAAAAATCAGTCAATGCAAATGCCTAAGACCCTGTGGGATCAGGGGAGGAGGTGGAAGCTGAGGCTAGCAATCTCAAGGCCCTATGCTCAGTCTCCATAATGAGAGAGACTGCAGGGTAGCCCTGGCTACATGAAAAAGATGGGGTTAGGTAGAAAGATGAACGCTTATTTATGAAGGGTTTTTTGCCCCTCTGCTTCTAGGTTAGACTCTAAGGCTCTCTTAAGTCTCATTTGGATTTCAGTCCCGAGGTGATGCTTGTCTAATGTAGGCCAGTGGTCAGCTCCGTTTGTAATTCAGCGGGGCTTCCGCCCCTTTAAGGAATTCGAACTAACTGGGAGGTGGGCCAGAGTATTAGAGGCAGCAGATTCCAGAGGTGCTCCCAATGAGGGGATCTCCACAGGCCTTTCCTCTGAGGTGTCCTTACCCACTGCATTCTGGCTCCAGGCCACCAGGACTGGGGTCTCCTGTCCCCTCCTCCACCCCAGTGTGTATCAGATGGCAGGTGGGGCTGAGGTCCAGCAAACCCCAGATCCAGGGCCTCTCCTTTGGCCTTTGTTTACCTTCGGCTAACTTGCTCTACCAGTTTTGGGACTGAGGGTGCAGCCACAAGTTTCCCTGGGGCTCCCCAGAATGGAGTGGAGGGTGGGCCCTTTGGAGAAGCCTGCAGCCCTAGCCTTGGGTTTGGGGAGCCCCCTGGCGCTCAGCATCGTCAGGATTCAGTCTCAGCCTCTCAGTTTCATCTGCCTCAACTTCGAGAGCAGGGGCAGTGCTGGGTTGCTGGGCTGTGAGGTGAGTAGATCTAGACCTGAGTCGAGGATGTGGGGTGTTGAAGCTGGGGCTGGAGGGTCCCAAACGAGAGCATGCTTATGCAGTGTAATGAAACACCCTGACCAAAACAATTTGGGGATCAGGGCAGGAACCTGGAGGCAGGAGCTGATGCAGAGGCCATGGAGGGATGCTGCTTACTGGCTTGCTCCTCATGGCTTGCTCAGCCTGCTTTCTTATAGAACCCTGAACCACCAGCTCAGGGATGGCACCATGGGCTGGGCTCTTCCCCATCAATCACTAATTAAGAAAATGCCTTACAGCTGGATCTTATAGAGGCATTTTCTTTTCTTTTTTCTCTTTTTCTTTTTCTTTTTTTTTCTTTTCTTTTCTTTTTTTTTTTTTGGAGACAGGGTTTCTCTGTGTAGCCCTGGCTATCTTGGAACTCACTGTGTAGACCAGGCTGGCCTCACACTCAGAGCTCCATCTGCCTCTGTCTCCTAAGTGCTGAGATTAAAGGCATGCGCCACCACTGCCCAGCTGGAGGCATTTTCTTAATCGAGGTTCCCTCCTCTCAAATGACCCCAGCCTGCATCAAATTGACATCAAACTATCCGTCCTAGGGGAGAATTCCAGAAGTGAAATTTATCATGGAAACTGGCCGCCTTGGTCATTTACCTGTCTATGATTCAAAGACCATAAGTTATATATTTTAAAATTTCATTTTTACTTATGTGTATCTCTTTGTGTGTATGCCACACGTGGGAATGTGCCTATAGAGGCCAGAAGTGGGTGTCAGATCCCTGGAGTTACAGAGAACCAAACCTGAATAACGTGGAGGAACAGCACACACTCTTAACCTCTGAGCCGTCTCTCTAGCCCCCATGAGCACATGTATTTCTAAGGCTTGTCTCAACAGGACCTTGGGAACTTTGTTTATTACCTTGGTTTGTGTGTTTTGAGACAGGCCCTGGCTGTCCTGGAACTCACTATGTAGACCAGGCTGGCTTCAAACTCATAGAGATCTGCTTCTGTCTCCCAAGTGCTGGGATTGAAGGTGTGTGCCACTACACCCAGCCTGTTAAAATTAAAAAACAAATAAAAAACCATCTTTGTGTGTGTGTGTGTGTGTGTGTGTGCGCGCACTTGTGTGTATATGAGGAAGGTTTATATTGGCTCGAAGTGACGTACGTGGACAACTTGTGGGAGTTGGTTCACTCCTTCCGATAAGTAGATTCTGAGTTCCATACTCAGGTCATCAGGCTTGGTGGCAAGCCCCTTTACCGTGTCTCAAACCCCAAACCTTTAGGACTTTGTAATTATTGCTAAAATGAAAAGAGTACACTGGGAAATGAGTTCAGCCTGAGCAAAACAAATTTGCTGGGGTTATGTCTAGGGGTAGTAAATACAGGAAGGAGTGTGTGTGTGTGTGTGTATGTGTGTGTGTGTGTGTGTGTGTGTGTGTGTTATTGAGATGAGGTCTGTTGAATCCCAGGCTGTCCTTGAACTCACTCACTATGTAGTTGCAGATGACCTTGTACTTCTGATCTTCCCAAGTGTTGGGATTACAGGCCCTCACCTCCAACCCTAATGTACCCAGTGCTCAAGATCCTCTCCAGGGCTTTGTGCACCTACACAAACACTCTACCGACTGAACTACATCCCAGCCTCAAGGCCTGTTTAAGATCTTGGTTGAGTGCTGAGCTGATGTTTTTTTGACTTGCCCCAGCAGGCCATGGGGAGCCCCAGAGGCTTTTATGTGAAGGAACTGTGACTCTGACCATTGCATGGGGTGGAGGCACTAAGCGGAGGGGGGGGGTTGATTTGGAGGCCGGAGCTCCCCGGAAGTGACTGGAGCTGCAGCATGGACCAGCAGCAGGCACTGAGAGGAGCGTGGGGGGGGGGGGGCGGGCTGATGGGTTTGACATTGGTGGATGTGCTGAGAAAGGGTTGCGAGTGAGAAGACAGCCCTGGTGACTGTAAATGGGGTGCGTATGCCCTTTGGGGAGAGCCTTGGTCTAGCTTCTAGTCACTTGACCTTCTGGTGTGGCCGTGGGATGTGGCCTGGTGAGGATGTCAGCTTCTCTTTCAGAAGAGGATGGGGACTTAGCCAGAGATATACAAACCCTCAGGGACACAGTTGGCTTTAGAGCCTAGCGGACCCTTGCCCATGCACACCTATCTTGTGGCAGCTGAATAAGGCTCCTCATGCACACAGGGAGGCTCCTGGATACTGACTGGAATGGAGGAGAGCCACCATGGCCTGCCCGCCAGGGCTTGTCTGTGACGGTTGGGAAAGGTTGTGTAACTCTGGATACTGGATTCCCCTGTAGCCCGTGGAAGCCACCGACAATGCTTTTTGGGACCAGTTCTGGGCAGACACAGCCACCTCCGTGCAGGATGTCTTTGCGTTGGTGCCCGCAGCAGAGATCCGGGCTGTGCGCGAGGAGTCACCCTCTAACCTGGCCACCCTGTGCTACAAGGTATGGGCTGTCTGGCTCCTCGAAAATGCTCCTACCCTTCCCTGAGAGGCCGAATGGCCTAGTCTGCAGTAGGACAGGCCGCTCATTTGGAACATCCCATCCACAGGTCCTGGAGGACCAGTCTCTTTGCCTCCTGCTCTCCTTGGTGGGGGTGAAGGAAAAGTAATCATGGCAGCCACCATTTACGAGAGCTTTATCCTAACTTTCCACACACCCCCTCATTTTGCTTTTCCGTGAGGTGCTCCAGCCTCCAAATAGAGGTTTCTCTGTTACAAACGAGGCCTTTAAAACTTTTCTTAGACTTATTTATTTTATTTTATGTGTATGAAGGTTTTGCCTGCATGTATCTATATGTTCTGTGTACATGCCTGATGCCTATGGAGCAAAAGAAGGCACTGGATCCCTAGAACTAGAGTAATGGATGGTTGTGAGATACCATGTGGGTGCTGGGAACTGAACTCTAGGTCCTCGGCAAGGACAACAAGTTGGGTTTTATTGTTGTTTGTTTTATTTCGTTGAGGCCCTGGATGCCCTAGAACTTACCATATAGATCAGGTTGGCCTTGAACTCATAGAGATCTACCTGTCTCTGGCTTCTGAGAGCTGGGAGTAAAGATATCGGCCACCAAATGTGGTTAGACAATGGATTCTTTTTTTTTTAAAGATGTATTTATTTATTTTATGTATATGAGTACACTGTAGCTGTACAGATGGTTGTGAGCCATCATGTGGTTGTTGGGAATTGAACTCACTCAGGAGTTCTGCTCGCTCCGGACCCCTTCGCTCCAGCTCAAAGATTTATTTATAATTATATATAAGTACACTGTAGCTGTCTTCAGACAAATTGGAAGAGTGTGTCAGATCTCATTATGGATGGTTGTGAGCCACCATGTGGTTGCTGGGATTTGAACTCAGGACCTTCAGAAGAGCAGTCAGTGCTCTTAACCGCTGAGCCATCTCTCCAGCACCTAGACAATGCATTCTTAACAACAGAGCCACCCTTCCAGCCCTGGTCTTTCTTTCTTTTTTAAACCTTTAAAAAGGGTATTTTTATATAGGGTTAAGCAAAAGGATTAAGAGAGAAAGAGGCTCTCAGAAGAAAGTAAGTTATACCCAAGTGTGGGTACACACTCCTTAAAAGAGGGGTACCACAGATGACTGGACTCTGCTCTTCTAATGCCCTGGGCTGGTTTTTCCCAGGTCACAACCTCCCTGAGCTAGCTGACCTCTATAGCTTGGGTGGCCTGAATCAAAATGGCCACTTCACATACTCCTCCCTTGCTGACTGTCCCCACAGGCTGTGGAGAAGCTGGTGCAAGGAGCAGAGGGCGGCTGCCCCTCTGAGAAGGAGAAACAGGTCGTCCTGAACTGCAGTCGGCTGCTCACCCGAGTGCTCCCTTACATCTTCGAGGACCCCGACTGGAGGGGCTTCTTCTGGTCCACAGTGCCCGGGGCAGGGCGTGGAGGGGTCTGTGGGCCTGGCCGGGCGGGGGTTGGGGGAGGACCCTGGCAGGGCCACCTGCTTTTAGGAAGTGCGGGGATAGGGACTAGGGGGTAGGATACCACTGAGGGGAGGAATGAGCCACTACAAACTTTTCAGGCACTCAGTTTCCTTCCCAGGGGGCCTCTGCCTCCTACAGCCAGGAGCAGGGGTTCAGCGATGGGGCCCAGGAACTATGTCTTTAGAAGGACTGTACTATCTTCTCCCAGACCCCATCTGCTCCGGGCTTATCTTCAGTCAAGCGCCAAGGGTTGAGACCTCATGATTCCCAAGATGCCCAGTACCCTTGGCGGGACATTTTCTCATTGTTCCCAGTGTTTGTATCTGCCCTGCCCTCTTCTGGCTAAGGGAGGTTTGGGGAGAGCAGGAAGTCCCTTCCTCTTTCCTTCCACTTTCTCTTCCTTCCTCCCTCTGTCTACACACGCTTGCTGAGACCCAGTCCCATATCCATGACTCTTCCCAAGCCCCGGGGCCACTTCTCCTTGGCCAGCCCCCACTAAGCATCCCGCATCTTCAGCAGGGTGAGGAAGAGGATGAGAATGCTCGTCCCTTGGCCGAGTCCTTGCTCCTGGCCATTGCTGATTTGCTCTTCTGCCCAGATTTCACTGTGCAGAACCACCGGAGGAACGATGTGGTGAGACACCCAGGCTGGGCTCTGATCCTGCTGGGGCTAGCATAGTTAAGGTTCCCCTGGGTGCAGGGGTGGTTCGGAGGGCAGACCTCCTAGGCATTACGTATCCTGGATGGGATAGGGGGTTGTACTGTTGGAGAGGAGCCAGCTGATGTCCAGCCGGCCCGGTCTCCTAGCAGCAGCCCACAAGCACCTATTGTTTTCTCTGCCTGAGGTGGGAGGGGTGCAGGGCTAGAACCAGGAAGCTTGCCTTTTTTACTCAGGGACTCCACCAGGAAGACTTTCTCCCCTCAGCCTACCATGCCCCCATCCCCCTAACCTTTCCTACCTCCTCTCCCTGCCTCAGACTGGGCTCAGCAAGTAAAATAATCAATGCAAGACTGCAGGAAAATGAGCCTTTAAAGAACTCCAACAGCACTCATTTCTCTCCTTGTCCATTAGGAGATTGGCATGGGGCGGGGAGGGCTGACCTTAGGAGGAAACTGGAACTAGGGACAATGGTGGGAAGCTTGGGGAGTCGGGGGGGGGGGCTCACACTGCTATTTGTTTTGTGACACCCCTGTCCCCTGCAACCAACCACTTTCTGTTTCTAGGACTCAGCAGAAGATGTCCATTCCCTGGACAGTTGCGAATATATCTGGGAGGCTGGTGTGGGCTTTGCTCATTCCCCCCAGCCTAACTACATCCATGACATGAACCGGTGAGCTGGACCGGGCTTGGCCTGTGCATAGCTCAGAGACCCACAGGGTCTTCCAAGAAGACCCAGCCCTCTTACCATCCATCCTTGGACTTACAGGGAGGAACAAGGGTCATTTCCCCTCCCCCTAACCCCCCATGGGCCTGGGCCAGGGAGGTGGGCAGATGTGGCAGCCCCTTCCAGAGGGAGACTGGGGTTCTAATGTAGCCTTTCCCGTCCCTCCTGCAGGATGGAGCTGCTGAAGTTACTGCTGACGTGCTTCTCAGAGGCCATGTACCTGCCCCCATCTCCAGAAAGTGGCAGCACCAACCCCTGGGTTCAGTTCTTTTGTTCCACAGAGAACAGGTGAGAGGCGGCTGGCTTTCTTAGTCTTCTTGTTCTAGGAACCCAGTGCCAGCCTTGATGGCTTTATTTGAGGAGACATGCTGCCCCCTGGTGTCATGAAACTATAACTTAGCCTTACATTTTAAAAATTTTATTTATTTATTTTTATTTTATATACATTGGTGTTTTGGCTGCACGTATGTCTGTGGGAGGGTGTCGGATCCCCTGGAACAGGAGTTACAGACAGTTGTGATCTGTCATGTGGGTGTTGATAATTGAACCTGGGTCTTCCTAGCCTTACTATCAAGACCCCAAACCTCCCAGGGGCTCCTGGGCCCAGGTCGAGGTCTTCCATCTAGAGCCACATTGTTTAGCAGAAATATAATGTGGGGGCTTTGAAATGTAGCTCTGTGTATAGAGTGATTGTCTAGTATTCATGGAGCCCTGGATAAACTGTGTGCGGCGGCACACGGCTGTAATCCCAGCACTCTGGAGGTGGAGGCAGAAGAATCAAGAAGTTTAGGCTCATCTTTGGCTACTAGTGAGTTCTGGGCTAGCCTGTGGTATGTAAGACCCTGTCTCAAAAGCAAAAAGGAAGGAAACATATATTTTATTTAACTCAGTTAAATAAAATAAATATATTTTATTTAACTCTATCACAATCACTTGAATTTCCTTTTCTCACGCTTCCGTCCCAAAATCCAGTGTGCAGTTTATACATTCAGCGTGCTTCCACTCAATAGTACTCAGTCATCAGACATGCGTGGCTGTGGTTGCCCCCTGGGACAGTGGGTGGAGAAGAGGGTCTGAGGATCACCCTGGTAGATGGAGACTCAAGAGATATGGGGACTCTTACAAGTACATGTGGGTGCCACCCAGTCATCAATGGGATAGAGTACTAGAAGCATACACCCTAGCTGTGCAACCCAGCTGTGCAACCCTGCTGTGCAACCCAGCTGTGAAACCCTGCTGTGCAACCCTACCGTGTACACCCAACTGTTCAACCCAGCTGTGCAACCCAGCTGTGCACACCCAGCTGTGCATACCCACTTGTGAACACCCAACTGTGAACACCCAGTTGTACACACCCAGCTGTGCCCCTGTGCAGCTGACACAGGTGTTAGCATTCCACACTTTTAACTTTCCCGCTTCCGGAGTTTGACCCCTTCATGGCATGACCCCCCCTCCTCTGGGTTTTGCTGGTTCCCTGATTTTATCCCCAGAAGAGAAGGACTCCAAGTGCCCCTCAACCCTGGCCACAATCAGAACCCTGCCAGAGTTTCTTCTCGCAGTTATTCCAGGCACGCTGCCACCCTTTGTCGCTCGCTCACCCATCCTCTTGGATCTCAGTTGCCTCACGTGTAAGATGAGGAGCTTGAACCCTGACATCTACTGGACCCGATTCAAGTCTGGGAGCCAGGGGATGGAGTTGGGTTCTGCTCCCCAAGGGGAAGCTGTCTTTTCTTTGCTCCTCTAATCTCTTGCCTGAAGCCCCAATGGAGGGTGTGTGACCCTGAGAACTGAGAAGGGCGTGAGCACGCTCTCCAAGGACTCCATCCTCCCTTAATGGACTCCTCTGCTCCTGGCTCAGCCTGGCCCTGGTCAGAGTCAGTCACATGCATGGATAGGGAGGGCATTTTCTATTCAGGAAGGACAAGCTTGTCCTTGTCCTGCCTTCTGCCTGATAGCACAGCTCCCCGATGCGGCTGTGGCCCTGGCTGCAGGGGCAGGCGGGTCCAAGGGAGCATCCCTGCAGCCTTGCTCTCTGCTCTCCTGCAGACACGCGCTGCCCCTCTTCACTTCCCTCCTCAACACCGTGTGTGCCTATGACCCTGTGGGCTACGGGATCCCCTACAACCACCTGCTCTTCTCGGACTCCCGGGAGCCCCTGGTGGAGGAGGCTGCCCAGGTGCTTATTGCCACCTTAGACCATGACAGTGCCACCAGCACCAGCCCCACCGTGGACGGCACCACCACGGGCACTGCCATGGATGACGCTGACGTAAGGACCGGAGGGAGAGGGGGCTGGGGACAGGCGGCATCTCTGTTAGCACAGGCCCTGGGCAAGAGGCACACCATGGGAGGTACCTGGGGGTGTCAGGCAGACCTGAGTGAGGCATCTGCTCACCATAGCTCCTCTCCCTGGCAGCCTCCAGGGCCCGAGAACCTGTTTGTGAACTACCTGTCCCGCATTCATCGCGAGGAGGTGAGTTAGGCATGGGGGCGGGGATTCCAACTGCCCACCAATGGCTGTGGCTTTGTGGGGCTAGAGGCGGCTTGCTCTCCTGCATGAAGGACCATAACCATCCAAAATAGAACAGCGATGGCAATGCTTGGGGATCTCGGTACATTGGAAGGATTGGTGGGAGCCGGGGTTGTGTGGCTTAGTTGGCAGAACACTTGCCTAATGCACACAGAGCCCACGTCAGCATCTCCAGCATTACACAGTTGGGATTCAGAGGTGCACGACTGAAAAGCTGGTCTCAGAGAAGTGGAGGCAGGAGGTTTAGAAGTTTAGGGTTGTTCTCAGCTAACCTAGAAGACAGGGGACTCTGTTGTTAAAAGTAAATAAATAAAGGAAGGGAAGAAATGATTTATAGGGGCTGGAGAGATGGCTCAACGGTTAAGAGCACTGACTGCTCTTCCAGAGGTCCTGAGTTCAATTCTCTGAACCCACATGGTGGCTCACAACCATTTGTAATGGGATCTGTTGCCCTCTTCTGGTGTGTTTGAAGACAGCTACAGTGTGCTCATATACAGACAATAAATAAATCTTTTTTTAATTTTTTAAAAAATTTTTTTTGGTTTTTCGAGGCAGGATTTCTCTGTCCAGCCCTAGCTGTCCTGGAACTCACTCTAGACCAGGCTGGCCTCGAACTCAGAAATCTGCCTGCCTCTGCCTCCCAAGTGCTGGGATTAAAGGCATACGCCACCACTGCCCAGCTTAAATAAATCTTAAAAAAAAAAGAAAAAAGAAATGATTTATAGTCTTAGCTGGGCCAGGATAACAAGAGGGCTTCCCAAAGAAAGAGGTTTGCTGGGCAAAGGATTCTGGGGTTCAGGGGTGGGAGAAACTGCAGCCTTAGTGTCCAAGCAGACTCAAGTGGAGGGGAGGTGCAAAAGACTGTGGGTGAATGTGTCCCCACCCCACGAAGATCAAGGCTGAGTGCAGCCAGCTCGTGGTGTGTGCTCTGTGGTGTGTGCTCTGTGGCGTGTGCTCAGTGGTGTGTGCTCCGTAGCTGACTGCTCTCTGAGAACTGGGGAGCGCTCCTCCTGTGTGATGGGGGAATGGGGAGAACAGAAGGACAGCAGCTACCAACCAGGAGTTTAGATGGTCAGGGAGCCTAGTTCAGGGGCCCATCTGGGGGTTGCCAGGAGCTGCAGCTTTGCATAGGGGATCTTCTAACCTGCTGGAGAGGGGGCCAGAGACTGAACTTTCCAGGGAACTAGCAGTAATATTAAAACCCAGGTCCTCTGGGCTCTGGAGATTGACAAGGTTATGGGAGAATGAGGAGACATTTGTAGGGATGCAGCTGGAGAGGGATCTGGATTGCAAGGACCTCTGCTTTCCCCTTCAGGACTTCCAGTTTATCCTCAAGGGGATAGCTCGGCTGCTGTCTAACCCCCTGCTCCAGACCTACCTTCCCAACTCCACAAAGAAAATCCAGTTCCACCAGGAGTTGCTGGTTCTCTTCTGGAAACTCTGTGACTTCAACAAGGTGAGCAGACTCCAGGGCCCAGTCTGACGGCGACAGTCGTGAGGGGACATTGCTGATGGATTAGTGGGGTTCAGAGTCCTAGGACTCGGGGAGCATCTGGGCTTCCCCAGCCTAGGTGGGAGAAGGTGGGGGCAGAGCTAGTCCTCTCACTGTTGCAGCCCGCCGGTTCCCTCTCTCATTCCCAGAAATTCCTCTTCTTTGTACTGAAGAGCAGCGACGTGCTGGATATCCTGGTTCCTATCCTCTATTTTCTCAACGATGCCCGGGCCGATCAATGTATGACAATCGTGGGCCTGGGATCCTGCGGTAGATATGGGGGTCTTGATTTCCAGTGGAGTCTAGTCAGTCTGTCCTACCTCCCAGAAGCTCAAGCCTGGTGCCCTAACTTCCCACACGGGGTTTCCTTGAACTCGTAACCTCCCACACGGGCTCCCCTTGAACCCCTACCCTCCCACACGGGGTTTCCTTGAACCCCTGAAGATGGGTCCTGGCTCCTCCCCTCCCTGCTCTGTGTAATGCCTTCTGTGTTGTATACCCCAGCTCGGGTGGGCCTGATGCACATCGGGGTCTTCATCCTGCTGCTTCTGAGTGGGGAGAGGAACTTTGGCGTGCGGCTGAACAAGCCCTACTCAGTGCGCGTGCCCATGGACATCCCGGTCTTCACAGGCACACATGCAGATTTGCTCATTGTGGTAAGGCGGTGTGCATGGTCAGCCCTGGGGGGGGGAGGGGTTGGGGTGACATTCTCTTCTTGGCTGCGTCTGGAGGCGGTGGGTGACTCGTGCTGTCCCCCTCTCTTCCTGCACAGGTATTCCACAAAATCATCACCAGCGGTCATCAGCGGTTGCAACCCCTCTTCGATTGCCTGCTCACCATTGTGGTCAACGGTAGGAGCCGGGAGCCTAACTTCCCCATGATCACCAGCAGGTGGCGCTAGTCCACAGGCCCTCCAGCCACCAGTCCCCGGGCTTCATGAGTTGCAATAGCAAGCTATATGTTACAGCTAAGCTTTCTAGGACTGTATAAGGGACAACAGGAACAGAGCGCCTATGAAGTATGACCTTCACATATACATGTCATGCGCTCAATAATCGACACAACTTCTAAAAAGCTTTAGAGCATACCTTATCTAATCCGCTAAATTCAAAATATTAAGTTAGATATGGATAGACTATAAAAATCATTGAAGTAGCTTATGCTCTGTTTCATACCCAGTCTTGAAAATTGTATGTGTGTGTTCTGCCCCTGCAGGACATCTCAGTTGAGAGAGGCTGGCTGTATTGCAGACATTTCATGACCGTGTGTGGCTGCCAGCTGTTTATTGGGTAGTAAAGGTTTGGGCTGTCACAGTTACAGTGCAGGAATATCTAGAGCATTGTACAGGGCTACACAGGCTGCTTGCTCTCTGGGAAAGGAGCCAGGAGGTTTTCAGGTTGACTGGGGTTGGGGGTCCCAACAAGGTAGATAGCAGTAGGCTGGATCAGAATGACGTTCGTGAATGCCTTTCATTGACGGGTGTAGTTTACACTCCTGTTGATGTAACAAATACCCTTAAGTTTATAAGTTCAGTAATTCCCATCATTGAGCAGGGAGGGGAAGTCAAGGCAGGAAGCAGCTAGTCACATGACATTCATAGCCAGGAACAGCGAAACTAACAGATCATTGCTTGCTGGCTGACTGCGGACACTCAGCTAGCTTCCTCTACTCTTAACTGCTCAGGGCCCAGCTTAGGGAATGGAGCTGCCCACTTCGTAGTGGATCTTCCTGCCTCAGTTGACAATCTAGATAATTCCTCACTGAGCTCTCCTCCCAGGTGATTGTGAGTCAGGTTGACAGTACAAACTAACTTCATACTGACCACGGTGTGATTGAACTTCTGGGTGTCTGGGGTGGTGCAGGGGTCCTGAGGGCTCTTGCTGGGTTGTGGGCTTTGTACGTTGATTCTATTTTACAAGTCCTAACAGAGTCCCTGACAAGCAAGGCCAGCTTTGAGAATGCCTCTGTAAACAAGACAGTCCCTGTTCCCATCCTCTGGGAACTTCATCCGAGCCAGGGGAAGAGGCAGATGGCAGGGACACACTACAGTTCAAGATGTAGCTTCCTCTCCAACCCCCACTCACAAAGCTGCACTGAGGAATACATATCTAGTGACAGCATCTCGTCGCTCTTGAAGGATGTCACATCCCGAGTTAGCACTCCTGTCCTGTCATTTTTATTGCCGGGGGAACTTAGGCTCAGTTTATAACCCTCTCTAAACCCTGGATTTTTCTTTATCTACTCTCCTGTCTCGGTCCTTCCTCTGGGTTGGGGAGATGCCTGGGAGAGATGAGCTGCGTGTGCCTCTGAGGGTGTGGGGCACTGGGAACACTGGAGCCTCAAAGTGTCAGGGGGCTTCTGCAGGGGACAGTGGGGATCAGTTGAGGTGAGCTGCTCAGCCCTGGCCTGGCATCTGCAGAGATGGCCCAGAACAAGCTGACTCCTCCCTTACAGTGTCTCCCTACCTCAAGAGCCTGTCCATGGTGACTGCCAACAAGCTTCTGCACCTGCTGGAGGCCTTCTCTACCACCTGGTTCCTCTTCTCAGCGTCCCAGAACCACCACCTGGTCTTCTTCCTCCTGGAGGTCTTCAACAACATTATCCAGTACCAGTTTGATGGTGAGGCGCTGACCTGAGCCCCTATATAGGGAAGCCCCAGCCCAGGAATCCTGTCTGTGCACTTATTGGGCACCTGCAGTGTACCCAGGTATAGGGACAGGCCATGGGGAATCAAGGTGTGCCTTGTCACTCTTGGAGCTCACAGCTGGTCATGGAGTCACAAGCAGGGGGTGGGGTTTTAGGCGGACAACCTGACCCACCGAACAAAAGAGTTCATTTAGAACTGGTTGGCTGGGAAACTCAGAGTGGGAAGAGCCCTGCTGGCTGTCATGCAGGTACCTTACCAGTATCACAGGTGCTCATTTAGATCTCACCAACTGTGGGCTCTGTGACTGTGAGCGTGTCAGTCTCTAAGCCTTGGTCCCCTCATCCATAAGATGCTCATCATGAGGCTACTATAAGTCCCTCTTGCAGGGCACACTTCTTTAGTTGCAGCTCTCGAAAGGCAGAGGCAGGTAGATCTCTGAGTTGGATGTCGGTCTATAGTGTAAGTGCCTGGACAGACAGAGATACGCAGAGAACCTCCCCCCCCCCAAAAAAAATAAAAGTCCTCTCTTAGAGGATATTGGAAGGCTTAATAACTCACAAAAAAAGCACCTGGCACAGCAAATTATGGGCAATTATTGTTACTATTTCCAAAGTAACTAAAATTTAGATTATATATGAGTAATGAATAAATGTATGGTGGGCAGAAAAGCATCACCTGGGAAGGGATGTGTGCAAAGGTCCTGGGGTAGATGTTAAGCTAAAGGCACCATGGTGTGACTCGGGCCTAGACAGGTAGATGGGGGCACTGAGAGCTCTGGATAGCTTCTCATCTTCCTCTGACAGCTGTGGGAACTCGGAGGTAGATGACGGAGGACAGACACATACAACGGTGTCCTCCTGGACTTCCTGTGGCTCACTGAGAGGTTACATATTTAATGTTGGGTTGGTGTAGGACTCAGGCTACCCCACCATGCCAGATGATACCTGAGTATGCACAGCTGCGAGTGGATTTCAAGACACTGTAAGAAGGATACTGAGGAGCTCAGGGCCCAGATGTTTCCCTACAGCCTAACATCTGGGCATCTCCATAGCCTAACATCTGGGCATCCCCACAGTCTAACTTCCTGACATTTCCGTAGCCTAACATCTGGGCATTCCCACAGCCTAACTTCTTGACATCTCCATTGTGGGCCTCCATGCAGAGGCCCTGTCAGGTGTGGGTACAAGGGTTCTGGCAGAGGGGGAAGGCAGGAAAGCCGCTCTAGCCTTTTCGCAGCTGTCTCTGCTGCTACCATCTTGGTTGCCTGAGCTGTTCTGTGCCTGGTCCAGTCTGGGGTTGACGAAGGCCACCTAGTCGGGGAAGGTTGTGGCGGAGTGGCTGGTGGTGTTTCCGGAGAGAGGACCTCTTCCCTTGTGTTACAGCTCTTTGTGACAGAAACTCCCAGACGACAGAGTAGTCCTCAAACACCCTTTATTAAACTATAGGACTCAGGATAGGATTTATATGCAATTTGGGGGTGCTCCAGGGTTTGGCAGCAGGTACTTCTCATTGACTTGGATTGAGAGCTTGGGGAAACCTTATTTACATGTGGGGAAAGCTTGATGCTTCAACTACGTGACTGACAGCCACACATCTTTCCTGCCAGGGGTGTGGGGGGTGGGGGGGGCTGCAACAGCCTCAGGAGCCGGAGTCCAGGGGGTGGTGACTGAACTCCTCCTGTCCTATGCAGGTGGAGGCTCCGCCCACAAGGTTGTAGGTGGAAGCCACCCCCTACCAAAGTCTTTGCTCTACCTGAAAACCGGGCTGCCTGAGCACAGATCACCTCCTGACACTCCATAGCCTAACATCTGGGCATCCCCACAGCCTAACTTCTTGACATCTCCATAGCCTAACATCTGGACATACCCACAGCCTAACTTTCTGACATCTCCATAGCCTAACATCTGGGCACCCGCACAGCCTAACTTCCTGGCATCTCCATAGCCTAACATCTGGGCATCCCCATCATCTAATATCTAGGCGTCCCCACAGCCTAGCTTCTTGGCATCCCTCACAGCCTAACATTAGGCATCTCTACAACCTAACTTGTATCTCCTCCAACCTAACCATCCACTATTGCCACTGATACCCATACAGTTGGGTCTGCCCCATTCTGTCTCTGAATACCCTGTCCAGTCCTTATCCCTGGGAAAGATGTCTTCCTGTCTCACAAATTGCCCTCTGGTACTGGAAGCCAGCCCAGATGTGGAATGGGAAGGAAAACTCTCTGAAGACAGACATGTTCCTCCCACAGGCAACTCCAACCTGGTCTATGCCATCATCCGTAAACGTGGAGTCTTCCACCAGCTGGCCAACCTGCCCACTGACCCGCCCTCCATCCACAAGGCACTTCAGCGGCGGCGCAGGACACCGGAGCCCCTGTCCCGCGCTGGTTCCCAGGAGGGTACTTCCATGGAGGGATCCCGCCCTGCCGCCCCTGCAGAACCAGGCACCCTTAAGACCAGCCTGGTGGCCACTCCAGGTCTGAATGCTGTCAGGCAGGAGAGTGTGGGGCTTGGCTGGGGGTGCATTGTGAGGGTGTGGGTGTGATCTCTGGGGTGTCATTCCTGTCTAGGAAGCCGAGGAAAAGGACTTCTGTGGGTGGAAGTACTGGGTGGGCCTAGGTTGATCGACTGGGGGGGGTATTAAAGGAGGGACATGGGCGGGGCTCAGAACTGAAAGTGGCTGTAGGAGGGGAAGGGCAGACACAGTACCTCAGCTGTGAATGGGGAGCACACAGCCTCCTAGGCCAGAAGGGGTACCATGGCATGTCCCTCTCTTCCTTCTGGGTCCCACCCAGGCATCGACAAGCTGACAGAGAAATCCCAGGTGTCAGAGGATGGTACCTTGCGGTCTCTAGAGCCTGAATCCCAGCAAAGTTCAGCAGAAGGCAGCCCATCTGAGGGGGTAGGTACTGGGGACACCTGGGCCATGGTGTGTTCTTTCTCTCTGAACCCTGAAGTGTGGGAGTGAGCAAGGCCAGGGTGCTCTGAGGGTGCCGGGTTTGAACAAGGGACTCAGGGCTGGCGTTGCCGAACCGGAGGGAGAGGGGGCCGTTCACAGACCTCTCTCTTTTGTTTATCGGTTTCAGCAAAGCCCTTGTGGCCTTCAGGTTCCTCATCCATCAGCCTTATCTGAGTCTGGCCTTTACCCTGCCTTCTCTGTCAGCCCCCGGCCCTAAACCTGTCACCAGGCTGGGCTGGGCTAGGTTGGCCCTTGGGCCCAGGGCAAAGGGCATAGGTCTGAACCAACCCTCTCATGAAGCACCCCCTACCCCAGCCCCACCCCTGCCCCCAGTCCTGTAGTGGGGCCAGAGGAGACATGTTGCTCTATGGCTGCATCTTGTATTCATGTGTATCTATTCCTTCCCCGGTCACTTCCATTTCTTTCTGGGAACCAGGAGCCCAGCCAAACATGGAGAGAGCAACGGAGATTGTCCAATGCGTCATCCAGTGGCCAGTGGAGCCCGACATCAGATTGGGTGAGGGACATAGCTCATAGAGGGTCTGGGAGCTGGGGTTTGGGCAGACGACATTGAGCAGGGGCGGTCAGAGCTCCAGCTTGGGAAAAAGACTAGAGTAAGAAAACCAAAGACACGCTGGAGAGATGGCTCAGAGGGTAAGAGCCCTTGGCTACTCTTCCAGAGAGACCTCTGGAAGGTTCAAATCCCAGCAGCCACTTGGTGGCTCCCAACCATCTGTAGTGGGATCCGATGCCCTCTTCTGGTGTGTCCGAAGACAGCAACAGTGGACTCACATACATAAATAAATCTTTAAAAGAAGAAGAAAAAGAAGAAAAAGAAGAAGAAGAAGAAGAAGAAGAAGAAGAAGAAGAAGAAGAAGAAGAAGAAGAAGAAGAAAACCAAAGACTTTAGAGACCACACTGAGGGACAGTCCTTCCAGTTGCGTGACCTTGCCTCCTGCCTGCCCTTTCAGAAGTTGCCCATATAACCGATTCCTTTGTCAATCACCCTTGCTGAGTTCCTCCCCAAATCCCTTCCACTCGCCGTGTTTCCTGTGAGTCCCACTGATTGCTCTGGATGGGCGTAATAAACAACCTTATGATCGTGCCATCCAGCCATTGTGAGGATTAAAGGGGCAGGTCCTCCGGAAGGCACGAGGCCCGGCAGCTGATCTGTGCTCAGCATGGCCTGGCCCTTCCCATTAGCAACAACAGCTCCCCTTCACAGGCTTTGCTTGGTGTAGGCCATGCTGTGTCGGGGGGAAGGGTGGAGTGTCGGGGGGGGGGGGTGTGTGGCTTTGGCTCTGGGTCAAGGACAAGCCTGTCCCGTAACTCTGGTTGTGGCGTTCACAGATCTTGTCCTGGAAGTCAAAGCTGCCGCTGCAGACCATCATGCGCCTGCTGCAGGTCCTGGTTCCCCAGGTGGAGAAGATCTGCATTGACAAGTGAGTCTAGAAACTGGCCCTGGAGAGGGGCGGGGAGGTGGCCGTGGCGGGGAGGTGGCCGTGGCGGGGAGGGGTCAGCCCAGCTAGGGGTGGGTGTGCGGTGGAGCACACGTGTACATGCTGGAGGCCCCATCTCTTTCTCCAGGGGTCTGACAGATGAATCTGAGATCCTAAGGTTCCTGCAGCATGGCACCCTAGTGGGGCTTCTGCCTGTGCCCCACCCCATCCTTATCCGCAAGTACCAGGCGAACTCAGGGACTGCCATGTGGTTCCGTACCTACATGTGGGGCGTTATCTATTTGAGGTGGGTCCTGTGATGGGTGGGGAAGTTACATCCCGGGGTGGGTGGATCTGGATGTCTACTGTCCATAAGGGCCTTAGCTCTGGATTCCTCAAACCATAGGGGGACTAATGTCTAATCAATCAGACCGAGGGTGGGCTCTGATTACCCAGAATAAGGGTGTCAGGATGGGTAGGGGGTCTTGTAGCTACCTGGCTCTTCTTTCCGGGGCGGGGAGGTCTACAAGGTACCCTCTTCTAGAAGGTGACAGTGCCCTTCCTCTGTAGGAATGTGGACCCGCCCATCTGGTATGACACCGACGTGAAGCTGTTTGAGATTCAGCGGGTGTGAGGATGGAGACCCGAGGAAATAGAACCTGGAGAGCTGGTTCTAGTCCCCAGTGCTCCCAAACCCCTTGTTCTGAGATTAAAGGTCCATTATCAGGGTGTGGGGCAAGCGGAGTGGCTGGTCCTGGATGGCAGGTCTCAGGTGCCCCATTGTGGCTGAAGACAACAGGGAGTTAAAGAGAAAAGTGCCCCTCTGCCCTCCAGGCTGTTGTCTCCAGAGATACAACCCCATCAGAACCCCTGTCCACTCTGGCTCCTCCTTCAAGACCTGCCCTTATGTTGCTGCCTCCAGAAGCTGCCAGGTCACTGTGCCCCAATAGGGTGTCTCAAAAAGGAGCCATGTGCTGCCCCACGGGGCACTTGGTCACGGTAAAGGGAGTCCTGGCCACCTAGTCTGAGACTACTGTTCCAGGCCTTCTCCTTACCAGCGCCCTGGGGGAATGAGCGACTGAGCTGCTGGCCAAGGATGCTGGAGGCGGGCAGCTTATGAAGCAGGACTGTGGAGTGTGCTTTAGGGACTTGGAGTAGGGTATCTATCGAGGGTGCTCTGTTACTATCCCTGGGTCGGGGGATTTTGCCTGACTTGTGGAGCCTGAAGGATGTCAGTGTCCCTGCCTTATCTGAGGCCTGGGTGGTGGGCGTTACACACCCTACGAACCCCAGCTCTGGCCTCCGGGTCTCCCTTCCCTCCCATGTGTCAGAACAATCTTTGCTCTGTACAATCGGCCACTTTACACAATTAAATGTCCCCCCCCCACACACACATCTGTGCTGTGGTGTCTCTGTGCCTGGAGCTGGGGGAGGTACCTGACTAGGGCTCTTATCTTCAGGGCAGATGGGGACTCTATGCCCCAGAGGTCATCACTGAAGAACTCTTGCTCCATGACCCAGCCATCATCTGCCATTTTGGTGATTTGTGTGTGTGTGTGTGTGTGTGTGTGTGTGTGTGTGTGTGTGCCTGCCTGACTGCAGGACTATGCTCCATCCCACAGGGTTTGGCTGCAGTCACCTAGAGAAAAGCTCACACAGGAGAGGCCAAAAGCCTAAGATATCCAGAGCAGGTGTTGAGGGACCTGGGTCATCACCTCTGGGCTTGACAGTAGCTTCATAGGAGCAGGGGATTCTGGGAAGGGCAGAGCCTCGTCTGCACGGCCAGGGCCATACTCATTGGGCCTCACCCTGGACATATTTCTTCTGGGCTCAGAGAGATGGATGGAGTGCTGGTGTTGCCTGCTTTCTCACCTTCCTGCCTCACCCAGTATCTCAGAGGACTGGGCAGGCAGAGGCCACAGTGACCACCCATTGTGAGCCAGTCGCAAAAATGCCCCTGAGGCTCTGTTCCAAGAGACAGAACTGGTGAAGGGTGGAGGTCAGGGCTGAACAAGCCCAGACCCATCTCTTCCTGCTTGTCCGTCAATGAGACAGAGATGATCTGGGGCAGACCACTCCTGGCTGAGGAACGGGACTGTCTTGCTGGAGAGGACTCTCCTTCTCACCACACCTGGAGTGGCAGTTCTGTCCCCAGAACAAATGCCACAAAGGCCGAAGGGAATCGATCGAACAAACAGGGTTTATGGAAGCAGGAAAGAGTTGTTGGGCCCTGCCTGGCAGCTAATGAGTGAGCTCATTAGGAGACGGGGTGTGTGGGGAGAGGGGCAGGGCTGCCTGCCAAGCTTGGAGTGCTGGGTTCTGAGCTCCCAGTTGGAGTTCTGAGCTTCTAGGATGTCCCACAGAAGGACTCAGCCTCTTCCAGCCCCCAGACTCCACAATTTCATATTGACCCTCGCAACCTTTGGCAGTCACCCGGGGGTGCATCCTTGACCAGTGGACTGCTGGGAAGAGGCTCTGGTTTTGAGCTCCAGGCAGTATCCTCTCCTCGCCGTCAGGTTGAGGATGCTTTGGGAACCCCAGGCAGACTTCTTGCACCTCTTGTTGCGATGTGTCTGCCCAGGTACTCCAAGTTTCTTTTTCTGCCTTGGTACTTTCGGGGTTCTGCTGTGGCTGGCGTGCCTTGGGCACTCAGGCTCCCAGGTAGACCTCCACCAGTCCCCCGACAGAGTGCATGCGGTAGAAGACCCCCAGAGGCAGGCCAAAGTTAACAATGGTGAACCAGGTCCTGTAGCCGTAAAAATCCTTTTCCAGCCCGTTCTCAAACTCTGGGTGTATGCCAAAGGCAGGCATCATCCACAGCTGGAGAGACAGAGAGGGAGGAGGCTGCTGGGCGAGGGACCGGGCGCTCCTAAATCTTAAGATGCTCAGCTCAGGGGAGACTGACCTAGAACCAGCAGTTCCTGGGACGCCACACCCATGTCATCATCCTGGGCCTTGCGGGGCTGGGTTCACAGCCAAGAGTCTCTCTCAGTCCCTGACACAGAGGGCCTGGGCCACCCTGGCTTACCTGAGGCCAGGCTGAGCACCACAGGGCTCCCTCTCTATACATGGCATTTGGCAGGACCTCCCAGCTAGCTATCTATGCTGCCAAGTTGGACTGTCTGTGCCCTAGGCCCTGAGCTCAGGCTTTACTATTGCCGCTAGTTACAGCCACCTGCATCTTCCCCCGCCCACCTGTGAGAATTCTACCCATTTTCCAAAGCGCAGATCAACCTTAGCAACCTCTCTGAAACCCTGCCTTGGCTCTTGGGACCCATACTTCTGGCTCTGAACTCCTGACGCAGCTTAAAGCCAATTTATCACTTCTCTGCATGGGCCAGCTGTTTCACATCTGGAATGTGTTTTCAGTGCTTTTAGAGGGTTGGAGCTAAACAACCCCGAGTTGGCCTGTGGCTGCCACTTACAGGCTGTGTGTATGTGTGTGTGGGGAGGAACTGATCAGAAACATAAGCTTCAATCTGTCAAAGGGGGATGGGCAATAACATTGCCTATCTTTTGGAAGTATGGCAATGATTAAAGGACCAGGGGCCCATGACTTAGCAGCCACCAGAAGCTAAGAGATCAATGCGACCGCTTCTACTAAGGATTAATAAAAAAACAAGTCGTTCTGGGCTGCTCCGTTGGCCAAATCCAATGGATGAAGAGTTCAGTGGTCGTTTTCTAACCAGACCCCTGTCATTTCCCCCATCTAGTCTGCAAGTCAGAATCTCACACATTTGTAAAGGACACTTTTTGCTATGTGCACAGCACAGTAATTCATGCCAGGCAGCTTGTAGGGGGCTGCTGGAGATAGTCCTGGATCTCAAGAAACATAAAGGTAGTTGGAAAGAAAAGAGTGACTTTCTATACCAGGGGCTCTGGATCCACACACCACGCCCACACACCGGGACCACGCCCACACGCCACGCCCACGGCCCATGAGCTTCTGCCCAGACACTCACTGTGATGTTGCAGAGGATGAGGAAGAGAGAGATCTCCTTGAGCATCCTGCGTTTCCAGTTGAGGTGGCTGAAGGAGTAGATGTAGGCCCTTGAGGCTCTCCGTAGGTCCTGACCCAGCTCCCGCAGGGAACCTCTGCGGGGTAGCTCAATATCCTGCTTCTCCATCACACCCGAGACCCCAGGCTCCCAGAGGGGGCGGCGGTGCAGGCCCTCGATGATGAAGAGATTCTGAGTGATGTGCTGCAGGATAAGCAGCAGCGAGTAGGCCAGGATGAGCTGGTTGAGTAGCTCATGTGGCTGCGTGGCCACGATAGCCACGATGGAGAAGTAGGCAATGCCCATCTGGCCCAGAGCAGCGCCCATTAGCAGCACCACGTCCAGGCTGCGGGTGGGGTTTTTGAGTGTGTCCAGTTCGCGCTCCTCCAGCCCATGGATGGCTGTGCCTGCCAGGCACGCCAGGCTCATGGTGGGTAGCACAGCCACATAGAATGCATAGTAGAGGGTGAAGTACTGGCGGGCTATGTCAGGACCACTCGCTTCGATCTGGAAGAGCACAAAGACGCATACGCCAGCCACCAGTGCCAAAAGGCCCAGCAGTGGCCCAAAGATGGCCCCGTGCAGGCGGAAGGGTGGTCTGTTGGGATGGGCACCTGAGTGGGCCGCCAGGCTGCGGCCCACGTTCTTCCACATGACGAAGAGCACAGCGCAGCAGATGAGGCAGTACTCAGTGCTGAAGGGGTAGAGCATCAGATAGCCCTTCCGGAAGACCTCGCACACCGTTGCGTTGAGGCACATGCAAGTGTTGGTCTCATTACCTGAGAGAAGATAGGGCGGGAAAAGACAGCTTCTCAGGCAGGTCCTGCACGGAAGAACTTAGTGGCCCCAATGACTCTCACCCACTCCTGGAGCATACTGGTTTTGGACAGGACCCAGTCAGATGTTCATTTTACAGATGTGGAAATATCTGAGGCCGGAACGTAGAGATTGGGAATCATGAAGTGATTACTGTTTTACAAAGGGATTCAAAGACTCTAGGTGTCAAACTTCCATAAAACATTTCAGCTGGGGCTGAAGAGATGGCTCAGTGGTTAAGAGCACTGACTCCTCTTCTGAAGGTCCTGAGTTCAAATCCCAGCAACCACATGGTGGTTCACAACCATCCGTAATGAGATCTGACTCCCTCTTCTGATGTGTCTGAAGACAGCTACAGTCTTCAGTACTTACATATAACAATAAATCTTTGGACTGGAGCGAGCAGAGGTCCTGAGTTCAATTCCAGCAACCACATGATGGCTCACAACCATCTGTACAGCTACAGTGTACACATATACTTAAAATAAATATATCTTTAAAAAAATAAACATTTCATCCATGCTATCCCTGAGGCAAGCATTATCTCTACATATTGCTTGGCTGGCAGAGCAAACCCAACAATAAGAAACTGGGCTGCCACACCTGAATGTAGCGACAAAGCCCAGCAGCCCATACTAGGGTAATCAGAAAGCAGCCCCTCTGTATGAGGGCAAGAAGTCACTGGGGCATTTGAGTGTCAGATTGCTAAGCCACAGTCTGAGCTATACATCCAGTTCTAGGATAAGCAGGAGAGAGGGAAGGAGCTAAATGCCACCACTAGGAAGCAAATGAAAGACCATAAGGTCATTGTGCTGGTTTAAATAGGTATGGCCCCCATAGAGCCATGTGTTTGAATGCTTTGCCATAGGAGTGGCACTGTTAGGCGGTGTGGCCCTGTTGGAGGAAGAGTGTCACTTGGGGGTAGGCTTTGAGTCTTCTATGCTCAAGCTACACCTGGTGTGACATAGTCCCCTTCTGCTGCCTTGGGATCAAGATGTAGAACTCTCAGCTCCTTCTCCAGCACCATGTCTGCCTGGGTGTTGCCATACTTCCCACCATGATGATAATGGACTGAACCTCTGAAACTGCAAGCCAGCCGCAACTAAATGTTTTCCTTTGTAAGATTTGCCTCGGCCTCGGTGTCTCTTCACAGCAATAGAAACTAGGGAGCTGGAGAGCTGGTTCAGTGGTGAGAGCAGTGGCTGCTCTTGCAGAAATCCTGAGTTCAATTCCCATCATCCACTTGGTGGCTCATAACCATCTATAGCCGTAGTCCCATGGGATCCAATACCCTCTTCTTGTGTGTAAATGTACATCATATACATAAATAAATAAATCTTTAAAAAGTAACATAAAAAAGAACCCGGGGCAGGGAGCTGTGATCACGATGATAAGTGAATAAAATATTAAAATAAAAACCCTAAGACAGTTATTCGAAGAAGAAGAAGAAGAAGAAGAAGAAGAAGAAGAGGAGGAGGAGGAGGAGGAGGAGGAAGAAGAAGAAGAAAAAGAGGAAGAAGACATCGAACCACCTTAACAGGAGGCTGGAGAAATGGCTCAATGGTTCCCCTGCAGAGGACCTAGGTTCAGGTCCCAGCACCCACATCAGATTCTCACAACCATCTGTAATTCCAGTTTTAAGGGATCTGATGCCCTCCTGTCTCATAAGACACCCACACACACGTGCACAGACCCACCCTCACACTCATAGCCACACACAAAAACGTATAATTAAGAATAAAATAAATGACTAAGTAAATTAGAATCTTAACTGAAACGCAGGCATGGCGACACAATCTGCAATCTTGGGAGACCAGAGCAGAAGGATCTCAAGAAAGTTCAAGGCCAACCTGGGCTGCATAGCTAAACTCTATCTCAGAAAGTTAAGGGTCAGGAATGTGGCTCTGTGGTAAAGAACTTACATAAGGCCCCGAGTTTGAACCCCTATATTGCAAAAACAACAAACAAGAATTTATTTATTTATTTATTTATTTATTTATTTGGTTTTTCAAGACAGGGTTTCTCCGTGTAGCCCTGGCTGTCCTGGAACTCACTCTGTAGACCAGGATGGCCTTGAGTTCAGAAATCCACCTGCCTCTGCCTCCCAAGTGCTGAGATTAAAGGCGTGCACCACCACTGCCCGGCAACAAACAAGAATTTAAACTTGAAATAATATTTCATGCTTGTAATCCCAACACTTGGGAAGCTAAGGGAGAAGGATTGGGAATTTGGGGTCAGCCTTGACTAAGTAAGACCCTGTCTCAAAAATAATGTTATCAGCTATATTGCATATTTGAGGTGCATGTGTGCATGCATATGCATGTGTGTGTGTGTGTGTTGTGTATGTGTGTGTGTGTGTGTGTGTGCACGCTGTCCTACTCCCTATGCATGTGTGTGTGTGTAGGCTTGGTGTTTGTTTGCCTTCCTTAATTGCTTCTCCACCTAATGTTTTGAGACAGGGTCTTCCACTGAACCTGCGGCTCACTGTTTTAGCTAAACTGACTGGCCACTGAGTCTCTGGAATCAAGCAATAATAATTGAAGCTTTGGGTGTGGCTCAGTGGCAGAGTGCTTGCCTAACATGAAAGAGGCTCTGTTCCAACCCCTACTCACACACACACACACACACACACACACACACACACACACACACACACGCATCCATGATGTCACCGACTAAAGGTCTCTCTTTGCACATTTTGTGCAAAGTACAAGCAGAAGGTGGGGGATGGCCACACACACAGGCATGCCGTGATTCATGCCCAGGGTGTGTGAATGCATGTGAGCTGGAACACGCGGGTCATAACGCCACCTGTGGGTGGGGCAGACGCAAAGGTGTGGCTGGATCCCACAGACTGCAAGCTCCTCATGTGGATTTATGGGATGTTCTTTAAGGGCATACTATACAGGCTCGGGATTGGCCGGACGAGATGACCTAGGGAGCGTTTTCTACCCACAAGTCTCCTCTCCCTCCTCGTATGTTTAGATACTAAGATTGCGTTAGGACAACCCTCCTTTCAGCCCAAGGGCTTTTTAGTCTCTTATAAGTAGGTACAAATACCATGGGCTGGATGCATGCCTGTAAGACAGCGACCAACTCAACCAGGATTAGTGGATGGCTTGGTGACAGTGACATGGCTTCAGGGATTGTACAACAGGTACCAGTACCTGATGGAGCACGAAGGGGACCATTGACATGGGAACTGTGTGTGTGTGTACATGTGTGTACATGCAAATAGAGACCAGTAGACACCCAACTGGGTGTCATCCCTTAGGAAGTATATGACTTTTTTTAAAGACAGTCTCTCATTAGCCTACAGTTTAATTAAGCTATACTGGCTGGCCAGTTTGTCCCAGATTGATCTGTCAGGCCATCTACACTAGCTGGCTTGGAACTCACACAAATCTGCCTGCCTCTACCTCCCAAGTGCCGGGATTAAAGGTGTGCACCACCATGTCTGGCTCTGCAAAGCCTTTTCAATGTGGGCTCCAAGGGATCAAACTCAGGTCTCTGTGCTTGTGTGACAAACACTTTATAGCCTGAGCCATCTCCATTCCCTACATACTTCTGTTTAACAATGACCTGGTCTTGAGTGTGTTCACAACTTCATAACTGTGTGTGTGTGTGTGTGTGTGTGTGTGTGTGTGCACGTGTTCCAACCCCTACACACACACACACACACACACACACACACACACACGAGAAATGTGATGGGGGGAGTTTTGGTCCCCTTTGTACCTGAGAACTTTTCCATGAGGGCGTCGAGCTCAGCCTCAATCTCACGGTGCATGGAGTCGTTGGTCACAGCCAAAACCCACATCAGCAGGTTTGTGGCCAGAGTCAGCATGAGCCCACACCTGGAGAAGGGGCCACATCCTGCTTCACAGTCTGAATAGCTCCCAGGGACCCATCCTCACCCTCCGCTCCCACTGGGGTGACCACTCAGTCTCAGAGGTAGACCCCAAGTGGTGGCAGGACTCCAGGAGCCCCTAGGGGTCACCTGGAATGCAGCACACACTAACCCACAGCTTCAGGCCCCTCCTGTCTGGGGAAACAGAGAACCCTGGGAGATTTCATCCAGGGGGACGTCTTACCTGGTGAAGTTGGTCTGCACTTGAACACAGTCCTTACAGTGTCTCCAGAGCACCCATGTCTGAAAGAGACAAGGTCTTGAGCCCAGGTGCTAGTGATGTGATAGTATTGAAGGGGGACACCTCAGTTGTGTGTGTGTGTGTGTGTGTGTATGTGTATGTGTGTGTGTGTGTGTGTGTGTGTGTGTGTGTGTGTGTTTGCAATGGAAGACCCTGTAAGGAAGCCTGGGTTGGAATCCTGGCTCGACCATTTTCTTTTACTGTGTGGTATTAGGCCAGCAGTAAACATCTCTGTGCTATAGCTCCCTTGGCTGTAAAAAGGGACTCAATTGCTACTGTTTGAGGAGGAGGAGATGCCTACTTAGCCAGAGAAGTAAGGGTGATATGCCTATAACACAACACAGACTCAACAGAGGGAGGAGCAGGGACATCTGGGAGCTGGGTTTAAGTATATGCAGACACACACAGTCAAGTGTGTTTATAGGTGTCTCCACCTGGGAGACAGGTATGTGTGGAGGTGCGTGTGTGCAGAGGAGCATGTGTGGGTGTGAATACATGGAGGAGGTGGGTTGTGATTGATGTGTGTCTACACCCCAGGGCCTGGAGACATCATCTATGTGGTGGCTGGTTTTAGTATAGGTTGGGTGGTATATGTGTCCCCCCTCCCCAGCCCCCAGAGGTATGGGGGCATGAGAGACCCATCACCTGGATAACCATAAAGACAATCTCAATGACTGGAAAGATGAGTTCCACTTCTGACTTGCAGTGAATGTGGCTCACATCGTAGCCCATTCGAAATACATTCAGGCAGACGGTGCAGCTGCCGAAGAGTGCCAGGGAGCCTGGCCAGGAGAGAAGGGGGCAGATGGGGGTAGACACTTGCTCAGTAGGCAGGGTCTCCTTCCCCAGCCCTCTCCACCCACCCAGCACTGAACACTCACCCCTCACCCAAACGGGTCCCGCGTGGGGATCACGGTACAGGACAGCGTGGGGCTTCCGTGTGGTACCCACTGTGTAATAGAGGAGCCACAACAGGGAGAGGACCTTCAGTGCGGCCAGCAGGATCCACACGTCCCCCAGAGTGACAGCCACCTGGTTGAAGATCATGCTACAGATAAAAGCCCCTCCCAGGAATACCACATTGAGGGCCAGGAGCCCTGAGAAGAGCTGTCCGGCCTTCTGGGCCTGTCGTTGGTCTCTCCGCAACAGCAGGGAGAAATGCTGAGCCAGCCAGGACTTCTGCTTTGGGGGGCGTGGGGACCCCATGTGCTTGGTCTCCATGTCTGCTTGGTCATAGGTAGGTGCTGCCTCAGTGGTCTCTGCTTCTGAAGAAGGCATGGATGTGGACTCAGCAGGGGCTGAAGAGGGAGAGAGAATAAATAGATTGGAATCCATTTCAACTCCTGTGCAGCCTGTCTAGTTAGGACACTGGAGTTCCCAATATACCTTATGGGACCTAAGGTTGATACAGACCCAGAGATATACAGAAGCCCTTCCTGCTGCAGATGAGCATAAAGGATTGGTAATTTTGAATACACCAAGGGCCACTGCTCCCTCCCCCACCCATGGCCGGGCCAATACACTTCTCAACTCAAATGCCTCATCCTAACATGGGTTGATGTTTTGCCCAGGCAGTGAGGGTCACTTGAGTACTGCCCTGTCTCTGGGCCTTTTTCAAAGCTGGGACCTCTCGCCAGCAAAAGTTAACTTGCTAACTTGTAGAGGAAAGGAGCTCCACCCATGAAATCCAGAGGGGTGTGATCAACCACAGTGCTCTCTGTTGAGTAGGATCCTGAGGCTGAGTCTGGGCTTGGCAGGAAAGAATTCTGTGGTCTGGAATAATACTCTATTATGGAGTGTTCATAGAGGCTGGCAAGGTCTAGATGACACCCACTGGGTTCACAATAGAGTTTCTTCCAGAGGAGGGATCTTAAAACTCCTTCAAGGTAGGAGAAAAGCTCTGTGGTCGACTTGCAATGTCTGCCACATGTACAGGATGGGTAAGGATCAGCACGAACACCATGCACTTGACTTTCACTGCCTTGACTTCTGTTTGCCCCCTCTCCACCCCCACTCTACTCCCCACTGCATGCATAGCCAGAGGCCACTACCGTGACTCTCCTTTCCCTGAATGTCTCTTGTCATTTCCCTGTTCATCTGAAGCTTTCTCTCAGGCCAGCCACTTGCTTGGACCCAATCTTGGGCCACTCAGTAGCTACAGTGCTGTCCCCGTGGGCCCCTTGAGCATTGCTCCTCCCCAGTGGGGCTGGGTTGCAGCACAGAAGGCAGTGGATCTACAGCTTCTGCATGCTTGCCAGCTCTGCTCCCCAACAGAGGTCCTGTCACCAGGCAGTCTGGCCTCTGGCCTCTGAGTTCATCCCAACCTACCTCCTGCTTCCCAGTGCTCACGATCCCAGGGGGCCTCTGTGTGCACATCTAGCTGAGGGCTTCGAGCTTTATCTTTGTTTCTTCTAGGATTCTGCATCCCATCAGACCCCATTCCTGTCCATCCCAGCTCCCATACTGCCTGCCTTCTTCCCTTCACTCCTCTTTCTCTCCCTCTTAGTTTCTCTCCTTAGCTTGCTTTCTTTACAGACTGGCTCTGTAGCCCAAGCTGGCCTTGAACGCCCAGTGTTCCTGCCTCTGCCTCCCATGTGCTGGGATTACACATACCTGTACCTCTATGCCTCCCTGGCTTCTCACATCAACCACTACTTTAATCTGGAGCCTATCTGCTCTCTCCTGGGCTGGCCTTCCTGATCATGGTGGCTGTCCCCTAATAAGAGTCCTGCAAAGACTGCAAGTTGCCCTTTAGTATAAAGTCCAAGACTTGTGGGGCCTTTCTGAGCGAAACGAGACAGTGTGTGCTAATGAGAGCCTGGTGTACACGGTGCTCACGGAACAGTGGTTCCTGCCCCACTGCTGCTTCCTGCTCTTGCCTTCATCTCCCTCCCCAGCACAGCCTCAGGCCCTGAGGCTTTCCCCATGGGCTGCAACATCTTGCTGGAGTTCCCAGAATCCCTCAGTTGTGCTCATCCCCACCCCCCTATCTTTGCACATGCCCCGCCCCTTTTCCCACCCTCTTGCTCTTTGGTGACTCCGGCTGGTCCCTCAGGCTGGGTGAGGGTCTTTGCTTGCCACCCCCAGCATCCCTTGCTCATAGCATTGCCCGTATACGCTATCTTCATCAATGGAGCATTGTTCTGCTTGGTCCTCAAGACCAATGGTTTTCAACCTTCCTGATACTGCCACTCTTGAATACAGTTCCCCACGTTGTGGCGATCCCCAACCATAAAATTACTTGGGTTGCTACTTTGTAACTGTGATTCTGTTACTGTTGTGAATCATAATGTAAATATCTGTGTCCCCCGGATGGTCTTAGATGATCCCTGTGAAAGGATCATTCGACCCTCCCCCAAAGAATTCATGACCCACAAGTTGAGAATCACTGCCCAAGACCCTATTAGGAGACCCTCACCACTGCGGACGGCCTCTCTGGGTCCCATTTCTCCACATGCTCCCTGGGTGATACTGAGAACTGATACCTTCCATTACTCTCTGTTGGACAGTGAAGAACTAAACTTTGGACCCTTTTAAAGATTTTCAAAACAACTTTCTCTCCTCTGCAAGCCCATGTTGTCATCCATGGGCCAAGCCTATCTCCTTTCTGTCCAGCCCCTGGCCACACCCCAGGGTCCTCACATCCATTCAAACCCAGATAGAAGACTCCGTGTTTTCCATGTGGTCTCTTGGCTCCTCCTTCTGCTGTCCTTTCTCTCTTGCCTGACCGCTGCCACCAATGGTCCTCACCCAGCCTCTTCATGGGGAAGCCTTCCCTCTGCCCAAGCAGGACTCTTGGCTACTTTATTGAGCCATCCCTCTGCTGAGCATGAGTGTGCACCATCATGGGCTGGTCCTCTCAAGATCTGGGACTCCTCTGTGCAGAGATGAAGTCCTGTTCCACTCCTCTCTCTCCAAGTCTAGCACAGCCCTAAAGCCCACCAAATACACGTCCTGGACTCTGGCTGTTCCTGGGGGGATTTCAGCACCAAAGCTGCGGACAGAGACCCTGACCATTAACCCTTTCCATCTTTCTGCGACTGAGGAGGTGCTCCAGATGGTTATCTTTTACATTCCTCACCCAGGTTGAGCAAAGTAAAAGCTCCCAGGTCACCTCCCTGCACCTTTTCTGCCCGCCCTGGTGACTCCACCTCATCCTCCTCCCGATCTGCCCTTCCTTCCCCACCCCCTACTGATCAAGAGCCCAGATGGCATTTAGCATCTCTGTGATCTTGGCTAAGTTACTTAGTTTTTGTAGTCTGGATCCTCCGTCCATCCGTGAAGCGAATGAACAACTATGGGACAGTAATGCCTGGTGCTCCTTAAGTTTCACTCCCTCACACTCCATCTAGCTCCCATCCTGACCTCCCCTCCCTCACCCCCCTCCGCAACCCCCCTACCCCCAACACTGTGAGTGTTAGACGGGTGCAGTACCGCCGAGACAGCTGAGCTGCATCTCCTGTGCGACAGTTTGTTGAATGAATACATAAAGGAATGGATACATGCTACCTACCCTCAGTTTTGTCAGACTTGACTGATTTGATGCACGAACGTACGCGACGTTCTGCCTGATAGAAGTGTGCGAACTTTCCTATAGATCCCAGAGGGACTAAAGGGTTGGAGTTTTTCACTCTGGACTGCAGGTCTTGGGAGTGGGAGGCGTGGAGACCCTGGAGAACAAAGTTCCATGTCCTCTCCCTTCAAAGGGCACTTTGATGGCTTCCCCTGTTCCCACAGCGGTGGTTCGGTGGTTTAGTGCTCCACTAGCGGTTATCATGGGGGCAAGTGTGGTTCAATGCTAGGCAAGGTGTTAGGGTGAGCATCAGGGGGTCCAGGAAAAAGGAGCTAGAATGAACGCGCTTGGAACCAACTAGAACTCCACCAGCCTTGGCACACCTCTTGGCACGACGCCAGTCCAAGGAAAGTCCTAGACACCAAACTGGTTATGGGTCGCGTTCAGAGGCGGCCAACGAAAGAAGCCGAGCCTCGGGGCCACAGGACCGGTAGCGCAGGGCCAGCTCCGAGAGAAGCTACGGAGCGCTGGCAGGGAAAGTTCGGGATTTTGTTTGGAGCAGGGGGTTGGAGGAGACCTAGGCAGCCTGAGTACTATATTAACCAACCATATATCCAGGTTTCTGGCTTCGTTCAGGCCTGGGCACCCTCTTTGGGCTGTGAGGATCCTTGAATCCAGGGGTGAGGTGGGGAGGAGGGTGTGGGCGCAGAGCCAGAGTTGGGGTGCGTGATACAGAGGGGACAGCCTAGGGTCGCCCCAATCACTCTGCCTTGTCCAATCCTTGCAGCGCCCGGCTCATGAACCCCACTTTGGAGCAGTGAGTGTGAGGATGGGCTTCCAGGGAAGGTCCAGTTAGCTGCCCCCCGGGCGCTCGCGCTCAGGGAGTCCCAACTGGAGCTGAGCAACCCTACCTGAAGTCTGCGAAGCCATGGTTTCCGACTCCCCACCGCTTGGGCTGCCGCGCGGATTCTCCGTCCTGGTAAGGCCCCAGGTGCCCTGGAACAGATGCCTCGACGCCCTTTCCTCCCTCCGATTCCCGGCGAGACTGCGCAGTCGCCGCTCGGGCTCCAAGGCCCATCGATTTTTCTGTTGACATTGGGAATCTCATTAATCCTTCGTTAATTACTCCGTCGGGGGCTCGGGCACAAGTCGGGAAGCCAATGACGAGGTAGATAGGCGGGAGGGCGTGGCAGGAGGCGTGGCAGACGCAGGCTGCAGGGTCTGGCTGGGGGCAGCCCCCAAAATGGAATGGGGTGCCTAGTCATCAGGTCCAGAGCTAGCTGGCTTCAGGCCATACTTGCCTGTGGTGGCTGAGCTGTGAATGGGAACCTCCCCTTTCCGGGTCCAAGTTGCATATTTTCTACACCCTGTCTAGCTGACCGAGCACCAAAGTAGCTTCTCAGAATCATCTCCTTGTCTTACATCAAAACTGAAGTTGGGGTGGAAGACACCCAAAGTAGGAGATGGGATTAGGATTGGGGGGGGGTGTGTCAGAGTGGGAGGAGGCAGTCCTTAGGACCTGTGGTGCTACACTTCTTGGCTCCCTTTTCTCTTTCCCCCACATCACCACCAGTCTTTACAACCTTACAGATCATGGACCTCTTGCTAATGACAGAAACCAGGCGCTTTCTTCTGATGTCTCCTGTTCTCACCCCGAAATGTCATCACTCCCACCTGGCTCTCCCTCCCTTCTGGCTCCATTCAATCTCTGACTCTCACAAAAAACCAAACTGGCTGGGGCTGGTGAGATGGCTCAGTGGGTAAAGGCACCCACCCCACCAGCCTGATGACCTGGGATCCATCCCTGGGACCAGTAAGGTGAAGGGAGAGAATTGGTTCTGCAGATTGTCTTTTGACTTCCACTGGTACACTACAGCAGGTGAACACACACACACACACACACACACACACACACACACACACACCACATTAAAATATAATAAAATTAAAATAAAACAAGCTTAGTGATGAAACTTGTAATCCCAGTACTTGGGTGGGGTATGGCCATCTGGAGTTAAAGGTCATCCTTGGCTACATAGGGAGCTAGAGGCCAGCTGGACTCCATGACTTTTGGACTCTGTCTCAAAAAACCAAACCAAACAACCAACCAAGCACCTCAGTGTAACACAAAACCAACTTTGACCCTCTAGCTCTCCTTCTACCTTCCTCCATCTCTGTAAGCTGTGACAGTGAGTGCCACATGGCGACTCAGGACTGTTCATAGCTCCAGGCCCACAACTTGGGGCGTTGGAGAGGGTCCTTAAGGACCCCAAGCTGAGTAAGTAAAGGGAGGCTCCTGGAGGTAAGGACTCTCCCAGCTTCTGCTAAGCTGGGAGCACCTGCTTATTTCTATAGTATGTTCCTGTCTATTCTCATGCCCCTGACATTCCTGAGATGCTTTGAAGGAAAAATGTTTGCTGCTTCTCGGGTTAATGGGGTTGGGCTCAGTTGGGCAGGAGGATTACCTCCTGTGATTCCACAACGCAGGAGGGTAACAATGGCTGGCAACAATCCATTGTGTATTTCTCAATGGTAAGGAGAGGAGACCTTGAATGTTCCCAACACATACACACACCACAGTTTCTATCTGAGGTGATCAATATGCCAGTAATCAGATCTAAAAAATGCTACAATTGCTATGTATCAATCAAAACAAAACGACGACAAAAGCCTCTGCTTCTCATTTTAAAAAAAAAAGTTCAAGGACTTGGGGGTCATCAGAGGCTTGTCACATGGGTGTGAAGGCCTGGGTCTGCTCTCCTGGGCGTGTGGCACACTTGTAACACAAGGGCCAGGAGGAGGAACAGGAGGAACCCTGTCTTAAATGATGGGAGCTGGAGAGATGGCTCAGCAGTTAAGAGCACTGGCTACTCTTCCAGAGGACCCACATGGCCATAGCTCCAGGCCCACAGGATCTGATGGCTTATATGCAGGCAAAACCAATGCTGGCTCACAGGTTAAAGCACCCATGACGATCCGCAGAACTCAGATAAATCACAAATGTCCCATGGCTGAGGCCCCTTTTGTCATTCCAGCCTTAGAAAGCAGAAATGGAATTCCCAGAGTTAGTGGGCTACCAAGCTTAGCCATATAAGTGAGTTCTGAATTTGACTGAGGGATCCTTCCTCGAGGAATAGGATGCTTCCACATGCTCTCACAGACGTGCTGACACTCGCGCATGCACATGTACACACACAGGCACACACACACACCAAAAGGGGGGGTGGACAACATGGAGAGTTCCTGAGGTTGACTTCCGACCTCTATACCCACATATGCACAAGTGCACACACATACACACACAACTGATGAATTATTGTTGTTGGTAAAAAGGCTCTGGCTCTTTATATCCACGAGCCTCTGTTTCCTTCTTTGTAAAGCATGGGCATTAGATGAAATCAGTCCTCACTAACTTTCCTGCATTGTAAGAAAGGTGATCACGTTCACCGGCACTCGCTGGTCCCTCCCAGTCACCCTGTTATCCACCGTTTAGAAAGCCTGCTGCATAGACTCAGCTCAGCTCACCCACTGAAAGGGCAGATGTCTGAAAACATCCCTGAACCAGTTGAGAACTCCTGCGATCATTCGAGGTGAGGCTGAGACAAGAAGAGGGGACAAAGGGATCACTTGCAGGTTTATTGGTTCCATCTCCAGAGAGTACACAGGTCATGTGGCCGGGATTAGAGATAGAGCCAGAGATGGTATTTCCGAATCCTGTCTGGTCCTAGGGGATGCTACAGGGAACAGTTTCCTTCCCTGCCTCCATCTCCCCAGGCTCCAGGGTCATGCAGGAATAAACGGGCATGTCTTGATTTTGATTTTAAAAACTCATCCTGGAAAAATAAACTTTAGTGAAAATCCTAGTCTGGGGCAGGCAAGGAGCAAGCGCCAGCCTGATTCATTTCCAGGTGCTGGGGTTCCTCTGCCCTGTCTGTCTTTGTGGAGCTTCAGGACAGTACATAGACCTCCAGCAGACTGGAGACAGCGTGCATTCGGTAGAAGATGCCGAAAGGCAGGCAGATGTTGACGATGGCCGCCCAGAGGGAGTGACCGTAAAAGTCCACCTCCACCGTGTTGCTGAAGTGTGGGCGGGCGCCGAAGGCAGGCATGACCCACAGCTGTGGGGGGAAAAGCATGCATCAGGAGCCTGGTCATGACTTCTGGGGGGCTTGGCTGAGCAGGAAAGAACGGGATCCCTTCTAGTTTGGTGGCCATCAGGGACTGAGTGTCACCAAGGACTGGCCTCCAGCAATGTGGAACTGAGGAAGTGTGTCTAACTGAACTGTCCCACTCCTAGGCGGGGGATCCACCTGAAGTCACTCTTCCCACCCTCTTATCCTGGCCTCCCTGTCAGATGGAAGCTTCAGTGCGCGATGTAAGGAATTGATACAAAGGCTGAAGGAGCGGGGCAGATGTGTGCCTCAGTGCTGGTGGTAAACTAGAACCAGTCAAGCCTAAGGTTGCCCCGCTCCAACCCTCCTCTGGTTCATATCTACTTACTCCCTTTTCCTTCCATGTATGGGAGAAGTCTAAAGCTAGACTCCTGCTTCACCCCCAGATAGGAACTCAGACCTTATGGGTGTGGGGTATGGAACAAATGGTTAAGTATTCAAGGCTAGCCTCACCCTTATGCCAGTTAACTCCATTCTCAGAATGCAATGATGTCCTGAGGAGGACATCACATCCTCTCCTGAGTCAGTTTCTGTTCTAGAAAATGAAGATCCGGAAGGAGGCTGCAAAGAGTGATTTGTGCTCAGATACTTGGACCAAGAACAGCCTTTTGGAAGCTCGCAAGCAAAAGGCCAGACTGAGAGTGGGGGAGGGGCAGAGGCAGAGAGGCCATACACCAACATGGGCCCCAGACACATTCAAGTTCTGAGCTTTATTGCTTCTACTGTTAAGGTCAGGGGTTGATGACTGATTTTTTTTTTTTCTTTAAAGTAAAATTGACTGTTGGAAGTCTTCGTGGGGTGGTGTCGTATTCCCAGCCTCCAGATATGCCTGTGTTAAAGGTGTTTCTATGTGAGGGATATTCTACTATAGGATATAGTCCAAATGACTGTTTCCTATGGAGTCAGATCTCATTAGAGATGTTTTCTTGTCCACTTGAGAGGTGCAGTTTTCAATTGGTGTAGGTGGGAACTGGTGAAAGATCTCACCCTAGAAACAACATATTAGGGATCCAACATGTGCTGCTCAAATCCCTTACATAAAAATGATACAAAAATAACTTATATGCATCCTCT
Organism: Tokudaia tokunoshimensis; assembly: GCA_036184795.1. Taxonomy (NCBI): domain Eukaryota; kingdom Metazoa; phylum Chordata; class Mammalia; order Rodentia; family Muridae; genus Tokudaia; species Tokudaia tokunoshimensis. The sequence goes on from BTHU01000010.1 coordinate 6,778,180, forward strand.
CATATACTTAAAATTACTGTGTTCATAATATATAAATGTTATGGGAATTGTTGGTACTTTGTTCTATGTTAGGGCATAGTGACAAGGGAAAAAAAATCCTGTTTGATAAGATTGGAATTTTTTCCTATTGTTTTCCGTCTAAGGGTTGGGCATGAGACCTACAGACCCAGAGGTTGACTGACTGTCCCTGCAGGTTTGAAGTTCTGTATCAGGTATTTCTGTGTTGGGGAGTGTGTCTACGTTGGGGCATGGCTATGTTGGGTGTAGCTATGCTAGGAGTGTTTCTCTTTGGAGGGTACCCTCATCTTATGAGGGCTTCTGCTTGGGATGTTTCCTTCTGGAGAACATACTTGTACAGGATGACATCTTTCACTCTTTATAGCTGGCTTTGCCAAGTCACCTGGAAGGGGACAGCTGTTGTACACACCCTTCTTCCCAGCTGGCCTTCCACTGCACCCTGCCAACGGACTGCTCACACTTACCCTGATCTCTGTGACTTCCTGTGGCTGTTCCAACTATTCTGAGAAGCAGGCAGGTCACAAGATCCCGGGAGCTGCCACACCTCCCACCTGGGGGTGAGGGCCCTCACCCTCCACAACAGCTCTCAGCCTCCCCTCACTTCCCCCTTCCCCCTTGTCAGTCTTCCCTGGGATCCCTCCAGAGGGCTGGGATTGCCTTCTGTCTGTGTGCCCTGAAATGCTGTGTGCTACCATTGTCCCTCTCTGAACCTGCTCTTCTAGAAGATTCCAGAATAAGTTTGGGGCAAGACAGAGACGCTTAACTGGCCATCAATTGTCCCCCCAATCTAGAGACACCCCTTCCCCAACCCATTCACCCTCACATCGCTCGACTACTCACAATGACATTACAGAGCAAGAGAAACAGAGAGATGTCTTTCAGGCACCGACGTCGCCAGTGGCACCTGGGGACCGAGATGATAGCCACCACTTCCTGAGGGCTTTCTGGGTTGGGACTGACCAGCCTGGGGGTGGGTGGGCAGGAAGGCAAGGTGTGGATAGCATCCAGGTTGGCAAAGGTGATTCCTTGGCGGGGCTCCTTGGGGGGCATTTCACGGGGCTCAGCCCCAGGAGGTCCCCGATGGAGGCTCTCGATGATGAAGACATTCTGGAAGGTGTGCTGAGCGATCATGAGCAGAGCGTGGGACAGGCTGAGTGCCCCGAGCAGGTCTCTGGGAGAGCCCACCACCACAGCCACGATAGAGTAGTAGGAGATAGCGTACTGGCCCAGGGCGGCACCCATCAGCAGGGCCACATCCAGGGTCCGTGTCGGGTTCTTATGATGGTCCATGGCTCGACGGTCAAAACGATAGATGACTGAGCCACTCAGGCTGACCAGAGTCATGAGCCCCAGACAGACAATATTAAAGCTGTAGTAGATAACCAGGGACTGTTGGGTGTGGTCTCTCTCTCCACTCACCTGGACCTCGTAGAGGATGAAGACAGCCAAACCCACCACAAAGAGGAATAGGCCCAAGACTGGGCCGGCGAAGAAGGTCTCCCGGAAAAGGCTGACCCTGGATGGCGTGTGGCCGTGGCTGTGGGTGGAGGCGAGCAGCCGCCCCACGTTCTTCCACATGACATACAGCATGGTGGAAGCAAAGAGGCTGTACTCGATGTTGAAGGGATACAGGTAGAAGTAGCCTTGCTGGAAGATCTGACAGATGGCTGTGCGGCAGAGGCACGGGTCTCCTTTAGCTGGGCCCCCGGCACGATCTGCTGCGGAGACAAGGACACAGGACTGGGCTCTAGCCTCCCCTTCTAGTTCCTGACAAAAGGAGACCTGGGGGATTCTCTTTGCCAGTTACCAGTGTCCAAATGACTTCAAGGTGTCTGGCATCTCTGTTCAGTCCATAATTACTCATTATGCCAGACATGGCAAGATAAGACTGTGTTAAAGATATAAAGTAACAAAAACTTGGAACGGGGATAGGAGCCTCAGTTTGGAAGGTCCTTGGCACGCAGGCGTGAGAACCTGGGTTTGACTCCACAGTAACTGGGGCTGAAAGAGGCATTTGCTGAGGCCCCGGGTGTCCTAGACAGCACATTCTGAATTCCCCATGGTGCAGCACAAACTGAAATGATGGGGAACCGTGGTGGGGGCCTGGACACAGCAGTTGGAGTGCCGGGTTGTCACATGTGGGGGGAGCAGTAGAGAGCGACCCCAGGGGAGGTCCGCTTGGCATGGTGACATGGTGATAGATGCCTGGAATTCCAGCGCTGGGGAGATAGAGGCAGGAGATCCCTGTGGCTTGCTGGCCAGTCAAGCTATCTGAAGCTATGAGGTCCAGGTTTAGTGAAATGAGAAAGCAAGGTGGAAATCTGGTGGGTCAGTGGGTAAAGGGGCTTGCCTCTAAGTCTGATGACCTAGGGCCCACATGATGGAAAGAGAGACCCAACTCCTGGAAGATGTTTTCTGACCTCTGTATACACACACACACACACACACACACACACACACACACACACACACACACCACGTGTGCACACACAGGAACACATACATACATACTCACACTGCACAAATTAAAAAAAGAAAATCAGAACTTAAAATCTGCTCCATTTCTCCCATCCCTCCTCACCCACGGCCCTTTCTTTGTTCCCTGAGAGAGGCAGGCTCTGTCTAGGGGAGAAAGCAATCACCCCCAGGTCCACCCTCTACAGCGCTCCTCACATGTGACAGCCCAGAGCTCTAGCTGCTGTGTCCAGGCTCCCATCCCTTCAGTTTGTGCCGCACCGAGGGGAGTTCAGAACGTGCTGTCTAGGACAGCCCGGGGGACCCCGTGAATGCCTCCTTTGGCCCCAGAATCACCCCAGCTGGATCTATGGACAAAGAAGCTGAGACCCAGGGAGGTCTGAGGGTCATAGTACATAAGCCAGAAAGAAAACACCAACTCTTAATGCTGTGGCCTCACACGGTCCAGTGTCATCTGCTAAGGTGACCGCCTGCCTGGGGCTGCGTTCATCACCATCAGGATTCCCTGTATACACCAGGTTACCCCTTATCAGCCCTTCTAGACTGGGGTCTCCTTGCAGGCTAGGGCCATGCTTCTAATTTCCGAAGCCTCCCTTGACAGAAGGGTTTCCAGGTGTTTGTGGGTGTCTTGGTTATCTAGTTTGGTCCTGGAGAGAGAAGTTCAGAGAACTAGACTCAGAGAACTGTGAAGGATGTTCTTTCTTAGGGTAGCTCACTGGCTATAAGCAGAGGTACATCTGAACACTTCAGTGTTACGCTCTGTGACCCTGGGCAACTTACTCAGCCTCTCTGTGCTTAGTTTCTGCTTCTATAAAATGAGAACATTAGTAGTATTTATCTCCAAAAAGAAGTGGTTCCCTAGAACGTCTGAAGCACTTTGCGTTGCGCAGGTCCAAAGTGACATCATCATGACGTCATCACGCCAGGGATGATTTCCTGCCTTTCCTTCCTCCCCAGGCTGGAAAGGCTAAGCCATTCTGCCTTCCTTCTCTTTCCTTGATTTCCTCACCCTGGCCTTTTCTGGGGAAAGCCAGGGTCACTTCATGGCCCGATGGAGACCTGGACAGTATGGCCTAGACTGTACCCTCAAGGATGAGGAAACACACTATATACTCTTGTTCCTTTTCACCTCTACCCACACTTCCGAGGGAGCGCCTGGAGTGGGAGGAACACCCCCCCCCCCCGCCAAAGGCATGGTTGACTGACTATGAATACGCAAAGCGCCCATCCAGTGCCTGGCAGCCACAGGGTTGGTGCTAACCGGGAACTTACAGTCAGGGGTGAGGCGGGCGTGGCTGGCGTTGCCATGGGAGCCACTGTAGGAGTGGGCCTGGTGCACGGACTCATCCACTACGGCTGCCATCCAGATGGCTAGGTTGGTGGCGAGGGTGAACATAAGCCCACACCTGTTTCAGAACGATGGACAGGGTGAATAAAAAGCTCATGATGTCTTGGACCCACTATGGGTAAAGCAAGGCAGGGTTATAAGCCCTCCTGAGAAGTGAGCTTATGAAACAAGAAGGCAGAAGTGCCCATATGAACAGGGGAGTTGAACTTGGAAGAAAGACTCAGCTCAGTAGGATGTCAGCTAAGAGAGGGCCAGTGGGTGTCCTGCGGCTCAGGCCCCACTAGGGGAAAGGACACAGTCTGGGCATCGGAAAGCAAGAGGGCAGAGAGGAAAGGATGGCTTGAAACCCCACCCAGGACGGCAAGCCTGCTCTCTCACTCCAGGTGAGCCCTTGGCCCTCAGATAACAAGCTGTGGTTCTCACCGGGTCAGGTCCAGGTGGGTGTGGATACAGTTTTTAGCGGAGATCCAGAGGAAGTAAGTCTGCATGGAGAGCGAGGAGCAGGCTCAGGACCATGTACGTGGGCTAATCTCCAGAGCCCAAAGCCCACCCACACCCAGAATGATGCTTTCTCTACCCCCAATAACCCTTATACTAAATGATCAGGTTGATTTTAGCTTTACAAAGGAGAATGAATTTTCTCTTTCTATTCTACACTGAAACTTTTTTTTAAAGTGTGGTTCTCTCTCTCTCTCTCTCTCTCTCTCTCTCTCTCTCTCTCTCTCTCTCTCTCTGTGTGTGTGTGTGTGTGTGTGTGTGTTTCTTAAAGGTTGGGAAAAATGTCACCCGGAAAACATTTTCACCTTGATGAGATGGGGGAGTGATAGACTGGCAAGCGTAGTCTTGGGTACCAAATGATGTATTTGGGGGAAGCAAGGTCAGCCTCAGACATGGTCTTCCTCAAGTCACAAGGTAAGAAAGGTCTTTGAGGATTTTGTTGTTGAGACAGACTCTCTAGGCAGCCCTGAAACTCCATCTGTAGACTAGGCTGGCCTCAAATTCACAGATACCTGCCCGCCTCAGCTTCTCAAGGACTGGCCTTGAACTCTCTATGTAGTGCCGAGTGACCTCGAACTCCTGACTGTCCTGTTCACTCCTCTGGCCTCTGTGTGCACATCCCCTGCCATTTTCTTCCTTTGTGGATTGGAAAGGCCTTGTCCTCATCTAACTACGGCTGAATCCCTGCCATGGGACGTACCACCATGGGGGTATTTGTGTTTTCATTTTTCCTGAGCATCTTTCAGACTTATAAAATGTAAAAGACTAAAGCCACATGCGGGTGACAGGGGGATGCTCCAAGACATGGCGTCACTCCTGTGGCCACCTTGCTTACACTAGAAGGTGAGCTTCTCTTCTGGTCCTGTGCAAGAGCAATCCTGCCTCAGCTTAGTCAGCTCTTTCAAAACTGTCTTTATGCAACACATTAAAACAAAACACACACACAAAAAGATTGGGAGTCAGGCATGACTCACTCCTGAAATCTCCCCAACTTGGGAGGCGAAAGCAAGAGTTCAAAGCCAGTCTGGGCTGCTCGAAGTGAGTCACAAAAGGAAAAAGAAAAGAAATTGATTTGAACTTGTCTGAAAAACTGTAACTTACGGGACGCCCTGCCTCCTAAACAAATATCAAACACAGAGCTATGACTGAGACCAAACAAGCCCCAGCCATGGTCATGGCCACAGTGGGACAGTAGGCAGAGACTGACATGCCCCCCACACCCGCCCCCAGACATCCAAAGTTCTATCAGACAGGGCCAGCTGTCACAACTTGCACCTCTCAGGTGTTAATTACTGACACCACTTAGATCAAAATAAAATTGCAGCACCCCTAAGTAGAACCTGACATTTAGGTGCCACTTTATGAGTCAGCATTCCCTTCTTTATGGGATCATATGATCTCTACCACAGTCCAATGTCATTTGCTGAATTTCTCGGGGAGGGGGATATGTGTGGAGCTCAGATCTCCTGAACTCCTGCCAAGCATGAGGCTTTTCCCCACATGGGGACATTCCCTCTACCCACCTGGACAATGACAAACACAGCTTGGATGATGGGGTGCAGGATCTTGATGGCCGACTGGCACTCAAAGAAACTGGAGTAGTAACCAGTCTTGAAGACATCCATGACAAGGGTGCAAATCCCAAACAGCACCAGCCCACCTGGGAATCGGGGCCAGCAGGGGAGTGGGTATTAGGCAGGAGACGTGGCTTGCAGGGTAGACGATAGGTTCTGAAGGTGAGGGGTTAGTCGGGCGGGAATAGGGCATGGGTGGATAACTGGATGGAAGAATGGATTGAGTGGAGAGGTTAGGAGAGCGAGTGGATGGATGGATGGATGGATGGATATATGAATGGGCAACTGTGTGTCTGAAAGATGGATGAATGGGTGGATTGAAGGTTGAATGAATAAACAAACAGGTGGATGGATGGATGGATGGATGGATGGATGGATGGATGGAAATGAATGAACAAAAAAATGATTAGATGGATGGACAAATGGATGACCTGAGAGATCACTGGGTGGATGGATGAGAGCATAAACAGTCGGATGGGGGCTGGAGAGATGGCTCAGCGGTTAAGAGCACTGACTGCTCTTCCAGAGGTCCTGAGTTCAAATCCTAGCAACCACATGGTGGCTCACAACCATCTGTAATGAGATCCGATGCCTCTTTTGGTGTGTCTGAAGACAGCTACAGTGTACTTATAATAAATAAATAAATAAATAAATCTTAAAACAAACAAAAAACCAGGTGGATGGATGGATGGACAGACAAGCAGATGGATGGATGGAGAGGGTGGGGGACAGATAAACGAATGATGAGTAGGTGAATGGGCAAACTGAAGGGTTGAAAGATGAGTAGATGGGTGGAAGATGGTGCAGGATTGACTGGGAAGAGGAAGGACATTCAATATGTCTCCACTACTGCACGGATAAGGGCAAGGCCTCTAGACAGATCTTGCTAGCTGTTACTGTCTTCTGCTTTTTCCCTTACAAAGGCTCTCTCTAGGATCATCTCTCTAATCTTTATACAAGGCAAAGATGCTCCCTCCACTAGCCTTTATCCTCTAGGACCTCCCCGCCTCCTTGCCTCCCTCTAGCCGCATCCCAACCACAGGAAGCCCTCCCGCCATGCCGCTCTTCCCAGGACACCGCACACCTGTCTACCCCAAAGTCACACCCTGCAGGTCCTCCATGAGCCCCAGGCTGCACCTCCCCAGGCGTGCCCACCCCACTCTTGTTGTTTCCATCTCCCAGGGCACCTCGGAGCCAGATGGGGCCAGCATGAGCATCCCGGTAAGGCACCGCGTCTGGACAGCGCGCGGTGCGGAGGAGGTAGAAGACTATCCACAGCGCGGCCAGCAGCATCATGGTGGTGAGCAGCGCGAACACGTCGGTGTCGTACACAGCCACCTTGTTGAAGGCACCGCCGCTGATGAGCGTGCAGGCGAGCAGCAGCACGTTGACAGCCAACAGCACCGACAGCAGGCGGCCGCCCTTTTTCCACACCTCACGGGAGCTGGCCCGAGACCCCGGCAGGCTCTCATCCGGATGCGGGACCAGTTCCTCCGACATGGTGGGGGCGACTGGAGGAGGTTGAAGGGATCACTGCGAGGTCCGGGGTTGGAGGAGCAAGGATAGAATTCTAAGTCAACCCAGGGGGGCTCTCCTTTCCTCCCATGTGATCCCTGGATTTGGGGACCCCGGGGAACTAAGGGTGCTGGACCAAACATCGGGTTTGGGAAAAAAAAGAGAAAAACTGAAACAGCACTTTTCCTACCTGGCCCGAAAATATTGTACAGAGAAGAAGCAGTGGCCCTAGGTGGGATCCTTTACAAGGTTCCACTCCCCAAATCTGACAGTCCCCTGGCCAGGCGCACGCACCTGACTGCACCGGGAGCCGACACCAAGTTGGGGGTCAAGGGGCAGCAAGCGTCTCCTCTCTCCCACGCCGGGCTGGACCGGTGCTTTATACCGGAGAGGGCAGAGTGATTTACAGCCACAAGAGCTCGGCTCCATAAACCTCTCAGTCCCACTCACATGATCCATCTTTTTCTCCGAGCTGAATTCAGGGAAGCCAGATAAGGTGAGATTTATATTTACCTGTTAAGATCCCCTCACCCTGTCGCACTGGTGCGGCCAGGGTTCGGGCACGGCCCCATATTGCAGTACCCAGAGGGTTCTCCGCTCCCAGCACCCACCGTAACGTGGTGCTCAGAGATCACACCCACCCAAAGCCTGCAGAGCTGACCCCCGCCCCCCGGTGCCCACCTGCACCTTAGACACCGTCGCAGCCCAGGAATCACCTATATTTTGGATCTTGCTTGCTGACTCGAGATCGGGACAACAGTTCCCCTTTCCCCACCTGCCCTCAGAGTGATACAAATTCGGTCTTCCTGTATCCCTACTACTGCTGCTCAGAGATGCTGGTTGGATGCTGCAAAGTCTGGTTCCCACACAGTGCCCTCAGTCGACCTGCAGTCGTCTAGCGCCTCCTGCTGGAGAACTGTTGTTTGACCCTACGAGTGTACGCTAACTGCAGGGCCGGCAGCGCCCCGCTTTCGGATGGTCTTGCGGAGGGTCCCCCTGGTCCTCTAGGCTCACTGTCCTCCAGATCCGAACTGCCTCTCCATTCCACCCTCACACACCATTCTCCAGCCTTTGTCCTGTCCTTTTGACTGGGGAAGAAATGAGGGAATCCAGCCTATTCTGTCTAAGACATACTAAACGTCCCTATACAGGGTTTCAAAGCCAGAGAGGACGCTTTTGGCGCGCGAGAGCTGGATTTCACTTGAGTCACGTCTCTGTCCTGGAAAGCATGGCGTTTAGGACCCAGGGGAAGCTTCTGGGCGGCTCCCTGGGCAGTGAGAGATTCCCCCTCCCTCCCCGGGTGTGCAGCTCAGATGTCCCAGTAGTCTGTAGGTCTGTAGTCGTGGTTCTGGCGCTCCGCGTCCACCATCTGCGGCAGCAGGGGCTGGCGGCCCAGGCCCCTGCCCAGCCCCTTCCCTCAACCCCATGTCTCAGCCCTAACCCGGCTGCTCTCCCCGTCCGGGGACATTTCTCGGTGCCCCTTGCCCGCCCCATCCAACTTGGGCACTATGAATGACCAGTATCACCGGGCCGCCAGGGATGGCTATCTAGAACTCCTCAAGGAGGCCACCCGGAAGGAGCTGAATGCCCCTGACGAGGATGGCATGACCCCGACCCTCTGGGCTGCCTACCATGGTAACTTGGAGTCGCTGCGCCTCATTGTGAGCCGCGGGTGAGTACGCCCTCCGATTAGCCAGCAGGAGACCAAGAAGAACTTCCTGGAACCCCAGTGTCCTAAACCTCATGGCATCCCTTAGCCTCTTGCCTGAGCTGCCCTCTGCCCCTACCGACAGACCCTAAGGTGGGGCGGTGCAGCCTGCCATACTTCAAGAGACACACGCGGAGGGGACATAAGCTGAACTTGTGACAGTTGTGGACAGGATGGATGCAGGGATTAAGAGGAGAGGAACTTCGATTTGGGAATGGGGTCCCTGGATTATGGGATAGAGGCTGCAGAGCTATTCAAAAGCCAAAGCCATTTTAGGGGTGGTGCCTGGAAGCAAGAGTGAAAGGTAGGTGGGAGCCAGAGTCTCCAGGAGCCTAGAACTGGGGGGCCAGGAAGAAGAGACCTTTTGCTGCCTACTTCCCAGCCTAGCAACCAAAAAACTGTCCCTACAGCACCAGAAGCTCCCACGGTCTGGGCTTCACACTGACCTGGGTCTTCACACCACTCTTCCAGGATTTATGGGCACTGTCCACACTACCAAATGTCACTGGTTCAGCCAGTGATTAACTCCCGTACCCCTCCCCCTCCTCAGGATCCAGTAGTGGGAAACTGTAGTGTGCAGAAAGGACATCTGCCTCCTTCCATCCTTCCTCTGGCCTTGTCCTGGGAGGGAGGGTGAACACAGAATCCAGGGGTTTGGAGGAGGAGTCAAGCAATGCGGGGATCACTAAAGTGGTTTGGGGCAAGGGAGGAGACTAAATCACATTACTGGAAATATCCTATCTACCAACAGTTTAGTAGGACTGGTCTCAACTCTGGTGTGGCCCAAACAGGAAAAGGATGTCCCAAGAGGATTCACATGAATGCCTCAGGCTCTATCAAGGTCAGGGGCAGGGGTTGTGCTCCTGGTATAGGAGTAGTTGGATATGTGGGTGCGCGTTCCCCTCTTCCTCTGTGTCTGCTCCTTTGGTCTAGTAGCATGTGGAAACAATGTGGAATCAGACAGCTGAGACAGAGCCCAAGATTCCAGGAGGGCACACAGTGGAACTATATCCCCTGCCCCATCCATCATAGAGGCACATAGGAGTTTTGAAGGGGAGGGGGGAGAGGGGGTATGGAAGGAAAGAGAGCTGTCCAAAGCCCTGAGGGTCTACAGAGGCAAGGATTTGTGCTTGATGAGGGAGGGCCTGTCACTGAGCCACCCTTCCCCACAGGAACCTGCAGGACTGGGACTCAGGGGGAAGCTGGGGGGAGGTGCGATGTTGAGATAAGGGAGTGAATCTTCCCCCAGACCTGAGCTGGCCTTGTGGCCTCATTAGTGTAGGGCAAGGCCCTGTGCTAGACCCAGAGATCGAGGCAAGATTCCTACAGAAGTCAGCAGAGTTGGGTGGGCTATGGGCTGAAGTCAGATGTGGAGGGCATTAGAGATGGCTGCCCGAAGGGGCAAAGCTAACCAACTTCATAGGGCAGCCTGAACAAGGGAAGGCAGCGTGACCAGGTCTCCGCCCTCTTTCTCTTTAGTTCTGGCTGTCCCCACAGTCCCCTTCTGGCCCAGGCCAAGACCCGACACCTGCTCTAACACTGGCGTTGCCAGGCCTGGCCCCGCTCCCTGCAGACATGGCGGTGCCCACTGTATACCAGAACGCACCCTCTGACGCTCTTCCAGGTTTAAGCCCAGCGCAGACACATGCCACCCTCTAGTCCTCTTGCACAGTCACCCTGTAACATGTGGCTTCACAAACCACCGCACCTGCCTAGAGACCCAGACCAAGGCCTGGCCCACCACCTCTCTGGGCCAGCTCCCCGAAGGGCCCATGAATAATTCACCCCTTTCTCTCAGCGCATCAAATATTTATCCCCTGAGATTCCCAGCCCTCAGTTCTCCAGGGGAAGGCCCGCCCCACCCCGCCTCCTAGGTCGCTCCGCCCCTTTGTGGGTTGGCGCGAGCGCGCGCGCACAAACACACACACACACACACACACACCCACCTAGTAGCTGTGCTTAATCCTGATAATCCTGATGCATCTGTTGACTCTAGCTCGAGGGTCTCCTGGAAGTCTAGGTCTCAGCCCCATGGGTTTATATTAGGACAATGGTTTTCAACCTTCCTAGGGCTGCGACCCTTTAAGTGCTACGACCTTTTAATAAAGTTTCCACATGTTATGGTGATCCCAACCATAGAATTATCTTGTTGCTACTTCATAACTAATTTTGCAACTATTATGAATCATAATGTAAATATATGAGATAGAGGATGTCTACTATATGACCCTGTGAGGGTCACGATCCACAGGTTGAGAACTTCTGCTTTAGTGGCTGCTACCTTCCAGGTCCAGGGGCTCACAATGTCTGTGGGCTTTCCTCCTCCTCCTCCTTCCCCTCCCCTCCCTCCTCCTCCTCCTCCTCTTCCTCCTCCTCCTCCTCTTCCTCCTCTTCCTCCTCCTCCTCCTCTTCCTCCTCCTCTTCCTCCTCCTCCTCTTCCTCCTCCTCTTCCTCCTCCTCTTCCTCCTCCTCCTCCTCCTCTTCCTCCTCCTCTTCCTCCTCCTCCTCCTCTTCCTCCTCCTCCTCTTCCTCCTCTTCCTCCTCCTCCTCCTCCTCCTTCTTCTTCTTTTTGCCTCTCACCCTGCAAGGTTCCTTATACCTCTAAATCAGACCCCAGGTCTGACTTGCTAAAGGGACTCATTCTACCTCTCCACGTTCTGTTCCTACAGGGGTGACCCGGATAAGTGTGACATCTGGGGAAACACACCCTTGCATCTGGCAGCTTCCAACGGCCACCTGCACTGCCTGTCCTTCCTCGTGTCCTTCGGGGCCAACATCTGGTGCCTGGACAATGACTACCATACGCCGCTGGACATGGCCGCAATGAAGGGTCACATGGAGTGCGTGCGCTATCTGGATTCCATCGCGGCCAAGCAGAGCAGCCTCAACCCCAAGCTGGTGGGCAAGCTGAAGGACAAGGCCTTCCGCGAGGCGGAGCGGCGCATCCGCGAGTGCGCAAAGATGCAGCGCAAGCACCACGAGCGCATGGAGCGGCGCTACCGGCGCGAGCTGGCCGAGCGCTCCGACACGCTCAGCTTCTCCAGCCTCACGTCCAGCACCCTGAGCCGCCGGCTGCAGCACATGACGCTGGGCAGCCAGCTGCCCTACTCGCAGGCCACGCTGCACGGCACGGCCAAGGGCAAGGCCAAGATCCAGAAGAAGCTGGAGAGGCGCAAGCAGGGGGTGGAGGGCACCTTCAAGGTCTCCGAGGACGGGCGCAAAAGCGTCCGATCGCTCTCAGGCCTGCAACTGGGTAGCGATGTGATGTTTGTGCGCCAGGGCACCTATGCCAACCCCAAGGAGTGGGGCCGTGCCCCACTCAGGGACATGTTCCTCTCGGACGAGGACAGCCTCTCCCGTGCCACGCTGGCTGCCGAGCCTGCCCACTCGGAGGTCAGCACCGACTCAGGACACGACTCCTTGTTTACCCGCCCCGGTCTGGGTACCATGGTGTTTCGAAGGAACTATGTGAGCAGCGGGTTGCACGGGCTGGGCCGAGAGGATGGGGGCTTGGATGGGACAGGCACGCCGCGGGGTCGGCTGCATAGTTCCCCCAGCCTGGACGATGACAGCCTGGGCAGTGCCAACAGCTTGCAGGACCGCAGTTGCGGGGAAGAGTTGCCCTGGGATGAGTTAGACTTGGGCTTGGATGAGGACCTGGAGCCTGAGACCAGCCCTTTGGAGACCTTCCTGGCCTCGCTGCACATGGAGGACTTTGCCTCCCTCCTGCGTCACGAGAAGATTGACCTGGAGGCCCTGATGCTGTGCTCTGACCTCGACCTACGCAGCATCAGCGTACCCCTGGGGCCTCGGAAGAAGCTCCTGGGGGCCGTGAGGAGGCGCAGACAAGCTCTGGAGCGACCTCTGGCCCTGGAGGACACGGAGCTGTGAGTGTCAGTCTGGAGGTGGGGTGGGGGTGGGGGTCAACCTTTCCAGGAATGGGAGGCAGCTTAACCACACAGTGCATAAAAAAAAAAAAAAAAAAATCAAAGCTGCAATCAACTACAAGAGGCCTCATTGTTGTATTTAACACCAGTTTAGGAGGAAAAAAAACCAACCCCTGCCAATTTAATAATTGGATGCTTTCTTATCACAGTTGACAGTCCTAGGATAATCCAAAAGAGGAAAAATAAGCATTTTAGTATGGTTGGGATACATTTACAGTAATCATGGGTAGGGTTTTCAAAGCCATTTAGACAAACAACGGTCTTATGTTGTGGTTTTAGAAGCAATCATTGCTGCCCAAACCATTCCCAACTCCTGCTCACTGCAGCGTCCCTTAAACCCACTGCCCCTCCATTTGGTACACAAGGCCTCTACCCCAAATGGCTGGGGCAGGGGTAGCCATGGGAAGGCAGTATGACTCACAATTCAGGCAATGGGGGAGTCACCGTAACCCATTCCTGACCACCAGACAGCAGAGATAGGGGTGACCAAGTCATCAGAACGGCTATCTTGGAGGAAATGAAGTCTTTGACGGCTGTCTCCTAAATCCAGGCTCTGTCTGTCTCTCCACAGATGAAAGGGCTTCTCTCCTCAGACCAAATGAATCGCAAGTTGCCACAACCCACGGTGGGGCCAAGAGGTCCTCACCATCGCCATTCCAGCTGTCCCTTCTCCAGGAGCAAGGGTCATACGGGTCATTTCCCTCCGAAACCCTGTCCACACTCTGAAGCGCAGGTGTAGCCTGGAAGCACCCGGAGGGACCACAGCACTCCAAAACACTACTTCTGAGGGGTGTTGGAGCCCCCCCCCCAGTCACCATCATTGAAAAACCCTGAATTACAAGAGGATTGGTGGAGAGTCAGCCCCAGAAGGAGATCAGGGACTGATTGACCCTGAGGACTTGATGACATCACAGCTGAGGTAGAGACAGAGCAGAGGGAAACTTGACCAGTCACAGGTCCATCACCTGCCCCACCTGTCTTCTCCAGCCTTCTGGGTGTGTGGGGGTTCCTGTTCTTTCTCAGGCTGGAAACTTGTTGCTTCCTACTTACTATAACAGAAGAGTTTGGGTACCCCCTCCTCATGCACCCAAGAAGGAGGTTCCCCAGCCAGACTCTTCAGCCAAATGCTCCATCTTTCTTTCACTCCCCAGCGCATTTCCTCCTACAAAAGGCCAGTCCCCTCTTTTCATCCAATGGCTGTGGCCACAGCCGGAAAGCCGGGCTGATGTCGGCTGGAGTAATTAGTACTCCTTCCAGCTCATTCTGGGGGCCCAGACTGTCTCCTCTAGTTTCACCCCACTCTACTGTGAAGCCTGGTCTCCTCAGGGCTTTCAGAGGACCAGGGGACCTAGATACACGGGTACAGCAGAATTGTGGCCCCCAGGCCTGGGAGTCACAGCTGGCTATAGAATGATATCTGCTAACTGCCTTGGGGTCTCCCAGGCCTAGACAGGCAGGGGCTGGATACAGTCTGTGTCAGGCCCAGTGTGGGAAAGTTCTGTGAGGAAGATCTTGGGAGATGTAGAGAACCTGAGGTACTGATTGTGCCCAGGCTCCCAAGGCGCTCTCTTCTCTTCCCCTCTCTGCTCTTCTCTCTCCTCTCTCCCTTCTTCTCCCCTCCTCTCCCCTCTCCCCTTTCCCCTCCTCCTCTCCCCTCTGTCCCCTCTCCCCTCCCCCTATCCCATCCTCTCTCTCTCTCTCTCTCTCTCTCTCTCTCTCTCTCTGTCTGTGTGTGTGTGTGTGTGTGTGTGTGTGTGTGTGTTAGGCCTGGTTAGAAGATTCCCTCAGCAGGGGGTCCCAGCTGCTCCTGACTCTGCATGGATCATGTAAAAGTGAGATTTCCCTGTGCATCCAACCCTGGAATGGCATGGAGGTGAAAACCAGAGCAGAGGCTAGCCCAGAAGTCCTCAGCGTGTGTCCTCACGGCAATATCACCGAGGTTATGGATGTGGCTAAGTCTCTCAGGAGCTACGCACATGCAGAGTCACAGCCATCCTTCCACGGACACGCCTCTCCTGTCAGCAGTGGACCCCCCTTGGAGGCCTCTAGTTCCTCCTTGAACTCCCTAGACCGGGCAGAGGGAAGAACGCCCAGAGACCTCTGTGCTCTGTCTGGAGGTGCACTGTCCTGTACACCCAGTTCTGAGTGTGGAGGAGGTAGCTTTTGCCGCACCTCCACCCTGAGTCTACCCCCAGCCTTCTTGTTTTCTGGGCCCAAGCCTGGGGCCACCTCCAAGTGCCGACTCCTCTTCCTCAGAGCCCCAGGCACTGCTCTTTCTCACCTCTTCTGACTGTTTACTGCCTTGGCCCCTCCTGGTTCTCCCTGCCCTGGGGTGGGCCAGATGCTGTGACCCTCACCGTTGTACCCCAAACCCTTCCCTCAGGCTAATTATATTTTTCGTACAGCATGTTCTCCTCTGTTGTCATGCCTGTGTTCTGTTGGGTAGGCACTGGGGAATGGGTGAGAGAGGGGTGGGGGATAAGAGAGGTTGGGGAGGAAGGTGGACATATGTGAGATCTATTCATCAGAGGGGTCCTTGAGCTCCTCGCCTCTGCCCGGGATCATTCCCGGCATCTCTCATTCCCAGCATCCCTCGGCGTTGCCTCTCCTCTCTCCTCTGCTTTGATCCCAAAACCTGTAGCAGCTGAGGGCAGGAAGGCTTTGCCTCTTCCCACTAGGCCCACCTGGGCTCTTTTGGAATTGGGCAAGAAGCCATTCTCCTGGGGTTTCCACCTGTCACCCAGAATCTGAGCTTTCTCATTCTTGGGGAGTCTCCACTAGGGGGCCTTGATTTCCTTAACTATCCATGTTAAGACTTTTGGGGTGCCAGATTTGGTACTTTCTTCTCTCAAGGATGTCTTCCCAAACAGGTGGGCAGTAGGTTCTGCTTTCTCAGCCAAGTCTGGGGTCATCTTGTTCCATCCAGGACGAGGTACCCAACCCAGCGCCAATTAGAAAAGTATATAGGATGTAGGTGCTGTGTGGGTTGCTTAGCAACCATCTAGTGGTTGTAGGCCACCTGTCTCCACTTTACAGATGAGAAAAATGAGGCTTTCGGAGGTGAAGAACACCGGTCTTCTTAGCCACAAAGTTCTTATTATACCCAGGCCACCGAGGGAACGGAGATGCCTTTCAACCAGCCAGGGTTACATAGGATGTGCAATTGTGACTACTACTGGTCATCTTAATTATTGCACCTAACTCTGGAAAGGCACACTGGTCCTGGCCCAGACAATCCAGGCGAGGACCTAGGGGGTGAGAAAGACTCTCAAAGACAATACAGAGTGGGTTGGGGTGTCAATGTTCAGAGGCTAAACTGGAGGCAATGGGAGCTTGAGTCTCCGGGAGACAGCAGTAGCAGGTAGAGTCTAAGAAACCTGAGGGGACTTATACTGTTTCTTCTTCTTCTTCTTCTTCTTCTCCTTCTCCTTCTCCTCCTCCTCCTCCTCCTCCTCCTCCTCCTCCTCCTCCTCCTTCTTCTTCTTCTTCTTCTTCTTCTTCTTCTTCTTCTTCTTCTTCTTCTCCGTCTCCGTCTCCGTCTCCGTCTTCTTCTTCCTCTGAAGACTAAATTGCTCCTTGCCTTACATAGACTTACATCTAGCCATAAAGAATATGTGCTCATAAACTCTGGGGCCCAGTGAGATGGCTTAGTGGATAAAGATGCTTGCTGCCAAGTTACTGTAAGTTGTCCTCTGACCTGTACATTTGTGCCGTAGCACATGCTGACACACACACACACACACACACACACACACACACACACACACACTAAATGTAATCTAAACAGAACCTGCTCATGATAGATAAAAGTTGTGTAATATGACATCGTCTCTCTTGGATTGGAAGAAAGTGTCGTGTTCTCACTCTGTTTTACAAAGGGCCTGTAAAACTCCCTGTTCCTTTATGCATCTAGCCTTGCATTGAAAAACAGGGAAACTGTGCAGGTTTAGAAAAACTAGTAGTTCTTCGTCTGGGGATTAGAATCTGGCGATGTTTCCTGGAAAGCCTACACGAAGCACATGTATGTGCACAGACGCATGCATGTACATTCGGATTCAACTTTGCTCGAGATTATAGACAGTTTATGGCCAGAGTCTGAAGAGACCCAGGGACCCTGGATTAAATAGCTTTGGGTTGGGGGCTGGAGAGATGGCTCAGCAGTTAAGAGCACTTACTGCTCTTGCAAAGGATGTGGGTTTGATTCCCAGTATCCACATGGTGGTTCACAATCATCTGTAATCCCAGTCCCAGGGGCTCCAACATCTTCTGGCCTCTGCAGGCACTGCACATATGTGGTACATAGACATACAGAGAGGCAAAACACTCAAACAGGTAAGATAAAAATATCATTGTTTAAAAACAAAACAAAACGCTTCAGGTTGGATGGCTGTGAATTCAGTGCATTGCAATGCGGGTAGTGATGTGGTGGAGGTGGGATACAGGGTGAATCAGCTCAGAAGAGCTCTCTAGTATGTGATTAACTCTCTCATTACACAGAGACCCAGAGGGGAAGAGCTGGTCAAATGCCATTCAACAGCCACAGGGCAGCAACAACTCAACTCGTGATGCTGTATGTGACCCTCAGCCACCCGTCTCCACGCTATGACTGACCTCAGATACTACGATTTCCCTTTCTCCCTGGTGCATGCTTGAATCAAGTTCTTTTTAAAGAAATCAGAGTAGGAGATGTCTGGGCTCAGGGGATAGCCACAAATGTACAGCAAAACCGCCCTGCCTCCTCCAACTGTGCAGCTCCCCGAGTTTGTTTCTTTATATATAGAATGGGCCTTATAATCATAGTGTCACCCACAGGTTATTAGGGTGTGTGTTTATGCTGTGTGCAACCTGATATTTAGGACACCCCAGTTAATAGTGGTCACAGTTATGGCTGGCCTGGGAATGCCCCAGGGGGTCCTACTCATGTTTGAGATTTGCTCGGCTACCCAGTAGATGGGTCCTAGATAATCCCAGGGAACAGCCTTCCCTTCAGGTTCACTTCTGAGAACATAGCTTACCCTTACTCTCAACACGCCCTGGCTCCCAGTGGAGAGAATACAGAGGCATCCTTATCACACCAGTAAGGGGTGCTGACACCCCAGCTAAGGGAACAGAGAGTCAAAGATGAACCTGCCCACCAAGTGGGAGAACCCCAGGGAAGGCCAGCAGTGTTTTGGGGGTGTCCAAGGAACTAAGGATCTTTTCTGAATGGATTTCTCCTCATTATGCCAGGAACCGAACCCTAAACTTTATCAGAAGAATCCCCTGAGAGGTGGGAAGATTGGGGTAGATGTTAGCTTCAGTTCGTAGTTGAAGACATGGAATTTCATGGAAGCTAGTACATGTATTTCTGAGAGAGGCTCTCTCTATGTAGTGCTGGCTGTCCTGGATCTTGCTGTATAGACCAGGCTGGCCTAGAACTCAGAGATCCACCTGCCTCTACCCCCTAAGTTCTGGCATTATAGGTATGTGCCACCACACCTGGTTGTTTTCAAGTTTTCAGTCATTTGGTGAAATGTATAAGGTGTCCAGAATGTATGTTAAGTACTGTGTACCCATTTAACCCTAACAATAAAATCTCACACTTGAGCTGGAGAGGTAGTTCAGTGGTTAAGAGTGCTTTCAGTGGACTCAGGTTCGGTTCCCAGCATGGGCACTGCACACATGTAGTGCACACACACACACACACACACACACACACACACACACACACACGCAAACATTTGTACATATAAAATATAAATTAAACCTTGATCCTTGTTTATGGAGCAAGTAACTCCATTGTTGTTATCCTTGTTTTAGAGGTGTGACGGCTGAGACAAAGTGACATTTCCTAGACGCAGTCTGAACGCAGAGTCCGCAGTCGGTGAGGGACACCTTCGATTTGTGACTCCTTGCTATGAGCATACTCGAGGTCCTGGGCAGGTGCCAGGCTCATCCACAGATGAGGTGGGGGATGGAGACGAGACAAGATGGGGTGTGAGTCCACAGGCAGGATGCTGGGGGTAGGTGTGAAAGACAAATGCATCTCAAGTCTGCTGGGGTGAGGGAGGAGGCTGGGGGAAGAATTTTGTCCCAATATGGGAGCCTACCTCTTTCCTTTCTGTCACCTTTCTCTTTTGTCCCATTTTACTCTAGGGTGCCAGGTCTCTTGGGTTTTCTCTTTTCCTCCCCATCTATAAATATCTCTCTGTTTCTGTCTGTCTGTCCGTTTCTGTGTCTCTGTCTTTCTGTCTCTGTTTCTCTCTATGTGCCTCTCTGTCTCTGTCTCTCTGTCTCTCTGTCTGTCTCTGTGTCTCTGTCTCTCTCTCTGTCTCTCTCTGTCTCTCTCTGTCTGTCTGTCTCTCTCTCTCTCTCTCTCTCTCTCTCTCTCTCTCTGATATGTCTTACTGCATTGCCCAGGCTAGACTGTGGTACCAAACTCATTGTAGAACCCAAGCAGGCTTTGAACTCATCCTCCTGCCTCAGCCTCCTCTCAGATTGCTGGATTACAGCTGGGCACAGCCATTAGGTGCCCTTGCTGTCTTTTTTCCGTCTGTCTCTCACTCGCTCAGGCTTCCAGCCTCCCTTGTCCTGTTCTGGTTGTCTCTGGTTGAGCCGGAACCTGTAGCCCGGCCACATCTTCAAGCATTACTCCTTCCCCTTCCCCGGACCTTACCCCTTGGCAGCCTGTGGGGCGTCTCTGAGAACCCACGGTGGGCCCAGGGAGACCAGTGTGCAAATGCCTGAGAGCCACCAGAAATGGTCTGGAGGCTGTTCATACCCCAGATCTCATCCTAAATAGCCATGACCTAGTCCAGTTACATAACTCTACAAAACGAATCTCAGTTTGTTTTACAGTGGGAGGCTTCTTCATACACAGAGTGTATGGGGAACCCAGCCTGGCCTCCTGTTAGGTGTGAGACACACCCAGCTAGGCTGCAGTAGTAGTGACATTCACTCTGTCTATTGCTATGGAAAAAATGGAAGGGCTGCTGTCATTTCCATTTTTTTTTCACATGAAGAAATTGAAAGGCAGAGTTATTTGTGAAAGGCACTAGATCCATACCACTAGGAAGGGGCGGTGCTACAATGCCAACCTAGGCAGCCAGGCCCCTCAACCTTTCTCTGGGTGACTGACTGGCTTGCTGGGTGGGAGGTTCCCAGTCCTTGGGGGGAGGAGGTGGACAATAGGAGAAGCAGCCAGTGTAGTGATGTACCCTGTAATCCTAGCACTTACAAGGCCAAAGCAGGGTGATTTGAGAGTTCGAGGCCCACCTGTGCTATGTAAAGAGACCCTGTTTAAAACAAACTAGAGTCTGTGAGATGTCAAAGTGGGAAAACCACACTTGCCACACAAGCCTAGTGACCAGAATTGGGTCCCTGGAGTCCATAGAAGGTAGAGAAACAACTCCATAAAGCTGTCTGGTCTCTGCACATGCTCTGTGGGCAGAGGTACCAGAGTGGTAAGATTGGAATCCCAGACCCTGAATCTTTCTGGCAGTCCCAGCCTCCCTTCACCCCATTCCCCAACATCTCCCACTTCCCCGTTATATAGGCCCTTGATCACCCCATTCACTTGGCCCTGACTCAAGCCAGGATCAGGGGCTCAACTAACCAGGCCTGGGGAAGTCTGTGAGTATCATGCTGCCTGTCATCCACCACTCTGCAGCCCTGGAGGGAACACTGATGGCTCTGGAGAGTGCGTGAGTGCTGGAGTGGGGGCTGTCAGGGTTCTCTGAGGAAGAGGTGGGGGTGGGGGTTGGTGGGGGTCCAGAGCTCTCCTGGAAGGCTGCTTTTATTTGTGAGCTCAGCATGTGTCTGTCTGTGACTTTGTTCATTTGTCCGTGACTCGGTATCTCCAGCTTCTGAGGAGGTGTGTGTGTGTGTGTGTCTGTCTGTCTGTCTGTCTGTCTGTCTGTCTGTGTATGTAGTGTTTGTGTGTGTGTGGTATATGTGTGTGTGGTATGTTTGTAGTGTATGTGTGTGTAGTATGTATGTGGTATATGTGTGTATAGTGTTTGTGTGTGTATGTGTGTGGTGTGTGCATAGTTTTTGTGTGTGTGGTGTGTGTGCAGTGTATGTGTATGTGGTATATATGTATATGTAGTGTGTGTATTGTGTTGTGTGTGTAGTGTGTGTGCACATGTATGTGTGAATGTGCGTGTGTGTGTGTGTGTGTGTGTATGTGCATTCTCACAAAGGACTGAATTCACATCATTTTGTTTGGAATCTATTTTTAGACTCTTCCTCCTGCCTATTATCTATTTTTAGGGGCCCAGCTCATTTCAACTGGAAGATCCAAACTCCCAGACACACCTGTCCCCACCCCTCATCCTGAGTCAGGGCCCCCCAAAACTTATGCTCTAACCTCATTCTGGGTGATTGGCTTGTGTGTGTGTGTGTGTGTGTGTGTGTGTGTGTGTGTGTGTGTGTGTGCGCGTGTGTCCCCAGTCCTTCAGAAGGTATAGGCACTAGGCAGAGAAGAGTCCGTGTTCTAGAAGACAGAGTTAACATGAGGACCAATACATTTTCAGGGGCACACGTGCTACTGAAGGCAAGTGAAGGTTCCCCCATGTTGGGGGATCTAGTCAGGAGGCTAACCTGCCTCTCCTTAGGACGATGGGTTCTCTTTTCTAAGCTCCCATGTTCCCACTTGTGAATGGGGATAACTCCCCCACTCCCAATCACAACCCATTTCGAGGTTAACAAAGAGTTCTTAGCCCAGTCCTTAATCCAGTCCATGTGGAGGATCAGCCAGGAGACCTGGAGGACAGGAGTCTGGGCATCAGCTGAACCCTGAGCTGATGGCAGAGGGAACTGGCACACTGAGTGGTCCCCAAGTCTCCCACACACTCTGTGTAGAGTATTCAGTATTACAGAACAGAACTGGGAAGGGGAATCATTCTCCTGAGGCCCCAGCTTTCTCTGTGTGTACCTGTAAGCATGCATGCACACACACGCAAGGAAGAATAGGCAAGGAGAGGGGCTGGAGGAGCACACACATCTCCTTACTGTGACACAGTCATCCATTATCAGTATTTGTACCAATGCAATAGTTAAAACTATTTCAACAGACGGACAACACGATGCTGTTACACTCACAATGGCACAGCCAGCATCATCGGATGAGATCTGTCTCAGGCATGAGGCCAGGGCGCTCTCGATGGCCACTGTCATCTCTCTCCTCCCCGGGGATCCCCTCTTCATACCTTTCGCCTTCACTTTCTTAGAAACCCAAGGCTCAGAGAGATTACAGTCACATAGCAAGTCCAACCCTTGCTCTAGAAGCTGTTCTTGGTTTTCCTCCACAGAACCCACAGCCCCTGCTCCCCTTTCCAGGCCAGCTACTACACCCAGTAGGCCCAACACCCACTGATTCAGCTCATCTGTACCTCACAGGAGACAGCAACACTGCCCTGATGTGAGGAGAGGAAACCAGTGCTCCCTGGAAGATCTCACCAACAGCAGTCTGAAGCCAGCAGTTCTGGCCCTGGTTATGAAGGGTCTACCTTGTCCAGTAACTTTGAGGGGCATCCTGGGTAACAGATCCTTTTTCTGCATGATGGGAGAGGCTGAGAGACCTTGGAGCATCGGCAGAAGCCCTGTCCCCTTCAGGCCTGCTTTCTTCTCTTCCTTCCTCCCCCCCTGGTTCCCTGAGCCACTACTCACCGGTCTTTGTCCCCCACAGAACGGCTGGCGGCCAAGAAGGCTGACTGCAAAGTAGAGGCTTGAGCCAGGGGCAGGGTTCTTGGAGGTGAGGCTGGTATTGAGACGCTGAGGATACGGTCCTGCCGAAGCTGGGGAGCTTTGGGGTGTTGGTCTCACTCTCAGCTGGCTAGGATCTGAGCCATGAACCCCATCCCTTCTTTCCAGACTTGTACTGTTCCACCCTGGTGAATAATGCCAGCTGTCTGAGGAGCTGGGCCTTGCTGTCTCTTTGATGAGTTGGGGGGAAGGTATAGGCGGGCGGGGACAGGAAGGGCCAAAGACTGAGCCAAGGCTCAGATTGTAGAAACGGTTAAATTGCTAACAATAGGTGCCACCCCAAGCTCCTCAGGGTTCTATGTCCTCACTCTCGGTAGCCCACTTTGGGCTCTGGGCCAGGGCGGGACTCTGGCTCACCCCACCTTGACCACAGCAATAATTAACCCTATGAACTCAGCGCATAAAGATCCAAATCACAGAGGGGAGGAATCACCAATGCCTCAGGAGGGGCAACTCCAGAGGCCCTAGGAGGAGGAGGGCATCCGGCTTCGCCCGCCCCACCGTCCCTGCCTGGTAGGCACCTCCACTCCATTCAGGGAGTGTGGGAAGGCCTACTTGACTCTGACTTAGATGACATCTTCTCCGACATCTGACTTCGTTATTGTTTTTTTGGTTTTGTTTTGTTTTGTTTTGAGAAAAGGTTTCTCTGTGTAGCCCTGGCTGTCCTGGAACTCGCTCGGTAGACCAGGCTGGCCTTGAACTTAGAGATTTTCCCACCCCTGCCTCAAGAGTGAGTGTGCCACTACACCTGGCTGTTCCCCACCCCCATCTGTGATCTCCTCCTTCATTCTCCAGAGATTGTTTATCTGCACCCCTCCTGTCCACTCTGCAAATGCCCGCTGACCACTCCCATGTGCTGAGGACTGCGGAGGTTCCAGACAAGCAGGGTCTCCCCCACCAGGCAGGGCTTGCCCTGTGCCAGACCTCAGTCCCTCCTCTTCCTAGCAGCCTGCTCCTCTTGCCTGCTGGTGTGGCTGTGGTGTGCTGGCCCTGATGACTGAGGGCGCATCAGCTGGGCATGGCTGGGATGTCACGGAGGAAGCCAGGGAAAAGTAAGGAAGGCCTGCCTGGGGAGGGGATCCTCGGGCCCAGGAGTGAGCCCCACAGGATGGCTGGCTATTGGGAAAGACAGGAGATGCAGTTTGCTTTCATTCATCTTGAAAGATTTCCTTTTAAAGTGTGTGTGTGTGTGTGTGTGTGTGTAAAAGGTTGTGTACATATTTGGAGACAGGAGAGGTGGTCAGAGGGAGTCACAGGTGGTCCTAAGCCTCCTGATGTGGATCTGGGAACCAAATTAGAGTCCTCTGTGAGAGTTGTACAGAAACCTCTCTAGCACCTCCCTCCATTCCTCCTTCCCTTCTGCCTGCCTGCCTTCCTTCCTTCCTTCCTTTTCTTTTCTCTCTCTATTATGGCACATTATTTTATTCCTATTTACTTACTAGACACGATCTCACTATGTAGCCTTCGCTATCCTGGAACTCATTCTGTAGACCAGACTGGTCTTGAACTCACAGAGATCTGCCTCCTCCTTCCTCCTGAGTATTGGTGATTAAAGACACATGCCAGCCACCTCGAAGGGCTGACTTTAGCATGTTTACTTTAACATAACGATCTCCAGCTTCACCCATTGTCTTGCAAACAATGCAATTTCATTCTTTTTTAATCGCTGAATAAAACTGCACTATGTCTCTGTACCTCTTTCTTTATCCATCCATCAGCTGAGCATCCAGGCTCTTCAGCATCTTGGCCGTGGCGAAGAGCGCTGCATGAACCTGGATGGGCAAATAAATGCAGAATGCTTCAAGCCTTTTAAGGAAGTACCCAGGAGTGATGCAGCTAGGCCTTAATGCAGTTCTGTCTCCAGCTTTTGAAGGATTCTCCATACTGGTTTCCATATGGCTACGAATCTGTTTCACCCTTCCACTGGGTACATGAGACGCAGGGCACACCCCTGAGTCCACATGTGGCTCAGCTGGGGATGTCTGCCTGGGTTCAAATCAGAGGGTTGTGGGTGGAAGTATCATGTGCCATTTCTCGGTTTGGACCACCTTTTCCCTCTCCCTTCTGCTGTGTTGATTCTAGTGACCCCGTGTTGGGAATCTAGTAGCTGAAGGATGGAAGGGAACCTGTCTCACAAGCTGTCATTGTCCAAGCCAAACTGCCATCGTCATACATGCTGCTGTTACATGAAAGGAAGGGGCAGGAAGAGTCATTGACCATCACCTGAGAATCCAGTCACCCTTCCCTAATTGGATGCAACACCACCCTAATTGTTTGGGGCCTTAGGGCTTCAGAAGGGGGTTAGAGTATAGACCCAGGGAAGAGCAGAAGAGGACTCTGTGCACAGCCGTCATCCATGCTTGGGACAGGTTTCCTAACACAGCTGCTTTCCAGGTACCTCCCTGGAACTCCTCACCCATGCTTTGTAAGTAAGCCTGTTACACTCTTTACTTCCTTGGGGGTAAGAGTTGGTGGGATTTACTTTTGTTGTTGGAAACTTGAAAGGAAGCAGGTAGACGTCAACTACAGAGAATCTCCCAACCAGGAAGAAGTCTCCCAACAGGACCTAAATGTCTGCCACTGCTTAGAGGAGGGCCTCTTGATTCACATCTTATTGGAGTATAAAAAGAGATTGCTCTGTATTGTATTTAGTCAGTGAGATGCTGGAGGTGTTTGTTATGACAGTTTGCGTACTCACTAATACAGGCAGACCATACACACACACACACACACACACACACACACACACACACACACCCTTGATGATTCCTACAGAGGCTCATTGCCAGGCAGTATGTGACCCCTGAGACCTACAACTAGCAACTAGACAGCATGAGGTCTGAGGACAGCTATACCGGAAGCTACAATTCTTGACATATAGTAAATAGATGGGTTGAATGAGTTGGCTGATGGTGCACACCTTTAATTCCAGCACTCAGGAGGCAGAGGCAGGCAGACCTTTGTGAGTTTGAGGCCAGCCTCATTGTACAGAGCTAATTCCAGGACAACCAGAGAAAACGTGTTGGGGGTGAGGGGAGGGTTTGGTGGAGGTCCAAAAATTGGGTTAAAAGAGCACGGGAAGCCAGACCAACCCAATACTTTCTCCGAGGCCCCAATGAGAGGAGAAATGGGTCACCAGTTCTGTGGTTTGTCCAGGAGTGGACTTGGCAAGACTGGTCTGTGGCTGGATCCAGCCAGCGTCTTGAAGGTATTAAGGTTGGGGTTTCTGAGGGCTTGACTTTCCCCCCTGGGCTGTGGTTCTCAGTCCTAGAGTAGCTGTGTCTGAGGTATCCTGTGTTCTCTTTGCCACTACTGCCGATTTAACTCTCTGCTGACTTTGGACAGTTTTCCCTGCAAGCAGTATATAAGATATGGTAGTTATTACTAAACTTGCTTGGCATAAATCATCATCTTAGGCAAGACTGTCTGGTCTCAGCTATTGCTTTTTTATTTATCTGTCTTTTTTATTTCTCATTTTCCTCATTCCTCATTCCCCGGCCCTCCCCCTTGACACCTATCATCCAGGACCCTTATTCCCAAGAGTTTGGGTCAAATGAGCAAAATGCACTTGTAGGAGAGCCGTGAACATTGATGCCTGAAGTCCTAAAGCCCAAAGGATGGGCAGTTGCCAAGCTATTATCCTGAGAATAAACACTTAGGTGTGTGGACAGGCAGGCCATGTCTGTGAGTCAGAGGTCAGTGAGTGGTCACTCTGACACAAGGAGAATGTGATTGGAGATGATCCAGCCACATAAAGATCAGGCTGACTACTACAGCCTGAGGTCCAAAAGACCTTATGTCTGTGAAAAATATCAACAGTCAAGGCTAGGGATGTAGCTCAATGGTGGGACCCTTGCCTGACCTAGCAGGGGAGGCCTGGCTTCAGTTCTCAACACTTAAAGTTGGGATAGTGTGGCTAGCAAATATGTGTAGTGTAAATATCGTCGATTGTAAGTAGGACTATAATAAGAACCCCCTCCCCAATTGGTATTTGTTCTACTCTGCTTTCTGTTGCTGTGCTAAAACACTGACTGAACTAACTCGGGGAGGAAAGAGTTAATCTGGTTGGTACTTCTATCTCAGTCCATCGTTGAGGGAAGTCAGGACAGGAATTCAAGCAGGAGAAACCTGGAGGCAGGAACTAAAGCAGAGACAATGGAGAGATCCTGCTTACGGACTCGATTCCCTTGGCTTGCTCGGCCTGCTTTCTGATACAACCCAGGCCCACCTGCCTAAGGGATGCAATGCCCATGGTGGACAGGGCCCTTCCACATTAATCAGTCAGGAAGAAAATGCCCCCCAAACATTCCCACCGATCAACTCCATCAGACCAGCATAATGTTAATCTTACCTTTTAATTTCTATTAGTTGGTGTGTTTGATAATAGTAAGGCTCAGAGAGATAAATATCTCCTGGATATAATAACCTTTGTATCATTTGACACTTCTGAGGCCACACACTGGTGAGTATTCTTGACTTCAAGGCCCAGTTATATTTTTCACTTGAGCTGGAGAATTATGTAGACAGGTTGAAGAGTTTTGAAGGGATGAAAGCAGGCCAGAGGCAGGTGTGGTCACACTTGACTCCGGCTGTCCCTAGCATAGCCGCAGGCCGGGAGCCCATTCTAAATAGAGGTATATAACTTGCTTGGGTACCTTTACTGGGCCCGTCAGGCCTGTCATGAGGAGTCAGAGAGATAGTTTAGATTCCCATGGACCTATGGCCAAACCCTGAAGCCGCTCAACTCAGGCTTCTTAAATCCACCAACTTCACCTTTATGAACAGAACTATAGACAAGAAAGGCCCGGAGGGCTGAGAAGACAACGGCGTGCTGAAACGGACTGGGAAGAGGCCGTATCTCTCCCTCTAGCAGCAGTTGCTGGGGGCAAGTTAACCTCTTAGTCATCCACACAGGACCAGCTGCCAACACCCACAGCCACTGGGATCCACGTACCTTGTTTGCCTGGCTTCATTGAACTGAACTGACCAATTGTACTTCTGATATGTACTATAAAAGAACTTTGTTTTTTAATCTTCATTCCATTTGACACTTCTGATATGCACTGTAAAAGAACTTTATATTTATTTATTTACTTTTGGGTTTTTTTTTAAAGATTTATTTATTTATTATATATAAGTACACTGTAGCTGTCTTCAGTCAGCTCCAGAAGGGAGTGCTAGATCTTGTTACGGATGGTTGTGAGTCACCGTGTGGTTGCTGGGAATTGAACTCAGGACACTCGGAAGAGCAGTCAGTGTTCTTAACCACTGAGCCATCTCTCCAGTCCCTACTTTGGGGTTTTTAAGACAGGGTTTCTCTGTGTAGCCTTGGCTATCCTAGAACTAGCTCCGTAGACCAGGCTGGCCTCCAACTCAGAGATCTGCCTGCCTCTGCCTCCCGAGTGCTGGGACTAAAGGCCACCTCCACTGCCCAGCAAGAATTATTTATTTATTTATTTGCCTTTGTTCCATTTAATTAATAGACTCCATGTCCTCTCTCCCCTCCGACACCCCTATTAAGGATTAAACTCAGGGCCTCATGCATACTAGGCAAGTACTTTCCCACTGAGTTATGGACCCTGCTCTAAAAACTTTACTTTTAAAATATTTTTCATTTTAGGGCTGAAGAGATGGATCAGCAGTTAAAGAGTATTGACTGCTGCTCTTCCAAAAGTCCTGAGTTCAATTCCCAGTAACCATATGGTGGCTCACAGCCATCTGTAATGGGATCTGATGCCCTCTTCTGGAGTGTCTGAAGACAGCTACAGTGTACTAAATAAGTAAATAAATAAATAAATAAATATTTTAAAATATATTTTTCATTTTAAAAAATTTTCTTATTTTATTCTGTGTATATGAGCATTTGGCTGGATGTATGTTTGAGGTTGTGTGTGTGTGTGTGTGTGTGTGTGTGTGTGTGTGTGTGTGTGTGTGTGATATGCCTTTGGAGCTCAGAGAAGAAAATTAGGTCCCCTGGAACTGGAATTATAGATAGTTGTGTGCCACCACGTGTGTGCTGGGAAATGAACCGGGTCCTCTGCTACACAGAGAATAAGTGCTCTCAACTGTTAAGCCCTAAAATTTTTTTATTTAAAAAACAGAATTGCATGGGCTGGAAAAATAGCTCAACTGTTCAGAGCTTGTATTGCTGTTGAAGAAGACCTGAGCTGGGTTTTTAGCGCCCATGTTGGGCAGCTCAGGACTGCCTATAGCTGCAGCTTCTGGGGCTCTAGTGCCCTCTTCTGGTGTCTGAAGGTGTTTGCACTCATGTGCGCATGCCCACTCCCACAGACAGACAGACAGACAGACACAGAGAGAGAGAGAGAGAGAGAGAGAGAGAGAGAGAGAGAGAGAGAGAGAGACATAGACACATACACAGTATTAAAAAAATAAAAGGAAATCTTTTTTTAAGATTTATTTATTTTATGCATATAGGTATGACACAGCTGTCTTCAAACATACCAGAAGAAGGCACCAGATCCCATTACTGATGGTTGTGAGCCACCACGTGGTTGCTGGGAATTGAACTCAGGACCTCTGGAAGAACAATCAGTGTTCTTAACCTCTGAGCCATCTCCCCAGCCCATAAAATGAAATCTTTTTTTTTTAAAGATTTATTTATTGTTATACGTAAGTACACTGTAGCTGTCTTCAGACACACCAGAAGAGGGCGTCAAGTCTCATTACGGATGGTTGTGAGCCACTCTGTGGTTGCTGGGATTTGAACTCAGGACCTTTGGAAGAGCAGTCAGTGCTCTTAACCGCTGAGCCATTTCACCAGCCCCCATAAAATGAAATCTTAAGAAAAGAAAACAAACAAATAGAATCATAGGCTTAATACTAACTAGTTCCTGTACCATGCTGGGGGCCCTGAGTTTGAGTCCCCAGCATCGCATAAAAGAAAAATTTAATTAAATCAATCAAATTAGAGTTAAAGTATAATATACATATAATCCGCTGGATTGATCTGTGTCACTGTGCTTTGGTCTGACCCGGTCCTACACTTCCTGTGCATGCAGTCCTACAGTGAGGGCTTGAGGCTGGCTTCTTTCAGCACAGGTCCGTGCAACTCAACCTTTCAGACCATCTATCTATCCGTGTCTGGACCAGTGACTCTGTTTTATTGACCATGCTCTAGAGATGCATCATGGGTCACATGCCTATTCTCCTGGATGTGTAAACCATTTTTCCAGTTAGCTGTGATCAGCCAGGCAGAAGACTAAGGTGGACATGTTTTCATTCCTGTTGTGCAGCTACCTGGAAGCCGAATCGTTGGGTCATGTAGTGGGTATATATTCAACCTTCTGCAAAACTGCCATTGGGTTAGTGACACTTATCTGTAATTCCAGCACTTGAGAGGCTGAGGCGGGAAGATTGTAAGTTCAAGGACAGCCTCGGCTACATGGTAAGACTCAATTTCAACAAACCAAGGGCTAGCGTTATTATAGTCCAGCAATAGGCTTGCCCAGTAGGTGGAAGGCCCAGGTTTGGATTCTCAAACCACAACAAAACAAAACAATACCAAAACGCCCTGCCAGTTGGTAACGCAGTTGCTGTGTCTTCTCCAGCACTGAGTTTTGTCATTCATTTTAGGTACATTTCCTGGAAATGTCTACATTCCCTAGGCTGCTGATCTAGAACCTTCTGGTCATTTGTGTATTTCTTTGGTTCACGGAGATGTTTACATCTCCTCTGCCTCTGTGTATTCTACAGCCTTGGCCTCTACTCACATTGTGGTATCTTTTTGTTTGGGAATCTTGAGGCATTCCCTAGATTCTTCTTTGTCTCTTTCTGATACAGACCAGCCTCTTTATTTTTTATTTTTATTTATTTTTTTTTTTATTGTTTTGGATTTTTCGAGACAAGGTTTCTCTGTATAGCCCTGGCTGTCCAGTAACTCACTCTGTAGACCAGGCTGTAGACTCAGAAATCTACCTGCCTTTGTCTCCCAAGTGCTGGGATTAAAGGCATGCAACACCACTACCCCTGGCAACAAGCCTCTTTAAATACATTACACAATCCACTCCCCTGGTCTAAAGCCTGTGGTGGCTCCTGTAGTCTCTGGGGATACGCCCCAACATCTCTGCCTGCCAGTCAAGATACCTCCAGCCCCTGGTACCAGTCTTCCTTTCCTGCCTTCCATTGTTTATCTCTGTTCTTGGGGTGCTCTCCCCTCACCCCATGCCTTGAGAATAAATACCCTGTCCCTTTCCTCAGTCAAGGCCCTTCAAACCACGCCCAGCCAGCTCCGCCTCATAGCTATCATCCTCCTCTAAGCTCCTCTTTACTTATGTAAAAAAATGTATTTATGTTTATGAGTCGTTTGCCTCCATGCACGTATGTCCACCACATGTGGGTCAGAAGAGGATGTCAGATCCCCCGGAAACTAGAGTCACAGAGGATTGTGATCCCAAACTGGTCCTCTGCAAGAGCAGCAAGTACTCTTAACTGCTGAGCCAACTCTCCAGCCCCTCCTCCAAGCTCCTGACACCTTCCCAGCCCTTTCCCCCTTTAGATTATTATTCTTGATGTATACCAGGGTAGCTGGGGCTTGGCAGCCAGGAACTCCGTCCTATTTATGATAAAGACAGCAGGATCCCTCCATGCCCCCAATTAATCTCCCAATTAATCAAATAATGCTCTTCTCACTTCTAAAAATTGTGCCTCTTCCTCCCTCAAAATTCTACTCTGGTGGTGGGGACTCCAGGTGTTAGACAGGGAGGGGGAAGGGCAGGGAGGACAGCGCCCTTCCGTCCCACCTTTCTCTGACAACAAGAGAACTGGATTTGGAGTTCAGCCGGTAGCCGTGAGGCCTGTCTGAGTTTGATCCCTAAGACCAAGATGTCAGGAAGAAAGATCCGAACAACACCATCATGACATGGGTGTCATTTCTCCAGGGTTACACAAAGCCTATTAAGTGTCTAGAAGTGGAGGACACTGATCTTGATCCTTTCCCTTCAGAAAGAATTGCAGGTCCCAGTGTGTGGGAAGCTGGGCAGAAGAAGGACAGTAGGTTTGAGACCAGCCTGGGCTACACAGTCAGTTGAGAGAACTGTGTAGCCAGACGATGGCTTCACACATGAATTTGAAGAACACAGCTGAATCTATGAAGGAGAGCGCCAGGAGAGAAATTCAAGCCATAGGTCGCTCTTCCTCACACGCACCCTTCCTGGGGAAAACGCACACTAGACTCAGTTGGGTTTTTTTTTTTTTTTAAAGGGGTTTGAAATGAAATTGAGGGGAGTACTGTGAAGATGTAAAAGGGGCAGAGAGGGGAGTCAGGGGCTTATCCTGAAAGGACAACACCTTCCCAGTCATGCTGGTGGCAGCTGAGTCAGCACTGATGTGATTGGAAGAGACATTCTCAAGTCTCAGGCTTGTTCCAGGTCCGGGACAGTCTCTGGCTGTCCCCATCCAGTGGAGCTGGAGAGACATTCTAGCTGTATGCCCCCCCCACCCAGTGGTGACCTTTGGACATGTTTTCTCCATAGTTATCTATCCTATCTCCCTACCCATTGCCAGACTGCAAAGCAACCTCCCTACAAGTCACTTCTGCTAAAAACCAGAGCAAACCCCATCCACACCACACACACACACACACACACGTTAGTTATCCTCTGAACTCCACATCTACACGTACAAATTAATAATTTAATGAGATAAAATTTAAAAAAAGAAATACTCGGGTTTGCGGGCTAAGAACGTACAACGAACTGTAGACGGAGACCGAGAGGAGGTGAAAGGACAGTTAAGGCCTTCGAGGGTCTTCTACTTTGCCCGAGTCCTGTTCCCTCTACCCCAGGTTGGTCCTTGTCTCAATATCACCTCCCCTCGCCTTGCACCACTCTGGCTCCTCCCTCCCCAAGCAGCTCTGGCTGCTTCTAGGCCCCGCCTAGGTCACGGGTCACGGCCAGAAGGTACCCCGCGCCTCTCACGGTGACCTCGGGCTAGTGCTGTCCCAGCCTGGTGCGTGACTCCGCCCCTCCGCCCCTCCCCTCCTCCCCGCGTGTTTTGTCTTCTCCCCGGCGCAGCAGCTGCGCGCACACCCGAGTCCTCTGGTCCTCCTCGCTCGTCCCCAGCCCGGTGTGTCCTTGGAGTCCATGGAGCCCGCTCGCAGTGCGCCTCCGGGGGACGGCGCTGCTGAGGCGCTGCTGAGAGAGCTGGAGCGTCAGGTGCAGGATGTGGTGCGGGCGAGCTCGTGGTGGGAGCGCCACGGTGTGGACTGCGCCATCCTCGCTCTCAGCCTGCTTGCCTTACCGGCGGGTGAGACGGAGGCTCGGGCTGCGGATGGGGGTGGCGCGCGGCTGAAGGTGGTGCGGGCTGGAAGGGAACCTCAGGACTTCGGGATCCTGGATCCCACCTCACTCTCCAAAGTCTGGCTCATGTCCCGCTGGAGGTGGGAGAAAGTCCGATGCTTGAAAGGGGTGGAGGAAAAAGTTACACAAGGAGTCGTGGATGGGGGGGGGGGGGGGGAAGCGGAGAGTGAACGGGAAGAAGGGAAGAGCTGGAGATGGGCCGAGTAGGACTGAGGAAGCCGGCTGGTCCTCTAATGGCTCTGTGACACCCAGTCCCCATCTCTGCTCTGGCTGGGGCTCAGGAGGGTGACCTGACAGAATGAGGACAGCAAAATATCCTTGGAAAGCCCAGTGGGGATTTTGTGTGTGTGTGTCCCAAATCCTACAGAGAGTCAAACCACCCCTCTCAGGCCTTAGAGGAACCTGCCGCAGGCCGAAGACCGGCCCTCTTTGGCTCTGGATTTGGGAAAGTGTGTGTATGTGGGTCTGGACCCATAGTTTCAAAAGATGGGGAAAGATCCTGATCCCTGGTCCCTTCTCTTTGCAGGGTTCCTGTGCCTGCGCTTCCATAATATTCTGGCCTTTGCCACCGGCATCACAGTCTTGGGTGTGTGCCACTACACACTTACGGTCAAGGGCAGTCACCTGGCTACTCACAGTGCCCTCACAGAGTCCAAACGCTGGAGCAAGGTCTTGATGATCTTCTTTGTGGAGGTGAGCCTGGCGGGATGGGGCAGTTGCCAGGCAACTGTGTGTGTCCATTCACACGGGCAGGGAGCTGCCGCAGCGGGTGGATAGATCCAAGTGTGCAATACAATGTGTGTTTGTGTGTGTGTGTGTGTGTGTGTGTGTGTACACTCGTGTATTCATCCAAGGCCTTGAGAGGAAGTTGGTATTAGTGAGTAGTTTGCACCTTACGTATCCGATGTCTGCTTAGGACGATGGACGGGGCTTATCTTGTGATAATCTTCATTGGCTGAACAGCAGAAACATTTCTCACCTCAGGGTATCCCTTGTCCTCCAACTCCTTTAATCCTCTTCTTACCTCTCTGTAGCACTAGGCCAAAGGTGGACGGAGTTTCTTCTTCCTTTTAGGATGCCTCCTGCAACTGGCCAGTCCTTGCTCTGGGTCTGTGTTGCCTCACAGAAGCCTCTGGGTTCTGCAGTCAGGGCTTATTGTCTGAAGGGTGGACAATGAGGTGGACACAGGGCATGTGTCGGGTGTTGGGGGTCAGTGAGTGTTGGGGTGGTCAGTGGACATTGGGGGTGGATGTTGGGGGTCAGTGGGTGTTGGGGTCAGTGGGTGTTGGGGGCAGTGGGTGTTGGGGGTCAGTGGATGTTGGGGGTCAGTGGGTGTTAGGGGTCAGTGGGTGTTGGGGTCAGTGGATGTTGGGGGGCAGTGGGTGTTGGGGGGTCAGTGGATGTTGGGGGCAGTGGGTGTTGGAGTCAGTGGATATTGAGGGGCAGTGGGTGTTAGGGGCAGTGGGTGTTGGGGGTCAGTGGGTGTTGGGGCAGTGGGTGTTGGGGGCAGTGGGTGTTAGGGGTCAGTGGGTGTTAGGGGCAGTTGGTATTGGGGGTCAGTGGGTGTTGGGGGACAGTGGGTGTTAGGGGCAGTAGGTGTTGGGGGGCAGTGTCACAGCACTCCAGCTTGGCAGCTTGCTCCACTTACACCTGCTGATGACTGAGCCATCTTGAGAAGCTCCTTGCTCCTGTAACCTCCAGGAAGGACTGGGCTCTCTTCCTCCACCCCTCCTTCCTAGGCCTTCTCACTGTAGGCCTTCTTACCTGTGGGCCCACCAGGAAGGCAAAGACCTCTGGACAAATCGTTGTTCAGGCCTCCGCAGATCCTCTACCAAACTTGTTCTCTCTTCTACACCAGGGGACCCTCACCTAGCCAGCCGGGCCCCTAAGGAATAGATGAGGAAGCTGCTGGTAGGGACAGGCCTTTCTGGAAAGGTCTCACTATGGGGTCTATACAGCATGGATGCTGGGAATGGAACCCGGGTCTTCTGTAAGAGCAACCATTACTCTCAACTGTTGAGACGTCTCTTCTGCCCCCTGAATCATGTAACTTTTTATACAACTTTATGTACAACACACACACACACACACACACACACACACACACACACACAGGGACCTCAGGCCGTGGGAACAGACTCTCTCAGGAGACAGGCATCAATGAGACAGCCTGTTTAACTGGAGGGAACAAAAGCTATTTAACCCTTTGTGGGTGAGTAGGAGCTAGGGCGTGAATGCACATTATTGACCAAGGCCAAGGTGCTGTGCATGTCTCCTTAGCATGAGAAGGAATTCCAGGTGCTGCTGGGCATGTCCTTATAAAGGGAAGGGAAGCCTGGCTCCTCAGGTGGGACAAAGGTGGGGGTGTGGCACAGGACTACATGCTCCGGGACATGCAGGCTGATCTCAGAACAAGATTTCCAGGACACGCCTCAACCCCACTCTTGTTCCAGGCCTGCCTCCCTTGGTCCTGTGGCTCTCAGCCCCCACCTATCAGGAACACAGTAACTCTTGAGGAAAGCATTTAATTGGGGCTGGCTTACAGTTCAGAGGTTTCGTCCAATATTGTCATAGCAGGAAACATGGAGGAGTGCTAGCAGACATGGTGCTGGAGACACAGCTGAGAGTTCTGTATCTGGATAGGCAGGCAGCAGGAAGAGAGAGAGAGAGAGAGAGAGAGAGAGAGAGAGAGAGAGAGAGAGAGAGAGAGAGAGAGACCGGGCCTGACTTGAGCATCTGAAACCTCAAAGCTCACTCCCAGTGATACACTCCTCCACCAAAGGTGCTTAATCTCCTTAATGGTGCTACTCCCTACAAACCTATGGTGCCAATTTCATTCAGAATACCATATACACACACAAGAAACCCCCCATACACACATATATGCATAACACACACACACACACACACACACACACACGCACGCACACACGTGTGCACGCGCACACCTTTTGATATACCACATTGATTGTATAGTGGAAACATTCTTACCCAGCATTCCCTGTCCTCCATGCCTTCTTACCAGCCTAGGTTTCTGAAGGGCCAAGGACATGAGGAACCCACAGGCTGCTGATTCCTATGGTCAGCTTTAAGATACTTCCCTTTCCAGGAAGCTCTGGGTCAGCCTAGACTAATAAGCACAGGTTGGACCCTGGGGTCAGGGTCTGTAACCTGCCGGGAGAGGCAGGGTTGATGGACACCCCTGGATCACTTGTATCATCCTAATGCTGAGTTCTGCTTGGGTTTTCTAAAGTGGTGCTGAGCGCTAGGTGCCTGCAGCAGCTAGGGACTAACAAAGGCTATCCATCTTGGACTACAAGGGCTATATTGTGCAGAGGTTACTCTGAAAGTTCTTCCCAGGTTTCTGGATAATTGATGCCTGATCACCCGTGAGGGCTTCTGACTTTGCCTGGGGGAGAGGGGAGGGGGGCAGGGGAGCTGCCTTATGTGCTGAGTGGAGCCAAGGAACTGAGACACTGCTGTTGAGATGTCTTCCGAGATTGCGTGGACATCTTCAGAACCCCAGCGCAGTGGCCTGCGGAACCCAAACAGCCTTAGGGCTAAGTTCTGAGTTCTGTTTGTTGCACACAGCGTTGTCCTGTGTGAACTCCTGTCCAATGGCCTCATGTTTGCTTCTTTTTTCCACCCAAGTCCTTAGCAGCTCTTTTCTTAGTATTTTTCCACCATGACCTTGCATTCCACTTGGGGACAAGGTCTAGGGGAAAGTTAGCCAATGGGGTGTGTGTGTGTGTGTGTGTGTGTGTGTGTGTGTGTGTGTGTGCTCGCGGGGGGTGGTGCGGGGGGCGGGGGAGAGTCCTGAAGGCCTATGCTGTTCTGTTCTGTGGCTTGGGAGGAAAGGCCCAGATTCTCTTCCCATGCCGTGACAGTGTGGGCTGTGCTTTGGTGAGCTGTGGACGGAACTAATTTTGCCAATCACACTCTCTGAGTAACCTAGTCAGGAAAGCATCTCCATTTTCCAGCTTTAGGGCATAACTCGGGCTCCTCCCTAGAACTGGTTCCCACATATCTGGGAGTGTGGCTCAACCCTGTGTGGGGCAATACCTTTGTAGCTTTGTACCTTGATTGGAGTCCCATGCCTGGTGGTTGCCCTGACCTTGAACAAGGTGGTTAATTCTATATCTGGGGTTATTTTCTTCATGGAATCTGTAAGCCTGATAACACCCACCTCTTTGTTAACCCTTTGAGGGCACTGGATGAGATGATACAGACTTGCCAGGCCTCCTGTGAACCTTGTGTTTCTTCCTGGGGAGACACACTGCCAGCTGCAGGGGCAGCATGGACCTGCTTCCCACGGTGTTTGTTTGTTGTTTTGTGCTTGTTACCTGAGAGGTTGCAGAGCCTGGCAGGGTGGTGCGGGTGCCAGTATTGGGTTACCTAACACAAAGGACAGGTTCTCAAGGGTGGCCCGAGAACCTCAGAGGGTGCATGGGACCCTTCCCGGATCCCTGGCTGTCACTTCTAATCCTGCTGTCTTTTCATCTTTCCCTTGTCACTGTGACCCCTGGTGACACCATCTCATAGAACATCTGGTCTTAGGCCTGTATTCCTTAGAGGGTTCTACAGAGTCTGCGGCTCCAGGCATAAGCTGAGGTACCCCTGGTTTTCTTTGGCAAACCAGCGTTTGATAGTAATACCTTAGGGCCTACTGGGTCTGAGCTGGTGTGGGACCAGGCTCTTTCTCCGGTTCTGGAGAGCTGGAACAGATAGAATAGATTCGGGTTGCCACTCTAAGCTGTATTCAAAACCATGTACCCCTACCCTCACCAGATGAAGTTTCTCTGAAGACCCCTCTCTGGCCTACCTGAAGAAGTCCCCACCCTGCCTTACCCAGTAAGCATTCTCTACCTCGGTGACATCACCCAGACAGCTAGGCATATCCTTAGAGTTGGCCACCAAAGGCTCAGGGCAAGGTAGGATAAGCAGGTCTCTGTGATCTAAGTCCTGAAGGTGAGAAGGATTAACTTCTGCAAGGCCTTTAGTGTCACAGTCAAGGATGCTTCCCCTGAGTGGGCAGGAACCTGCCTTGCCAGTCAGGAAACTCTTTGTTATGTCTCCTCTTTAAATCCTCCTTGTAAACTCAGCTTTGTATGTGGGGCGGAGTCACAGGTGGAGCCTACTAGGAATCCTGCACAGCTCAACTGAACCCTTTCGGGAGGGGTGTCACACAGGGGAATGCCTGTTGTCATCCACAGGTTCCCTGTGGTACAAACCACAGAGAACCCCAAGCCTAGTCATGATCCTTTCTCTTCCTATTGGCTGTAGATTGGTGGAGCTCCATCAAGGCCACACCCTTGGGCTCATCTCTCCCCATCTTCCTGCTTGCTCCCATCCAGGACTCTTGTTTGAATGAGGTCAGCCGTGATGGATATGGTTTTTTTTTCTTTTTTGGTGTGAGGGATTAGATAAAGGGTCTTGTGCAAAGACCTGTACCGTCTTTGAGCTGTACCCTGGCCCTTAACTATCCTCCGTCTGTCTGTCTCCTTTTAAATTTTTATTTAGAAGACCGGTGCAGATATTCAGTACAAAATACACTGCTGTATCATAGTTACAAACTCAGAGGATATCTCAGTGTAGGGCAGAGAAGTCTGGTGGGTTGTATCAGTCATTCTTGTTTAATCCCCAGTAATTGTATTTATGTGTCATCCAGGAGAGAGCCCAAGGAAGCTGATGTGGGCCCTGTGCCTTTTTATCACACGTGTAGACTCTCACAGTGCACTGTCCCTACAACAAGTGACATGAGCAGACTGAGGACAAGTGTTTGCCATGCAAGCGTAAGGCGAAATCCCCAGAGCAAGCGAGCTGTCAAGACGAGCTGTATCGGCAAGCTCTGGGTTGGTCTGAGAGATCCTGCCTCAAAGGATGAGGTGGAAGACTGAGGATGTTTTCTGACATCATCAACTTCAGGGCTTCCACAGGCATATTTACCCATCTACACGTTCACCAAGATGCATGCATACGCATGCAACACACACACACACACTCTCTCTCTCTCTCACTCATGAAAAATGGGTTGAGGTGGAGGAAGTGACCTGCTCTCTAATATCAGTGGTGTAGAGTCTGAGAAACCCTGGAGGACCTTTAGAAGAGTAGCTGGTGAGATTATGGAAGCTACTAGACTCTCACAGGGGTCCAGGTGAAGGAGGCCAAAAAAGGCTGCCTGCTAGGCTGAGGGACTGGTACTTTGACTTGTAGCCAAATAGACTTAGGATTAAAAGTTAATCTATTTTGAGATTAGGCAATAGTTTGTCATGAGGCAGAGTTTAAAAGGCCCAGTGGTAGGAACATGTCGTGGTAGGTGTTGCACACCTTTAATCCCAGGACTTGGGAAATAGAGGCAGGCAGATCTCTGAGTTCAAGGCCAGAGCGACAGCCATGGCCACACAGAAAAACCCTGCCTCAAAAAACTAGACAAAACAAAACAAAAAGTCCAGGGTTAGCCAGGCATGGTGCCACACTCCTTTAACCCAGCACTCGGGATGCAGAGGCAGATGGATCTCTGTGAGTTTAAGGACAGCCTGGGCTACATAGTGAGTTACAGACCAGACAAGATCACATGTGAGATCTTGCTTCAAATATAGTCTGGGGGTAAGTTCTCCTCTGGGGCACCACCCAAGTTATTAGTCTCTTTCATGTTCTTCTCTAACCCTTCTCTCTCTCTCTCTCTCTCTCTCTCTCTCTCTCTCTCTCTCTCTTTTAAATTTTCTTCTGTTAAACAGACAGAATCTGGGGCTACAGCTCAGCTGCCTAACATGCACAAAACCCCAAGTTTGATCTTCAGCGCTGCATAAAACTAGGCCTGGTGGTATATTCCTGTAATCCCGGCACTTGACTGGAGGAGGATCAGGAATTCAAGGTCATCCCCAGTTATACAGAGGTTTGAGACCAGTCTAGACTAGTCTGAACCTTGTCTTAAAAAAAAAAAATTACATGACAGGATTAAAAAGCAAGCAAAAACCAAGTGCTGATGTCACACACCTTTAATCCCAGCACTCAGGAGGCAGAGGCAGGAGGATCTCTGAGTTCGAGGTCAGCCTGGTCTACAGAGTGAGTTCCAGAACAGCCAGGGCTACACAGAGAAACCTGTCTCGAAAAACAAAACCAAAAACAAGTATAAAATTACATCATAACCTGAATTAAGTTGAAACTAGGTCACTCTGATAATTTGATTTGTGGTAAATGAAGGAGGAAACCGGTTGGAGGCTGTTGGTAGAGAGACCAGGAGGAAGATAGGGATTGCAGGGCCAGGCTGGGGTGAAGGGAAGGGGAAGGGGTGTGTAGGAGGATGTGGGCTGGGCACCATCTAGTGAAAGATGGAAGGAGCGAGAAGGATCAAGGGGGAAATCTAGGTCTCCAGGTGGAAGCAAAGGCCATAGTGGGCCACTCCTGAAATGGACCAGGAGTGGGCACAGCAGTAGGGGCAAGATTAGAAAGAAAGGTGGTAGAGCCGGGTGGCAGGTGGCAGTGGCGGCACATGCCTTTAATCCCAGCACTCAGGGAGGCAGGGTGATCTCTGAATTCAAGGCCTGGTCTACAGAGTGAGTTCCAAGAGAGCCAGGGCTTCACAGTGAGACCCTGTCTAAAAAAAAAAAAAGACAACAACAACAAAAAGCTGGGCTGGAGCGATGGCTCAGCGGTTAAGAGCACTGACTGCTCCTCCAGAGGTCCTGAGTTCAATTCCCAGCAACCGTATCACGATCATCTGTAATGGTATCTGATGCCCTCTTCTGGTGTGTCTGAAGATAGCTACAGTGTACTTACATACATAAAATAAGTAAATCTTTAAAAAAGAAAAAGAAAAAACAAGAAGTAAGAAGGAAAGCAGAGAGAAGGGTGGTAGTCATTGTCCCATCGAAACAATCAGATAACGTTGAGCAAATACACCTGAATATGACACTCACGTCACTGCTGTCTGGGGTTTCAAGTGCTCTTCGGGGAAAAGCAAGTGCCCGAGTGTGCGTACTTGGGGTGCGAGGTGTGGACAGAGGTGTGCTTTAACTGCTCTTAGGATATGGGAGGGACAATGCAAGGCCCCAGAAGAGAACGCTTTGAGTTTTGGTCTGGCGGCAGTGGGGTTCTGTGGCTTTGAGATCTCCCCCAGGTATTCCCGTGGGCCTAGCATGAAGTCCCCGACACACACACACACACACACACCCCATGCTGCCTGATGCTTAAGAGAACAAACAAGTGCATGAGAAGGTAAATGAGTGAGAGTTTCGAGACACCCCCCCCCCCAGCATGAAAGAAGGGAACCCATCTTCGTTCATACCACTCTAAACATGTCTTGGCTGTTTGGGGTGCGAATGCTGTGACATAGAGAGTTGTTGAGTCTTCCACAAGGCACCCACCACAGAGGCTGGTGAGTGGTATTAAGAAGCCACACCAACCTGGAGGTTTCTGGAACTTTCTCTGGGGTCTGGATGAGAAAATCCTCTTGGGTAAGACTTATAAATGGTCCTTTACAGCTGTGTATGGTGGCGTGTATCTGCAAGCCCAGCACTCAGGAGGCCAAGGCAGGAAGA
This sequence comes from Tokudaia tokunoshimensis, assembly GCA_036184795.1. Classification (NCBI taxonomy): domain Eukaryota; kingdom Metazoa; phylum Chordata; class Mammalia; order Rodentia; family Muridae; genus Tokudaia; species Tokudaia tokunoshimensis. The sequence continues at coordinate 6,819,863 of BTHU01000010.1, forward strand.
CTGAGAGTCCCAGGCCAGCCTGGGCTACATGTCCAGACCCTGTCTCAAACAGTAACAACAAAAAGAAGGCAGTTTACAGAAGGAAAGTATCCCATTTTACAAAGAACTCTGCAGCATGTGCTCATTTCCCATTGTTCTTGGGAGGGTAGGAAATGGGCACACAAACCCTACTACAACTCACCTGTCCTCCAAGTCGCTCCTTCTTTCTGATGCCCAGTTCTGGCCCCGGTGGACACCTGGGCGTACGTGCATACTCTCAAGTGGACACACACATACACACACAAAAAAGGGACCCAGATAGTCTCAGATCCGTTCTGATTCATAGCACAAGACAAGATCACTCGTTGACTCTGCAAATGGGTATCAGGTCACAAGTCACACCTGAGGGCCTGGACTTGTGCCTGGGACCTTGTTGAGAAGCCTTCAGGTACCTGATGGTACCTTTCTCTAGATACACAGTCCTGGTCAGGCACCAGACTGGTTCTGCCACTGAAGAGATATCATGACCAAGGCAACTCTTTTTTTTTTTTTAAAACCCCAGACAGGGTTCCTCTGTATAGCCCTGGCTGTACTGGAACTCACTCTGTAGACCAGACTGGCCCCGGACTCAGAAATCCACCTGCCTCTGCCTCCGGAGTGCTGGGATTAAAGATATGTGCCACCACTGCCCGGCAAGGCAACTCTTATAAAGGACATTTCATTGGAGCGGGCTTACAGTCTCAGAGGTTTAGTTCCTTATCATCATGGTGGGAAGCTTGGCAACATGTAGGCAGACATAGTGCTGGAGAAAGAGCTGAGAGTTTTACATTTTTATCTGCAGGCAGCAAGGAGGAGACTGTGTCTACCCTGGGAGTAGCTTGAGCCTATGTATGTAAGATCTCAAAGCCTGCCTACACAGTGACACACTTCCACTGATGAGGCCACACCCATTCCAACAAGGCCACACCTCTTACTATTGCCAAGTCCAAGCATTCAAGCACATGAATGCCTATTCAAACCACCACACTCTCCAAGAACAGTTACCATTGGTCTGCAGGAAGAGAGGGAGCTGGTGCCACAGGGGTGGCACAGAAGATAAAACCATTCACTACTCAATCCTAGTGACCTGAGTTTGATCCCTGGAACCTGCGTAAAGGTGGAAGAGGAGAACTGACTCCGTAAAGTTGTCCTCTGACCTCCACACATGCATCATGGCATTTATGTGTGTGTACACACACACACACACACACACACACACACACATTAATTAATGAATGAAACAAATAAAAGAAATTAGCCTTTTCCATTATGTATGTGGGACAGCCCTGGGTATGAAACACACCCTGGTGAGCCAGTGGGCAAGGCAGGCCTGACTCTGAGACCTGGTGCTCAGGACACGTCCCTGTCCCTGCAGCCAGCCAACCTCATAGCAGCTGCCCCTTCTCCTGGACACAGGAAGCCATCTTCACTAAAGTCAGCAAAATATTCTGGCCTGGATAAAACTCTTGGAGCCTTACATCTGCGTGCTCATCTGCATGTATTTGCATAAGAAACAACCTAGGATCTCTTTTGTATTCAGAAGGATTGCTCTCCTTGGAATCAGAGCTGGAGAGTGTGCTGAGCTTTGGTGAGTGGCATCCGGAGAATCCCTCCCATTGCCCACCTATACCAAAAAGTCACTCCAGGGAGGTATTGGCTCAGTGCATACTAGTGCCTCAAAGCCCCTCCAGCCTGCATTGTGGGCTCTTCAGGAAATGACCTCCCTGTACCCTCCAACCACCCTCAAGCCCTGGAAACCTTTCCTTGCTGCTCTGAGCTAAGGCTGCCAAGGAGTGTCACGAAGGCACAGCTCTTTCCCAGGTCTACACACAAAATTGTGGCGGGTTCCAGATTCACCTGCATTGACAGCCTCTGAGTTTTGAGAAGTTGCCTGGCTGGTGACCGGAGGGAGAGTGGCAATCCAGGCATCCAATCTCCTTATCCCTAAATGCTTTGCAGAGCCACAGTGAGTGCATGGCAGTGCGTGGCCAATCTCGGGTCACGATGCTTGAGAGATGATGGACATCCACAGCTGTGGATGCAGGGGAGAAGGGCTCAGGAGTGATGGGAATTGGGTTTGCTCAGTTGTGTCCAAGGGACCCAGTGCCCTTTTGTCTCTCCTTCTAGTTATGTACAGCCTTTCCTGCAGAATTCGCTAAGTTCAACCACGTCAATATGCACCACGGTTACACCAACGTGGTGGGTCTGGGAGACTCAAGCACGTGGAAGATGCCTCTCCTCAACCGTTATGTCTACATGTTCCTTGGACCACTTTTGGTCCCCATCATAACGCCACTGGTAGCTCTTGGTGAGTACTGGATTTGGGTGTCCTGAAGAGACCTGCCCTGCCAACCCCTCTCTCCTTCAGTCTTTGTGGCTTTGTGGATCTTACTTGTGAACAGAGCAGGGAACCAGCCATGAGTCAAGGCTTTCAGAGGCAGCCAAGTGGGGTGGAAAGAGCCCAGGACCTGCTCCAGGTCAGCTCTTCACTCACTGGCTGGTGACTGCGGGTAGGTAATCTGACCTACCTGCCTCAGGTTCTTCACCAGGAGACCACAGATGTGAGAGAGTGTATGCAAGGGCTGGAGAGATGGCTTAGAGGTTAAGAAGGCCCTCTTCCTGCTATCTCAGAGGCTCAGACCTCAACTTTCTAGCATGTATTCTGGGATGTCCACAATCCCCTGTAACTTCTAGCTTCAGGGGGAATCAATCCCTCAGGCTTCCAAGGGCACCAGCACTTCACACACACACACACACACACACACACACACACACACACACGCATGCGCTCGCACTCGCGCACGTGCACATACATGCACATCACACACACCATGTTTATTACAGAAAATCTTAGGGAGAGAGTGCAGGGGGACCACTTTGTAGATGTTCCATACAAACCACACTGCAGGCTATAGTCATTGCTATCGTTGGACGATGCCCAGGGGTAGGAGAACAAGGCTATGGAGCAGACCTTGAGCTTGGCAGGGGTCCTTGGGATTCCTCATCCATTCAAAAGGCAGGCGTCCTTCTCATGTTGTCTGGGTTCACTGAGTACACCCAGAGCACCCCTCTGCTGTAACGCTCCTGGTTACGGGGGTGGGGGGTGGCTCATGATGGTTCCCCCTTACATTACTTCTTGCCTCTCTCGCAGAGCATTTGCGGAAGGAAGAGCTGAAGACGGCACTTCGGGCTTTGGGCTTCATTTGCCTGGGCCTTTACTCTCAGTACTGGCTGTTCATGAATGTGTCAGGCTTCAAGAACCCTAGTTCAGCGCTGGCCTGCATGCTGCTCGCCAGATCCCTGCTGGCCCACCCCTATCTCCATGTCAATATCTTCCAGGTAAGCCCTGGGTCCTGGATTCAGCCAGTGAAGAGGAACATTTATTTACAGGGTTCTGACAGCAGGCAAGACCCAACATTTAGAGAGAAAGGTCACCAAAGGAGGCGCCCCCCAGTTCCTGTCCCTCCCCTGTCACTGTGGGTCATCACAGGAAGTTTGGGTTTCAATGAGGTCTTTGCCTGGTCCTGGCAAGACTCCCCCTTGCTTTCTTCTCCAGTCTAAACTCTGCGCATCATTCAGGGTCAAGCTGTGCCTCCTCTTCCCGTTTCATTCCAATAGTCTGCACAAGCTCCTTCTCCACGAGGCACCGCCCTGGGTCTAGAGTACTTGGAGGTGAGCAAGTACTTCACCCGAATCGAAACGGGTAGCTGGGACACGATGAGGGAGTGAAGAGATTAGCTATAGCTGTGCTGAGTGCCGGGTGTGGAGAGATCCTAACAGGAGTCTTTATCCATAGGGCACTAGGAAGGTCTCCCCATAGAAATGATGCTGGAGTTGAATGCTGAACTCCTGACTGCCCTCAAAGACCCTCCATCTCCTGCCCTGTCCTTGACCTGCCTCGTGCCATTGGCTGGGCCCTCGCTTTGCTCTACTCGAGCACAGGTAGAAGCAAGCCACTGGTGTGAGGCCTATAGAGTCAGTCGCAAGCACTGAGAGTTCACAGACATCTGAATACCCAAGCTCTGAAAAAATATAGGCAAAAATCCCTTCATTGTCCAGATGGCGAGAGCGGCCCAGATGTGGGAAAGACTCAGCTCACTGCAGACTGGGTTAGCACAGGAGCTGGGCTAGCGCTCCAGCCTTTCACACCTGTAGAGTCCTATATGCTTGGCAAAGATGACCTAGGGTTGCCTAAGCCCCCGCAGGGTGTGACCCATGTGTCTGTCGCAGCACATCGGACTGCCTATGTTCTCCCTGGACAAGAAGCCCAGGCGGATTCACATGATGACCCTGGGGGTTCTGAACCTGCCGCGGCAGCCAGTGCTGGACTGGGCATTCGGCCACTCCCTCATCAGCTGCCATGTGGAGCACCATCTCTTCCCTTGGCTCTCTGACCACATGTGTTTGAAGGTAGCGAAAGGCTGGGCAGCAGGGTGGAAGGGCCCATCTGAGGGCAGGCAGTGGGAACCTCCGGGTACATCTGAACCCTGGGTCCCATCAGTGACCTCTCCGAAAGTCACCCAGGAAGGGCAGCCTGGAGTACAAGTGACAACACGGATTTTAGATCAGAATCACTTGGGTTTCCTAGTAGCGGTGTGACTCTGGGCAAGTTCACTGAGCCTTAGTTTCCCTGTCTGTAAAATGGGAGGGAATAGAGTTCACCCGGATGGCTTTGCAGGTTAGATTTGAAATGTTTGACCCAAAGATGCTTGGCAGAGATGGGGGTGTTTGTCCCTTGGGCTGTGGAGGGTGGGCATGGCAGTCAGGAGTCTTAGGGGATGAGGCCATTCCTCCCCTCTAGGGTATGGTAGAAGGATGTAGCTCTTCCACACCTCAGCTCCTCGCTTTCCCAAGCACATAATGGCTAGGGTTGAACAAAGGCGAGCTCCTAGGGTGGGCAGGCCTGGGACTCAGAGGGCTCTCCTGCGACTCTCTCTTAGGTGAAGCCCTTGGTGTCGAAGTTTCTCCATGACAAGCAGCTGCCCTATAATGAAGACTCATATCTGGCTCGGTTCCAGCTGTTCCTCAACCGCTATGAGGAGTTCATGGTGCATGTCCCGCCCATCACTGAGCTGGTGGGGGTGCAGTGAAGGCTGGGCCCCCTCCCTAGCCCAGTCCTGGCCCTCCTGTACTGCTGGCCCTTGGGGGGACTGGTGGACCTGGAACGGTCCTGGGATTTGAGTTAGGGGAGACTGCTGGGAGAAGAAATGAAATCAATCCAGAGGCTGTGCATCCTGGTCCACCTAGGCCTCAGCTGACTCCATTTCAGGATCCTTCTTTCTTTTGTATCTGAGTCAGAGGATAGGGCTAAGGGGGCTGGTGACAGGTGAGGTGGGATCCTATGTCCAGGAGGGGGACAGAGCCAGAGCCAGCCTCCTTGGCTCAGACCTCCTTGGCGCCCAGGCTGCGGCTTCCTCTGTACCTTCTGAGGTTCTAGGCCCCCAGGCCCTCTCCCTAGGCTCACCAGGGTGAGGTCTTTTTTTTTTTTTTTTTAGCAGAGCCCCTCCCCCGGCTCTTCACCTGAAGGAGCCTGTGCCACACTGGGCTCAGCAGCTCCAGGACCCACAGGATCAGTGAGATAGATGGAAGGGAATGTATGTGCAGGGAAGTGCTCCAGAGGGGAGCAAACGCAGACGCAAAATTGGAGAAGGCACTGCTGGCTCTGAACAGCTCGGCTTTGTTCCATATGCAGAGGACTCCAACCCGGGTGACAGAATTATGGTTGAGGCTGGAGGAGGTGATCTGGAACTGGGCTAGAAGGGCAGAGAGGAATGGAAAGGGGGGTGAGGGGTGGGGGAGTGAGATAGGAGAGCTGAAAACAGGGGCTGGGCTAGGCTGTGGGAGAAAGGATTACAAGCTGGGTGGGAATATCATGGAGCCACTGGTGCCAAACCTAGGAGGAAGCCACGCTAGGGAACAACACTGAGACCCAGCCAAGCGGGCAACTGAGGCACCGCTTCAGCCACACGGCAGAGCAGAGAGGTTCACGGAAGGGCCCAGTGGAGACTGAAGGAGGGACAGATGAGGTTAGACCTGCAGGCACCAGGAGGCCGTTGTTAGGTCATAACCTAGCTTCTCACCTCCCGCTGCCGACATTCTCTTTGGCTGTGCTGAGCAACGGCTTCTACTGACTAGATGTTGGGAGCCCTGATCATGATGGTCAAAATGTCTCCTGGTATAGTCAACTGTCTCCCAAGTGACAAAACTGTCCTTGACTGAGAACATGCAGGCCGTTCTAGTTAACTCACTGGATGGAAGTCTACTGCCCTGGTGGGGGTGGGGTGAACTGGGATGGGCCGACCAGCTTGTTGGAACCCATGGGGGGGGGTGGTGCTGATGTAGCCTAGACAGATGTGGCTGCCACTGAACTGACACTTCCTGTCTTCTCCCGGGCCTCCTCTAGCTGAGAGCACAGCTTCTTCCAGGGCCCTTTCCTCCAGCCATGGCTCTCCAACAGCCTCTCCCTTGGGCTCCTTCTGGGCAGGGCCTGGCCTGGCAGAGGCTTCTAGCTGCTGCTGGCCCCTAGGTGCTTCCCTGGCTTCTTATCTCTGCTCGGGATTCTTCGCGCTCTTCACTTATTCCTGTTGAGTGTGCGCCATCTGTCCACTGCTGGGACACTTGCTCATAGGCAGTTTGGGATCCAGGCCGCCCCCCTCCTGCTTTGCCTCGGGCTATTGCTGCTCATTTGAAATGCGTTAGAGCTTCAGAAGGGGCCTTAAGGTCTGAGCGTGCGATCCATCGGCGGCAGATTCTCCCTCTGGAAAATGCAATGACAGAAAAGGGTCCTGGCAGTGTACTGTAAGCTAATGATTAAAACTATCCAAGTAGACAACCAGTGACTCACTGTTATTGATCTGGGCCTGAATGGGGTTCATTCCGGGGCAGTAACTGGAGACCCTGGTATCAGACCTGACTGCACTATGGACACACCAGGAACAAGTCACTTAGGTTCTCTGAAAAGTGACTGTTTGCTAGTCTAACGATGTGGGCTAGGAATACAGAAGGGAACCCGTTGGAGTGCCCAAAGTACCCCAGGACTCTGCAGTCCGTGGTCTAATGGAGACCAGCAAAAGGGGACAGCAGCGCTCGAGAGGAGTCATAGCTAACGTTTTCTCAACACAAACACAGAATTATTTGGTTCTGTTTTTGTTGGTTTGAGACAGGGTCTCACTACATAGGCCCTAGCCTTGTTTGGAACTCAATTGGTGGGTGGGTGGCCTCGAACTCGCAGAAATGCACTTGCTTCTACCTCAGTGGCTCTCAACTTTCCTAATGCTTCATACCTGTAATTTGGTTATGAATCCTAATGCGAAGATCTTCTATGCAGGACCCCTGTGAAAGGGTCGTTGACCCCCAAAGGGTTGAGAATCTCTGCTCTTCCTCTCCCTACAAAGGGCTGGGATTGAAGGTATCCCAGTAGGCCAGGCCAGATGTTTGTATCTGTCATCTAGTTTTAATCTTTACAAGTTAGAATATTTTTCTCATATTATAAATGGGGAAAAACAGAAGCTGAGATTAAACCTCTCAATATCATGAATGTGAAATTCAGACTAGGGATTTGAACTCAGCGACTCTAGAACCCATGTTGGTGACCTTCAGAGATGCTGCTTCTGAATGGGAAGTCCTGTAGAGATTTCGGGTGTTTGAGCCTGAATTTCTCTTTCTTCTATGTGACAGGATATCTAGTGGTTTATCATTAACATTTTTTTTTACTGAGACATGGTTTCTCTGTGTATCTCTGGCTGTCCTTGAACCAGGCTGGCCTCAAACTTAGCGATCCACCTGTCTCTACCTCCTGAATGCTGGCACTAAAGCCGTGCACCACCACTCCCAGCTAAGATAAATTCTTCAGGGGCTGATGTGGAGGCTGTGTTTGCTTAGCATTCAGAAGACCCCGGAGTCAGTCCCCATCACTGCTTAGACCAGGTCCAGTGGTACATGCCAGTAACTCCCAGCACTCGGGAGGTAGAAGCAGGAAGATCAGGAGTTCAAGGTCATCCTCTGCTATATAGCAAGCCAAGGCTAGCTTGGGCTACATGAGACCTTGTCCAAGAGAAAAAAAAAAAGAAATTCCGTATGACTAGCCATTGGATGCTAGGTACCGTGTGATGCTCTGGGGATGAACGAATGAGATTGCCCCTGTACCCCACTATCTTCATGAGGCCTGCAGTCCAGTGCAGGGTGTCAAATTTTGTGAAAAGGGCCGGATAAATATTTTGGGTGTTGTGAACAACACGATGTCTGTCACAGCTACTCAACTGTGCCCTCAAAGTGGCACAGCCATATAAGCATGCCCCCAAGGCTTAGGGGCCACCATGGAAGAGGGAGCAAGAAGTCTGTCTGAGCCAGAGGCTGGGGAAGAGCAGAGCAGAACACTGTCTTCTGGACATGACGGGACTCTTGTACTAATGAGCTCACTGCAGCCAGTGGTTGCCCACACAAGATCAAGCCAGTGAAGACTGCAGCATAGAGGGGTCTCTACTTTTGTGAAGAGACACTATGACCACTCTTACAAAGGGAAATATTTAACTGGGGCTGGCTTACAGTTCAGACATTTAGTCCATTACCATCGGGGTGGGAAGCATGGTGACATGCAGGCAGACACGGTGCAGGAGAGGAGCTGAGAGTTCTACTGGGAGTGGGAAGAGTGACCCTGGGCCTGACGTAAGCATCTGAACCCTCAAAGCCCACCCTAGTGACACACCTCCTCCAACAAAGTCACACCTCCTGATAGTGCCATTCACCACGAGCCTGTGGGAGCCATTTTCATTCAAACTGCCCCAAGAGGAGAAGAGTTTACAAGCCTCTGTTGCTAACTGAGGTTCTACTGACAATTGGCGTTTCCTAGGGAGGGTGAGTCAGTTTTCTTGAACGGTGTGGTTACCATGAGCATGCGGGCAACAGGAACTGGATTCAGTGGTTTATTTAAAAAAAAATCCATGAACTTGCAGTTGTGTGGTGGTTCTAGGAGGGATTCGGGGAGAAACAGGGAGTGAATAGGATCAAAATACATTACATAAATTTTTCAAAAAATTAATAAAAATATAGTAAAAAAATGAACATGGTATGTGTCCCAATAAAACTTTACTTATAAGCAAGTTACCTTCATGTCACAAAATTTTAACTATGTTACCATTTAAGATGGCTCAGTAGTTAAGAACACTTGCAGAGGATAAGAGTTCAATTCCTAGCACCCACCATGTCAGATGGTTCACAACTGCATGTAACTCTGGCTCTGGTGGTTCTGAAGCCCTCTGATCTCCAAGGCGCTAGCACTTATGAACAAATACACACAGACACACACACACACACACAGCACTTATGAATACACACAGACACACACACACAGCACTTATGAATACACACAGACACACACACACAGCACTTATGAACAAATACACACAGACACACACACACACAGCACTTATGAACAAATACACACATACACACACAGCACTTATGAACAAATACACACAGACACACACACACACAGCACTTATGAACAAATACACACATACACACACAGCACTTATGAACAAATACACACAGACACACACACACACAGCACTTATGAACAAATACACACAGACACACACACACACAGCACTTATGAACAAATACACACAGACACACACACAGCACCTATGAACAAATACACACAGACACACACACAGCACCTATGAACAAATACACACAGACACACACACACACACAGCACTTATGAACTAATACACACACACACACACACATACACATATATATGTAGAGAGAGGAGTGGGGAGGAGAGAGGAGAGAGAAACTGGGCAATGACGGTGCACACTTCTAATCCAGAACTTGGGAGGCAGAGGCAGGCGGATCTCTGTGAGTTTAAGATCAGTCTGGTCTACAGAGTGAGTTCCAGGACAGCCAAGGCTATACAGAGAAACTCTTTTCTTGAAAAACAAAACAAAACAGTACACATGTAAATAAATTATTGCTGGAGAGAGGGCTCAGCGGTTAAGAGTATACACTGCTTTCTCCAGAGGTCCTGAGTTCAATCCCTGCACCCATGGCAGCTCACAACTGTCTGATGCCATCTTTTGGTGTGCAGATGTACATGCAGACAAAATATCCACATATATAAGCTACATATATAATTTATGTGTAGGCCTGTGGGTAGCATTTAGCTTGCCTACTAGTCTTCTAGGGCAGGTGTTAGAGAATAATATTTACCTCTCAATAAGAAAGTGGTGGAGCCGGTTGATGGTGGCACATGCCTTTGCTCCCAGCACTAGGGAGGCAGAGGCAGGCAGATCTCTGCAAGTTCAAGGCCAGCCTGGTCTATGGAGTGAGTTCCAGGACAGCCAGGGTTACGCAGAGAAACACTGTCTCGAAAAACAAAGAAACAAAACAAAAAAGTGGGAAAGTAATTAGTGGAGCAGAGGATTGTGGGATACTGATTGTGCTCCGGCTCTCAATCTGGGTGTGGGTCACATTATTACACCTTAGGGTCTCATAACCCATCAATATGACTATGATGTGTGCACTTCTCTGTATGTTAAACTTCAACTAAAAATAATCTTCGTTTTTGTTGTTGTTCTTTTGTCTTTTCTCTGTAGACCAGGCTGGCCTCAAACTCACAGATCTGCCCCGCCTCTGCCTCCCAGTGACACCGAGGCCTGGCTAAAAAACATTCTTGAAATAGTGTAAAAAATATGAAATATAAAACAGGGGAAACTTCTGGATTATTAAGATCCTACACAAGACTCCAACAGACCAGCCTAAAAGTTGAAATGGAATCACTCACCATGAAGTTCACCAGGCTGTTCATCTGGCCCAAGAAATCAAGATTAGAGTCAGGCCAGTTTCAGTTGGTTTGAAGACATTCCCACATTCCCTCCACCATTTACCTCTCACAAAAAAAGTGGCATACTGTGTGTGAGACCAGGTGTAACTCTGTAGCCCAGGCTAGCTTTGAATTATGGAACAGAAAATTCAGCTAGGGGGCTGGAGAGATGGCTCAGAGGTTAAGAGCACTGACTGCTCTTTCAAAGGTCCTGCATTCAAATCCCAGCAACCACATGGTGGCTCACAACCATGCATAACGAGATCTGACGCCCTCTTCTGGTGTGTCTGAAGACAGCTACAGCATACTTACATATAATAAATAAAAAAATCTTAAAAAAAAGAAAGAAAGAAAATTCAGCTGGCGGGGGGGAGGCGTGCAGTTAAAAGTCCCTGGACTTAATTTTCAACAAGAATAAGCAAGAATCAGATGTGGGGATGACAGGTTAGTCTTCCAAGAAGGACCCTCAGAGAAGCATTGGGCTTGTCTGGTCAGAGATGACGATGGATCCTGCCCTTCTTTTAACTATATTTTTGGTGGTGTGATTGAACCCAGGGTCTTCATTAAGCATTCTAGTGTCCTTGTGCAGAAAATATTTGTGGGTCGGCAAGAGGTTAAAGTTGCTTGCCCCTGGTTTTAAATGAGTCTGATACCCAGGAACTCACGTAGAGAACCAAATCCTATAAGCTGTCCTCTGACTGCCACATACCACGCGAACGCTGTGGCATGTGTACACCAGCCCCCATAAATGTAAAAAAAAAAAAAACCCTTAAAAATAGATATTGCATTTAGGTCTTTGCATCAATTTTCTTTTAAAACATGGAATATGAATGATTTACCTTGATTACTGAGCTTTGGGTGCCCCCTAAGGTACGGTCTCACCCTGATCCCTGTACTGTTGGACCGGGGTTGAAGGTCCGGCTCTGTTCTCAGTGCTAGAGTGAAACCTCTTCGCGTGTTTCCTCCCCCATAATGGGAAGAAAGTGACTAGAAATAAGCTCTTGAGAGTTTAATACTTTCCTGCTCTGACATGCACAGCAACTGTTTGAGGCCACATCAGTTCAACATCCACTTAAAAATCGAGACTCCAGAACGGAATACGAGAGACTTCCGGGATCTAGCCTTCTGATTGGCTGATACAAAAATCACTCAAACAGGAAACCACCCTATCAAAAGGCAACGCCAACGGAGCATTACGTCATCAGCGAGCGGCCACTTTACGTAAAGTAAACTCCTTTCTAATTGGCTCCCTTCTCTATGAGCAACTGAAACAGCATAGGGGATTCGCGTTCCTTCAAATCTAGACTTCCGGCATCTGGATGGACGAGGAAGACGGGAGAAATTTGTTACGCTTTTGGGGGTTGGACGTTCTGGGGCGGGGCCTTAGTAAAATGGGGGCGTGGCTCTCTCTGGGGGTGTGGTTATTTCGGAAATTGTGGTGAAGACTCAAAGTTGAACTTTCTAAGCCCCGGGAGGCGAGGTTTGGGGCGGGGCTACAGTCATGGGCGGGTTCAGAGGAGCGTTCCCGGCGGGCTGCAGAACCTGCGCTCAGCACTGAAGAGTCATTGCTAGCTGTTCCGCTTGCTGGTTGCTGTTCTCAGCCATGGCTCCTCGCTGCTGGCGTTGGTGGCGTTGGTCCGCGTGGCCTGGGGTTCGGCCGCCTCCCTCCAGGAGCACTCCGAGTAGGAGCAGGGCTCTTGGGGCTGCACCAGGGCAAGGGAAGGCCTGTGATCAAGAGTGGGGGGGTCCGAGCGGAGGCAGGGCTGGAGAGGGGCAAGGCTGAATGAAAGTGTCTGCTCTTGTGGGAGAAATGGGAGTGATGTGGAGGGGAGGATCGGTGCGATGAGATGTAAAGCGTCCTGGGTAAGACGGGGATCAGTAAAGGCTAAAAGGATAGACCATGAGGTCCTTATGTGTGGTACGAGGTGAACGGAGGTGACAGGCAAATCTGAGGTGACAGGTGAGGAGAAGAGCAATAGAGTTTCATGGGGGAAAGACGGGATAGAAAAAAGCAAGATAGAAACGTGATGGGGATGTGAAGACATGAGATTACACAGGGAACCTCACGAGAAAAATGGTGCTGTGCAGGACAACTTCAGGGGAGTAAGGGGGTCTGGGGCAGATTATCGTTATTGTTCGTGGGTGAGACATGGGGTTTTGGATAAAGACAGCTCTGGCATTCAGATGAGATGGTGAAGCTTTGAGGAACAGAAAAACTAAGATGCAGGTGAGGGTGAAGGGCAAGCTGCAATTGGACAGAATTGGTTTGGGGTGGTAGGAGAGTGTTGATTTGACCCTGCTGTTCCCTGCTCTGCCTAGCCCCAGGCTTCTGCCAGAAGTTCTCCACACAGGAGAAGACCCCTCAGATCTGCGTGGTCGGCAGTGGCCCAGCTGGCTTCTACACAGCCCAACACTTGTTAAAGGTAAGTGAGTTACACCCTCCAGGTTCCCTTCTCACCATTCATTTCTTGCCCCAATACTGGGAGTAGCTCCAGCCCTTTGGTTTGCCTGACAAGGGGCTTCTGACTCACATAAGCTGGGTCCTTTCTACCCGATTCCACAGGTATAGCTGACGCTCCCTAGGTCCTCAGCTCTGAGAGAAATGTATTTGTCCCATGGATGGTGGTTAGGGACAGATGGGCAGCTGTCCCCTGCTTTTCTAGGGAAGTCTTTTCAGTCTTATGGCATGGTTTTAGCCTCCTCTTATCTTTATACTTCTTCATCTCCAGGATTTTACATTTCAAGGCCATTTTGTCCGCAGCTTTGTGCCCACTGCACAGCCCCAGCCCTCCCCACGCCCATTCTCTTCCATTAAAGGCCAAGGTCTCAAAGTTTTCAGTATTAGTTTTGCCAGACTGGGTCTCAAGGTTGCCAGATGTACTGGAAGCTCTATCGCAGATCTTAAAGCAAAAGAGGAAGGGGTGGAGGGACCGCAGAGAAGGCTCTGTGTTCAGGAGTGTTTGCTATCTCTCGGAGGACCAAAGGATGGGAGTTGGGTGGCTCAAAACTCAGCTCCAAGGAACCCAGTGTCCTCTTCTGGCCTTTGTTTGGCTCTTTATTCTTGTACATACACAACATGTATAACTAAAAATGATAAAATAAGTCTATTTAAAAAGTAAAAGATACTGAGATTGATTCAGACAAGACAGTGTCTGAACTTTAGAGGGGCTTAATAATACCAACAGGACAGAAGAAAGGACAATGATTATATTGATAACACATTCAGATATTTGACAGGCAGAGTGACCCAGTGGCCTGGTTTACCTGGGGCTGACACTAGGAGGGTCTCATGGAGACCTCTGCTGAGAAGGGGCCTACGCATAACTCCGCAGCTACATTCCATGACATACACAGGACAGCGTGATCAGAAGCTGTCCCCTAGAGAATGCACACTTGAGATGCACTGAAGATCCTGTGTGGGCTTCAGCAAGCTCCCCGGCCCCGATATGAGTCAGACTGGGGTGCAAGGCCACTGATGAAGGCAGCCTGGGCTCTGGAATGAAGTCCCAGGGGTTCTCAGGGTTGGGGTGGGTAGGTGGGTGGTGTGGTTGGTATCAGGGAGGGTACTTGTAAGGGGCACTGAGGGTGAGGGAATAGGACCTAGAAGGTAGGGTTCTTGGTGTCTTCTCAGTGGACCAGATCTTGGCCTGCAGGCATGCGGGTGTCCTTATGGACCTGACAATGTAGCTTGAGGTGGCTGGTTTATAAGGTATTTTAGGGCTTAAGCTAGGAGTAGTCCCTAGCCAGGTCTAGAGGGAGAGGTGTACAAACTGCATTTTATGAAGGATGTGAGAATGAAATAGCAGGAGAGCCTCAGGAATGAGGAATTATGTAGACAACGGCCTGAGGAAGGAGCGTGGCCTGAGCATCATCCCAGAGCCTGTTCCAGAAGGCCATCGAGTATCTGAGGGGTGAAGAGGTGAGAGCTAGGGTGGGGGCCCAGATCACAAGGTACCTAGAGACCACTGACCACATTGTGGACTTGATTGGCTTGCTTTGAACACTCGCCATATTCCCTGCCGGAGAGGGTTTATTTAAATAAGCATTTCTGGGTCCAGCTCAGATTTAACCAAACTCTATGACTGGGACTCTCAGAATCAGCAATTTTAAGCAAACGCCTGGGGGGGGGGTGTGGTATTCTGACACTCACAGATACAGCAAACAGGCCTCAGTGAATCATCTCAAGCAAGTGGGAAGAGGGGGTGTCTCGGTGGTTAAGAGTGCAAACCTCTCTTGAAGAGGTTCTGAGTTTGGTTCCCAGCACTCACAATACAGAAGATTGTATACAGGCTCACAACCGTCTGTATCTCCAGGGGCTCTGAGCCCTCCTCCTGGTGTCCTCAGGTGCCTGTGCTTATGTGCATGTGCTCCCCATCCACATATTTAAGGAAAGAGAGCAAGGGAGCCTCCATGGGGGATTGAACACAGGACCTTGTGAGTGATAGATGGGCATCCAACCACTTTCCGTAGGGAGTGTTCTCTCTGATGTGTAGACTTAAGCAGGGCTGTTTGCCCAGACAGCAAGAGAGTGCAGGAAAGGATGTGGGCCGAATAGGTCAGGGTGAAAGGGGAGGTCGAAGGCTGCGGCTGGAGCTCCAGGGGTGGAGGTTAACACGGATAGAGGGGAAAGGGCAGGGGACAAGTAATGGGCTTCAATGTGTGGAGCGAGGCATCCTGGATCTCAGATGGGAAAAGAGATAGGGTGAGAGGAGGGGGAGGGGAGATAGAGAGGCCACATCAGGCCTACAAGGGAGTAGGTAAGACTTCCCCTAGGACATAGTGAGTGAATATTCAGGAGGAACAGGGGACCCCAGAACAGAAGTGCTTCAGGGACTGTCCATCTTAGGAAAGGGGCCAGAGAAGCAACAGTTGGCAGGAGGAGAGAGAAGTTTCTTGGAAGATGGGTGTGTGTGTGTGTGTGTGATCAGGGCCACTGTGGACAGGTAGGCTGGGAGGGACACCCCTCTCTGCAGCGGGATGGAGTAGAAGATGAAGCCCGTGAGGTCAGGTGGTGTCTGGGATGGCCAGCAGGCTAAGCAGTTTGAACTCTGACCTGTGATGTGAGAAGGATGGGGAAAGCCACAGCTGTAAGGATCCCGCCCCAGTGAGTCCATTGTGTCCCTGCACTGGGGGAGCCGCAGGCTAAGCTCTTGAGCCTGACTTACTCAGCCTTGAGTGTGACCCAGAGGGACTGGACATTCTACTGCATGGAACCTTCCCCCATGACACAGCAGTTAGTGGTGGGACTGGGCTTGGCTCTGTGACTGTGAACTTCACATGAGCTCTCCATAGCTTCAGTTACCATGGAATCTGAGAAAGGCCATGTGAGAGGCCACTTAGGGGCTGGCCTTGGGGCAGGTGGTGGAATAGAGGGAAGCAGGGTTTGGACGAAGGCCAGGGGAGATAGGCAGGAACTCATCCATCTGCCTTGAGTCCTTCTGAACTGAGTGGAAGAGGTCAGGGTGCAGGTCGGTATTACCCTGACTTCTCTCTTCCCTAACTCACTTCCCCAAGGCCTCACAATTCACAGAGAAGGAGACTGAGGCCCAGGGTCGTTCTGGGACTTACCAGGCCCACGCTGTTGGTGGCAGCAGAGCCAGACCAGGCCTGTTTGGCTAGTTCCAATCTCATGCCTTCCCTATACCCTGCAAAGTGTCTTGGGAGGACAGGTGGCATGGAGCAGCTGAAATAGCCCGACTGCTTTTCTAAAGCTGGGAGTAGGTCCACTGCCACCCCCCTCTGTCCCCACATACCCCAGCTGTGTCCCCATTTTCTCTATCCCCGCTCCCCATTTTTCTGATCCCTGACCCAGTGGTGTCGTCTTGGGGACTTAGAGCTAAGGCACGTCCTCAGATCACACGACCAGCATTTGATGAAGGTCTCCGAAGGTCCCCATCGGACCTTCTGTCTGGGAAAGGTGGCCCTGTGGGGGCCCAGCCTACACCTTGAGCCCACCAGCTATGTCTCTCCTCCAGCACCACACCCAGGCCCACGTAGACATCTACGAGAAGCAGCTCGTGCCCTTTGGCCTGGTGCGCTTTGGTGTGGCGCCTGACCATCCTGAAGTAAAGGTGGGTGTCACCTGGTGTGGAGGGTGGTGTTGGAGAAGGTAAAGATGAGACTCCCTGACGTAATAGAATGACCCTTGGCTCTCTGTGTGATGGGACCCAGGCTCCATTCTGGGGCCGGGGCGGTGATCGTGGGACTGGCGTGCCCCCAGGAGCTACCCTACCTTCTAACGTTCCTCTCCGCACACTGCATGGCAGAATGTCATCAACACGTTTACACAGACAGCCCGCTCAGACCGCTGTGCTTTCCGGGGCAACGTGGTGGTGGGTAGGGACGTGTTGGTTCCAGAGCTTCGGGAAGCCTACCATGCAGTGGTGCTGGTGAGTGCCCGTGTGGAGGGGTGTGGCTATGAGGGGAGGGGCTGCGGGAGGCAGGAGGCTGGTGCTGAGGCCTTGGGCATGGGTGGTGGCTGCATCTTTCCCCAGAGTTATGGAGCAGAGGACCACCAACGCCTGCAAATTCCTGGCGAGGAGCTGCCTGGAGTGGTCTCAGCCCGAGCCTTTGTGGGCTGGTACAATGGACTCCCTGAGAACCAGGAGGTGAGTCTGAGGGGCAGTCCTGCTGCTTCCGGCTAGAGTCAGGCCATCCCTGAGGTGTTAGATCTTCAGGTCAAGGCAATGAGGAGAAAGCTGGGGTTGATGTGTGACGTTAATGGCTGAGGCAGGTCAGCTGTGGAGACCTTCTGTGGGCCTGGGGTAGAGGGAGGTGGGGGTAGAGGGGACTGCCTAGGGCAGCCTGGGGGCACAGCGGAAGTGGCCTAAGGTGTCTGCTGATGAGATTAGCCTGACTGGGACTGAGGATAGGGATACCTATCAAGACCTTTCTCTTCCAGCTGGCGCCGGATCTCAGCTGTGACACAGCCGTGATTCTAGGACAGGGGAATGTGGCTCTGGATGTGGCCCGGATCCTGCTGACCCCACCTGAGCACCTGGAGGTGAGGGGTCAGTCAGAAGCTGGAGGGGATGGAGGGGGAGCACGTTGAGGAGAAAGTGCCCCTGCCTTAGGGAGCGGATTCAGGTCTTATCCCTCCCAACAGCCCAGCGCCTGTTTCCTGCAGGAGTCCAGAAGATACCTTCACACCCCAGTGTGCCCTGGGCATTTACACTTACACTCTCCTTTGGGACATCTGGACTCACCTCCTGCTAGTTAAGAATTTACATTCCTCCCACATCTCGTTTTTGGCTCAGCTATTCCTTTTGCCAGGAGGTCTTCCAGGCCGTCCTGTGTAGGTGTCCCCTTCTGCGATATGGGCTCAGCCATTAGTCACCTTGACTTCATGACCGAGGGTTTACACTCTGATGAGATTCGATGCGTATATCCCTCCCCACAAGATAAGAACTACGTGAGGTTCCAAACTAGCCTGTTAAGCTCACACAGACTGTTCTTGCCTCCTTAAGCCCCTTGTCCTGTTCCGGACATGTGACAGGCTGTCAGTAACACCTGACGGGGTGGAAGAATTTGCCTAAGCTCTGTGACCTGGGAGCCATTTGCAGAATTGGCGTCAATGCTCTCGTTGGCCACCAGGGGGAGTGGCGGTATAGATTTTTGGGCCGTTGGTTTTCTGTGGTTCAGAGTGGGGCCTAGACCGACTAGCCTCACAAGTCCCCTTTTCCGAGGCAAGCCCTCCTTCCCCCTTCTTTTGAATCAAGGTCAAATATATAGCCTTGGCTGGCCTGGAACTCACTGTGTGGATCAGGCTGGCCTCGAATCCACAGAGATACGCATGCCTAAGAGCCTCCTTTTGTGCCAGAAAACAGACATCACAGAGGCTGCACTGGGGGCCCTGAGGCAGAGTCGGGTGAAGACTGTGTGGATAGTGGGCCGGCGTGGGCCCCTGCAAGTAGCCTTCACCATTAAGGTACTGGGTCCAGAAGGGGAGGAGACAGGGTTCTAAGTAAAGGTTTCCACTTCTGTGTGTGTTGGAGTCGCTGCAGAGCCCTTGGGAGTAGCTGCTTCCCTGGATGGACCGGGGAGGGGGCAGGGCCCAGAGGCTGTGGTTTCCCCACACTGCTGATGGTTTCTCCCACCAGGGCTGAAATCTGGTGGGCCCAGGAGTGCTCAGTGCTCTGGACCTGACCTTCCCCCTCCCCCACCCCACCCCCAAGGAACTTCGGGAGATGATTCAGTTACCCGGAACCCGGCCCATTTTGGATCCTTCGGATTTCTTGGGCCTCCAGGACAGAATTAAGGGTGAGGGGCCAAGTCCAGCCCCCTGCTCACAGGAAGGGGATGTCTTAGGTCTAAGGCTTGGGGAAGGGTGACCTGAGGGGACACCCCTGAAATATTCCATGTTGCTGACAGATGTCCCTCGTCCAAGGAGGCGGCTGACAGAATTGCTGCTTCGGACAGCCACAGAGAAGCCAGGAGTGGAAGAGGCTGCCCTCGGGGCGCTGGCCTCCCGGGCCTGGGGCCTCCGCTTTTTCCGAAGCCCCCAGGAGGTGCTACCCACTTCAGATGGCCAACGGGTAGCAGGCATCCGCCTGGCAGTTACCAGCCTGGAGGTGAGTCTCATGTTACCCAGACTTCCCCTTCTTAGGCTTCCCCCATCCCATCCTGGTGTTTGTTACCCACATTCTCCCCAACAGGGTGTCGGAGAGTCCACTCGGGCAGTGCCCACAGGAGATGTGGAGGACCTCCCTTGTGGGCTGCTACTGAGCAGCGTTGGGTATAAGAGCCGACCCATCGACCCCAGCGTGCCCTTTGACCCCAAGCTTGGAGTCATCCCCAACGTAGAAGGCCGGGTTGTGAATGCGCCAGGTGAGCTGGTGAGCTGGTGAGCGAAGGCGGGGCATCTGGATCCGACGGGAGGCTGGAGTGCCAAGACTACGCAGTGTACGCTGATGTGGTCTGAGACACAGCTCTAGAGACAGGACCAGTTCTAGAACAGCCCTCCCTCCTTCTGCCCCCTAGGACAGATGCTCAGGCAAATGGCACATCGTTCAGTACAAGTTTGCTGAGGCTTTCCCTGGGCCAGCGCTTACGCTGGCGGGAGATCGCCCCCTGTCCTTGGGAAGCACCAGTGGGCTTTACGCATATGCTCACCCTGTTGTTCATTCATTTAGTAAATATTACTAAGGGCTTCATTTAGTAAATATTACTAAGGGCCCGCTCAACTGTGACGGGAAAGTCTCGGCTCCTGTCCCCAGGGAGCGGCTCTTCCACACAGTAGCGGAGGCTGTCTTGGGCCAGGCATAATGGCGCATGCCTGTAGTCCCAGCACTCGGGAGGCAGAGGCAGGCAGATCTCTGAGTTTGAGACCAATCAGGTCTAAAGAGTGAGTTCTAGGACAGTCAGGGCTACACATAGACCCTGTCTAGAAAAACCAAAACAATACCACACACACACACACACACACACACACACACACACACACCTATCATGGTGAGCCAGTGGTCACAGTGGGGCCACTATGTGGCTCACTGGAAGACAAGGAGGAAGGTTTACATGTGAATGTGTGTATAGTTCAGGATGCACACTTGCCAGGCAGTGTTCAGCTGCTCTCTCTCTCTCTCTCTGTTGCCCCTCTCAGGCCTCTATTGCAGTGGCTGGGTGAAGAGGGGACCCACGGGTGTCATCACCACAACCATGACGGACAGCTTTCTCACCAGCCAGGTGCTGCTGGAGGACCTGAAGGCAGGGCTGCTCCCCTCTGGCCCCAGACCTGGCTTTTCGGCCATCCAAGCCCTGCTCAGCCATCGAGGTCGGAGCCTAATGCTGAGGCCTGGGCGGGGTGGGGGGCTTGTCTTTAGAACTTTACCCTTTGGGAAGAGGGCCCTAAGGGTCTGAGAGGAGGTGATGGCACTAGCCCGTCTTCCTATCCGCCTCAGGGGTCCGGCCAGTGTCTTTCTCAGACTGGGAGAAGCTGGATGCTGAGGAAGTATCTCGAGGCCAGGGCACTGGGAAACCAAGGGAGAAGCTGGTGGACCGGAGAGAGATGCTGCAGCTGCTGGGCCACTGAGCCTGGGCCCCGCCCCTGCCGTGCAAGAGGAGGGGCCTGAGGCGGGCGGGGTTGGACGCTCCTCAGACTGCTGACTGCCCTGGCTTAAGGCTGAGCGCGGCCTTTCCAGGGGTCTCTGAGCTCTGCCTTCTGACCTCCCAGTGTGGAAGCCAGAAGCTAGGGATGGATGGAGGTACCGACCCTCCCTGTCCGTCCTGCTTCCTTCCTGATGGACGTCGGAGGGCCTCTAGACCGGAACACAGTGGAAATAAAACAGATGTGCCTAAGACCCATAGATGGCTACCCTTTTTTTTTTTTTTGCGAGGGGGTGTCACTTTCTGGCCCCCGTTTGTCTGCGGCTGCCAGATGGAGATAAGGAAAGAGATTCTTGCCCAAGAGCTTCTTGGGGACGGTGGGGATGGGGGGGGGGCATGCACCTATCCTCCCTTTCCTGTCGATTTTCTGCTGCTTCCGCCTCTCGGTCTTCGGTTCACACTTCGGTCCCTGGTGATGAGTCCCTCACAAGTCTGCCCTGCTGACCTCGCTGCCTGCTGCCCCCAGGACAGAGAAATCATGACAAAAGAAGGTGCCCCAGTCTACCCGGTCTCTCCTGGGTGCTGGCAGGCTCGGCTTGGTCCTCCAATCTCCACACACTCTGTGCTTTTCCATTTTCAAGCTTCCAGACAAATCCACAAGCCTTTTCAAAAACGACTTCGGCCTACGGCAGTTTAAGACCTCTTATGGCAGCAAGATGCGGCCTTACTTTATAAACTGAAAGAGCCTCGAAATTAACTGGCCCAAGGTCACACAGCTAGGGAACTGAGGGCTCAAACCCAGGGCTCCTGGCAAGCTGGTGTTTTTCTCCGAGGTTGCCCTTGCTTCTGAGCGTCGAGGCTAGGGACAGGGTCCCTGAGCAGGAGAGGGGAGCGGGGGGGGCCAGCTAGGAGCACAGGCTGGCAGGGAGGGGCCTGGACGGGCCAGAGGGGCACCGGTGACCGGCTGGGGCGGGCCGGGGCGGGGCGGAGGCGACTGGCGGTGGCGAGCTCGATCACAGTCGGCTGGTGAGCCCCGAGAGCGGGAGGCGCGCCTTTGCGCAGCCCGGGACACAGCCCCGCCGCGGGGCACGGGCCGGGCGCGGGGGCGGGCGGCATTCAGGCCGCGCCACCCGCACTGGTCCCGCCGCGGCCGGCGCCGGTGCCCGCCGAGCTCGCAGCCAGCGTGCCAGCTCGCGGGGGCTGGCGCTGGGACGAGCACCGCGCGGGAGACGGTAGCGGGCTCTGGGCGTGGGTACAGCGCCCCTTCCCCGGTGAGTGGCGGCCGAGGGCTGGCAGCGAGCGGGGGTGCCAACTTCGTAGGCAACTTAAGGGGCTCCAGAGCCGCGCGGGCAAGGACGGTGGAGATAGACGCGGGACACCCGAGACAGTCCGGCCAGCTCGGGCGTCAGAGGTCTGGGGGCCAGGGGAGAGGGGAACGCGACCCTCGGGAGCCAGGCTGCTGTTGTGGACCTGGGCGCAGAGGAGGCGAGGAGAGACAGGCTGGGGAGACAGACTGACCGCGGGCGCGAGGGAAGGACGCGGGCGGAGAGCCCAAGGCGATTGTCCCTAGGGTCGCGGAGCCTCCTTCCCTTCGCCTGGAGCGGTGGCTGTGCCCGGCTGGGCACAGTCCCCGGACGCCGGAGTCTGGATCGCCGGGTCCAACTGTTGCAGATAGAAGCGGCTGGGGCAAGGAACCAGGCAGGGGCCAAGAGCCAGGGCCGAGGCTAGGTTCGACCAGAGCGCGGGGAGCTGGAAAGGACGCAGCTAGGAGAGCGGAAAAGCCGAGCTGTAGCAGTCGGCGAGCTGGTCCCTGCTGGGTACCTGCTGCGCGCTTCTGCCTACTAGGGACCCCCTCATTAGGGTGAGTCTCCCCCCAGGCCCTCGCTTCTCACTCTTTCTTCCCCTTCCCCGGTAGCTCCTAACATTCCATCCCCTGACCTCTGACAATCAGTGGGTTTCTGGGGTGACAGGATTTCCCCAAACGCTGACCACCCCACCCCACGTCTTGGTTCCCCACGGCTCTGAGGGCTCCAAAAGGAGGGTGGGAGGAAAAGGCCACGGGAGAGCCTGCGCTCGGGTGCCCTGGGCCCTGGACGCACCAGTTGGCAGCTGTGGTCCCCTGGGACTTCAGCCAGGATCCCCGACGGCTGAGAGGAGAAGCCTGAGCCTCTGGCAGCGGAAGACGTTTTGTGCTTGCCCTAGGCGAGCAGAGGAAGCTCTGACTACCCAAGACGAAGGCACCTAGCAGGCTGCAAATCTCCCAAGGGCTGGTTTGGCGACTCTTCAAAGGTCCTGCTGGGCGACAGGCAGAAATTCCCGCTGGGTCGGACGCTGACCCTATTTGCTCGCTCTGTTTTCCAGCCCTCCCTTCCCAATGAGACATCTGGTATAGATAGCATCCTCAGTCTTCAGATGGTGGCCCAGTCCTGGCCCCATAAGCAACCCCCCACTCCTGGCCACAAGAATATTTGGAGAATGTGCCGTTCTTCTGGCTTTTTTGAGCAGATCCAGTGTCTGCCTCTGAGCTAGTTTCTAAACTTGTTAAGAATAAGAACATGAAAGAGACAGGTCGGCAGGACACGGACTGCCTGGGGGTTTCACTTTGGAAGACCCCCCTGGGTTGGGTTCTGATCCCCAGCCTGCCTGCCAGGCTAACTCGGCCATCCCCTGCCCAAGGGCTTGAGATCCAGACCTAACTTGGGGCAGTGGGCTGAAGGCCTAGAGCTGGGACTGGGCTTGTGGGGAGAGTTCAGGGGGCAGTGGCCAGGTTGGGGGCGCAGAGTGCGTGGTGCTCAATTTGACCGCCAGGAGGCGTGGCGCGGGTCCCCGCGCCCGGAGTCACCGCCACTGCCGCCGCATCGCGAGCGTCCTTGAGCGGCGAGTGATGGTGGCTCTTCGGTGCTCGCGCCCCCTCCTCCCGCAGGGGCAGCCAGATGCCACGTTCCCCATGAATTATTTATCGCCGGCCTAAAAATACCCCGAACTTCACAGCCCTAGAGTAAGATTCCTACAAGGGGAGGGGGCGGGGTGCCCCCGGGGGCTGAGGGGGATCAGCCAGGAGAGGGCAGATAGTATTGGAAAAGGCAGAACTCTGCCGCGTCCCCACTAATGTGGACGACAGAGGGGGGCTATGTCTTTCCAGGCGCCTGGGGTGTTAGCGGGGTAGAGAAGGAAAGCGACAAGGGTTAGAGGAGGGTCATCACGGTGAGGGTCCCTCACTGACCAGAATCATCAGCCAAGCTGAATGATACTAGCTTTGGTACCAGAGCCTAGGGATGGGGGCGCCATTAGTGTCTCGGGTTAGTGAGTGCCTTGTCAAGGAGCCTGAGTATGACTGGGGGTTGGTGGAAGCAGAAGAGGTCTCTGAACATGTGAGGTTGATAGAACCTTTCAAGGGGTGCAGAATGGTCACTGCCAACCTCTCCCCTGTACTTGGGGACCAGGTTGTTCAGCAAACACTCCTTTAAAGACCCTTTGGGAGAGAGTGTCATCAGAGATACACAAAAGCCCAATAATGGAGCAGGGGGCACCTGAGGAGGACCAGCTCCCAGCTCCATACCCTGCATGGGAAGAGCAATGGGACCCAAACCCTGTTGCAGCACTGATGAATCAAGATTAGGGGCAGGGGTCTATAGAAGAGGGACTCAGGTTGTGCTCTGAAAGACAATAGGCTTCTATTAGGAGCAAGGAAGGAGATAAAGACAGCTTACCATTAGATTAGTAGGAGTATCCAGGAAGAAGACAGTGGGGTTGGGTTAGCTGGTTGGACATTGGCAGCTCATTTGTGGGTACCAGAGAACTCTCGCACTTGACCCTTGTCACAGGGACCAGGCCGAAGTTGCAGCAGTTAGGAGGCAGGAAGCAGATGGGAAGGAGAGGTTGGGGGCCAGGGACATGGGATGGGAAGTATGCCATCTTGTGAGGAGATGCCCTATCACCCAGCTTTGTAAGCTCAGGGACCTGCTGGCTTTCAACCTGCCTCAAGTTCCCCCTCTCTCCAGCCTTCACACAGGAGGGTGTTTGCACAGTGGAGGGAAGATGCTGAGGGACAGTCACCCTTCAGAGCTGGGAGAGAATCTGGGCCCTTCCCCCAGACTCTCACTGTCTGGAGGAAATAAAATAGGACACTCGTGTGTGCTTTTAAAATTCCAGGTGCCGCCGGGCGGTGGTGGCTCACGCCTTTAATCCCAGCACTTGGGGGGCAGAGGCAGGAGGAATTCTGAGTTCGAGGCCAGCCTGGTCTACAAAGTGAGTTCCAGGACAGCCAAGGCTACACAGAGAAACCCTGTCTCAAAAAACCAAAAAAAAAAAAAAGAAAAAAAAATTCCAGGTGCCAACATTAATAAAAGAGAAAAGACCCAGGTGTGATGCACATGTGTCTTTAATCTCAGTGCTTGGGACGCAGAGGCAGCCAGGTCTCTGTGAGTTCCGGTCTGCGTAGTGAGTTCTAGGCCAGCAGAGGCTACATACTGAAACCCTGCCTCAAAATAAACAAATGAATGAATAAATGAATAGATGAATCAGAAAAAGAAACATAAAATTCGAATAGTATAGTCTTTATTTGTTTATTGGTTTTGGTTTGGTTTGGTTTTGAGACAGGGTTTCTCTGTGTGGCCCTGGCTGCCCTGGAATGCTCACTGCATAGACCAGGCTGGTCTCAAACTCAAGAGACCCTCCTGCCTCTGCCTCCCGAGTGCTGGGAATTAAAGGCAGGCACTACCATGCCTGGCTTAATAGTATAGTTTAATTCAACACATCCCCCAAATACTATTTTAACATGTAGTGAATATAAAAATACTAATGAAAAGAGTTGGGAAGCTGGCTCAGCGGATAAAGAGTTTTCCAAAGAAACAGGAGGACCAGGGCTTGGATCCCCAGAGCTCATGGCCAGGGCTTGGATCCCCGGAGCTCATGTAAATGCTGACTGGGCACTGCGGCTTGCCTGAATTCCATTGCTCTGGGTTCAAAGGAAAGACTCTGCCTTCATGAATAAGGTGGGGTGGAAGGCAGACCGACTTCTGATGCCTCAGGCCTCTACATGTACACACACAGACACACAAACACACACACACACACGGATATTATTGAGGAAGCTTACACACTTACATACTTTTCACACCAGCATGCCTGTGTGTTGACCGCATACCTCACTTTAGTGACAAGCATAGTGAATGCACTCACAGGCCTTCAGAAGGAGCAGTGAGCACGACAGTGCCTGTCACCGTCATGCTTGGAAATTGTACAGTCCATGCCGCATGGCATGGCGTGGTGTGACTTGAGACTCAATTATGCCTCCAAGCTGCCATGCACAGACCCGAAGATCTCACAGGTTTTAGTAAATCTACAGCATTCCTTCCCTGGCCGCCAATCCCTCCTTAGTCTGAACTTCTACCACCTGGCACTTGAGCGCACCGCCCTGGACCTGTTCAATTTCATCTCACCTGTCAATCATAACACTGTCCTGATCAGCTCCTTGTACCTATGTGAACAAGTGCTATATCCTTAGCTAGGAGAAGGCATGCTGGGAGGGAAGTAGGGATGCTCTGATGGGAAAAGAAGTAAGTTTAGAGAGAGGAGGTGGGAGGAGCTTATGACAGTCTGTAGGTTCTGCAGCTTCTACTCAGAGTTCCTGGGGAGCAGGGACCATGTCTCCCTCGTGTTACGTCTTACCACCCAGCAACTCATTCTAGAGGAAGGTGATCTGTACACGTGTGTACCGAGTCACACTTCATAATCGGAAAGTTCCCTTTTCAGAGCTCCTTTAGAGCTGTCTTTTCAGCTGAGAGGTTTCCATTCATGCACACTCCCTGAGGACCCCTTAGAGAGAACTGGAGACTCCGGAGGGAAGCCTCTATGGAGTGCCCCATGAGAAATTAGACTTGGGGAAAAAAAAAGAAAGAGAAAAAGAAAGGGAGAGATGTAGCGGTCTGCAGAACAGAGGAAAGAAAGGTCTGGAAGAAGCCAGGGCTGCTCTGCGAGTTTCCAGGCTCCAGCCCTGGAATGTGCCAAGTGCATCCTGGGTAGCCTGCTTGGGTCTAATCTGCGTCTCCGTGGCAAAGGTGTGCAAATCTCCTGCCAGGGGGCTCGAGTGGCAGGTCCACTCCGGTCCTCTTTCAACTCTCCCTGGTTAGTTTTGTTGG
Organism: Tokudaia tokunoshimensis; assembly: GCA_036184795.1. Classification (NCBI taxonomy): domain Eukaryota; kingdom Metazoa; phylum Chordata; class Mammalia; order Rodentia; family Muridae; genus Tokudaia; species Tokudaia tokunoshimensis. Next base: position 6,846,887 of record BTHU01000010.1, read on the forward strand.
AGGTGGGAAGAAGATGGAGAGGGTGGCCGTGAGCTGCGTTCGCAGGTGCGCGAGAGTCATGTTTCTCTCCCCTGCGTGGCTCTTGGTCTTGATCCAGAATGAATCTGTGTAGCAGACACGCTCTGCCTCTTTGGTTAGGTGTAAAAATGATACTACACACCAGCAATGGGATGGGAAATAGTGGATACAAGTTGGACAGCTGAGGGCTTTGGGTGTCCTGAACCCAAGCGAGTCGTCCTTGGTCACCCTGCTTTAGAGGACTACCCTAAACAAGTTGGCTGAGGGGAGAGTGGCCGAGACATACAAGCTCTGGAGGAGAGGATCTGCCAGGCAGAGTCACACTGCAGAGAGGAGGGGCTGTCCATGGCGAGCAGGACAGTAGTCATTCTGATGAGAAATAGATATGCAAGATTCAGTTCAGTTGTAGAGTGTACGGAGCTACAGGGGTGTTAAGGGGCTGCCCTTTCTCCATCCGGTGGAGCGGCTATCACCTACCTACAGGGTATAATTTGCTAATGGCTGTGAGTAGCTGGATCTCTTGTTTTGGGAGTCCAGAAAGGCAAAGCAACTTCTCAAATCACCCAGCTGAGGCTGGAGAGATGGCTCAGGCGTTTCAGAGATTCATTCCCAGTTCCCATGTCGGGCAGCTCACAATGATCTATAACGACAGTTCCAGGGGATCTGACTCCCTCCTTCCGGACTCCACAGCTACCCACACACATGTGCACAGACCCCTACACAAACACACATACATCTTCACATAATTTTGAAATAAATCTTTTTAATTTGTTTTAAAGATCATACAGCTAGTAAGCACCAGAACACCTGATTTGAACTCAGCTCCGTCCACCTCAGCTCGGTGCTCCTGAACAACACACTAACATTTCCGTGTCTTTGCTAGGGTAGTTTGGGGACCGTGACCTTTCAAGTCCTTCATAGATAAGGGTGACAAGTCTTGTCCTGACTTCTGTTCTTCCCAGTTCTTGTCTCTCCAAGGTGCCCTGGGGATGCTCAGTTAATATGTCTTCTTTTTCTGTGTCTGTCTCTCCTGTGTAGGAAGGTTCTCGCTTCTCTGTTCTCAGGCTGTCTGTGTGTTCTCTGGCCCTTACCTTCTGTCTGTCCATCTACCTCTCTGGTGCCTGCTCTGATTTCTCTGCAGGACCCTCCAGTGGACATGGGTGGAGCCCTGGGGCCTGTCCTGTTGCTCTCCTCACTCCTTGGTGCTTGGGCAGGGCTGGGCGCAGGGCAGGGCGAACAGGCCGTGACCGTGGCAGTGGTGTTTGGCAGCTCTGGCCCACTGCAGGCCCAGGCCCGGACTCGTCTCACCCCCCAGAACTTCCTGGACCTGCCTCTGGAGATCCAGCCACTCACCGTTGGGGTTAACAACACCAACCCCAGCAGCATCCTCACCCAAATCTGTGGGCTTCTGGGTGCTGCCCGTGTCCACGGCATCGTCTTTGAGGACAACGTGGACACCGAGGCCGTGGCCCAGCTACTGGACTTCGTCTCATCCCAGACCCACGTGCCTATCCTCAGCATCAGTGGAGGCTCTGCTGTGGTCCTCACCCCCAAGGTGCCTGTCTAAATTCTCATCTCTTCCTCCCTGACCCCACAACTACACTGGAGCTAGGGTGCAGGGCTGAGTTTGGATTAGGGGGCAGCTTAGGTCTTTGGGAGCTGGAACTGGCTGGGACTGAACTGTGACGAGGGAAGGGAAAGGTACCGTGGGGAGGTTGTTCCCTGGTTCCTGAGTATCGGTTTGTGTCTGGATGAGGTGGGCAGACGTTCTTCCAGCAGTGCTGGCAAAGTTACCTCCTCTTCTTCTCCAGCTCTCAGTGGTCAGGCCCCAGACCCTTTGGGCACTGTGAATTCATTTGCAGAAGATGGCACTACAGAGCTATGTCTCTGCTCCATCTATGTTCCCGGACCTGGGGAAGACAGACACACTTGGTCTCCTTAGGAGACAGTTCCCAACACAGATTCATTTCTAATTCCAACTGACAGGCATTTTGAAGGAAAGACAGATGCCCACGGGGAAAGAGTCTCACAGGCCCTCTTAGGATAGGGTGTTGACCAGATATGACGTTTAAAAATTGTTTTATTCATTTACATTCCAGTTGTTGCTCCCTCAGCCCCCATCTCCCTCACATAGTTCCTCATCCCATTCCTCCTCCCCCTTGCCTCTGAGAGGGTGCTCCCTGTCCACTTGGTCTCTCCCTTCCCTGGGGTCTCAAGTCTCTTGAGGAGAGGATTAAGCGCATCTTCTCCTACTGGGGCCAGACCAGGCAGACCTCTGCTATATATGTGCCAGTGGCCTCAGAACGGCCGTGTACACTCCTGGTTGACGGCTCAGTCTCTGGGAGCTTCCTGGGATCCGGGTTAGTTGAGACTGCTGGATTTCCCATAGAGTCGTTTTCCAGATATGATTTTTTTAAACAAATGATATCTGCTCTGAGACCTGAGGATAAGGGAAATTCAGGTAATAGGGATCTGCTGGGAGCTTTTGATGGCAGAGAGAAGCCTGGAGAAGGAGGTGGGTCTCATTACATAGGAAGCAGTTAGCTTTATTCTACGTAAGGGCAGTCGTGGAGGAGGTGAGGGAGAGGACCGATTTGATTTGCTTCTATTTCATTGCCACTCCAACTCAGAGAAATTTGAGGATATACAGAAAAAGTATAAAGGCCAGTCCCCTATCCTCTGTCCACCTTGGCTCATCCCCCCCAACCCCATCCCCACGCTGAAGCAAATGTCCAGACAGCTTATTATCCCACCCATAAATATTTCAGTGTGTACTTCCAGCAGACGAGAAAGCTTAAAAAAATAAAACCGCCATACATTATCACGTCTAAAATAAATAACAAAAATTCCTTGGCCTCCTCAAATATCCAGCCAGGGCCCACGTCTCCCCACCACCTCATAAATGTCATACATGTTTATTTTTAAGTCTGATTTTGCTTGGAACAGGAGCTAAGTGAGGTTCACGCATGGCGGCCAGTGGCTATGCCTTTCTCTGAGATAGGGTGTCAATCTGCAGCCTGAGCTCCAGTCTGGAACTTACTGTGTAGACCAGGTTGGTCTCGAACTTGTGGAGACCCTCTCGTTTCCACTTCCCAAGTGCTGCAGGAATGGGCATGTGCCACCACGAGCCACCGCACTTTGCTTCTCTGGTTCTCTTTTAATTGGAACGCGTCTACTGAAGAAATGGGGTTTGGGACCTATAGTTTCCCTTTCTAAAAACAAGATTGGAATGACAGCGAGCGGGCATCTTGAGAGCAGCTATAGCGGCCCCAAGGGGACCTTAGGAGGAAGACTCTGCTCACTGAAGCTGGCTGTCAGGACTTTGAGGTGGTAGAGGTGTGGAGTGAAGGAGGAACTTTCTCACTCCCAAGGCTCTGGGCGGGTGCTTTCCTATTTATCTCCGGGCCGCGCCTCCCGCGGCCAGGACTTTGATTCTCAAGGTGCTAGCAGAGAGCGCTGTAACTCCAAGACTCAGATTCAGTTGGTCTGGACCGCTCTTCTCAAATTCGCGGGTTCAGGGGAAAGCCGGAAGAGGTTGTTCATAGGCAGATTCCAGGAGTTACCCCAGAATTCTAAGAGATTCTGTAGGTGTTGGGGTGCGGCCGGACTTCTGAGTTTCTAAGAAGTTCACTGACGGTGCTGATGTTTCTGGTCCGTGGTCCAGCAGGGTCAGATTGGGGGCCGGGATTTTAGTTCATAAAATTCCCCTGGTGACTCCGATTGGCTCCAGAGCAGGGGTCCCCCGGGACACTGAAGCCCCTCCTACTCTAAGGTTTCGGGAGCAAGGGAGGGTGGTGGGGGCAGGGGGCTCGTTCCGCCCCGCCCCTGCTGAGGCCCCGCCCCGCCCCGCCCCCAGGAGCCAGGCTCCGCCTTCCTGCAGCTGGGCGTGTCCCTGGAGCAGCAGCTGCAGGTGCTGTTCAAGGTGCTGGAGGAATACGACTGGAGCGCGTTCGCCGTCATCACCAGCCTGCACCCGGGTCACGCTCTCTTCCTCGAGGGCGTGCGCGCCGTCGCCGACGCCAGCTACCTGAGCTGGCGGCTGCTGGACGTGCTCACGCTGGAGCTGGGCCCGGGTGGGCCGCGAGCGCGCACTCAGCGCCTGCTGCGCCAGGTCGACGCGCCGGTGCTGGTGGCCTACTGCTCCCGGGAAGAGGCCGAGGTGCTGTTCGCTGAGGCTGCACAGGCTGGCCTGGTGGGACCCGGGCACGTGTGGTTGGTGCCTAACCTGGCGCTGGGAAGCACCGACGCTCCCCCTGCAGCCTTCCCGGTGGGCCTCATCAGTGTGGTCACCGAGAGTTGGCGCCTTAGCCTACGCCAGAAGGTCCGCGACGGTGTGGCCATTCTGGCCCTCGGTGCCCACAGCTATCGACGCCAGTACGGTACCCTGCCAGCCCCGGCTGGAGACTGCCGAAGCCACCCGGGACCTGTCAGCCCTGCCAGGGAGGCCTTCTACAGGTGAGCACCTATCCAGTCACGTGGAACATTTCAGGAGACTTGAATGGCAGTGAGCTTGGGCTCCCTGATTCATCTCCATCTAGCGACCACTTGTATATATGACCACTGGGGTCAAGTTCCTTCAGATCTCCGGCTCTTAGAATCCTTATCTAAAGAAACAGCGGGTCTTAGGGTATGGAAGAACCAATGAGGTCAACACAGGGAGACTTTTAAAGTAATCACCACACAAATGCCTTATGATGGTGGTGCTATGGAGTGTCCTAGTCAGAGCCACATCCTGGGGTCTTGGGACATCCTGACATCTCTCTGCCTCCCCTCCCCAGGCATCTGCTGAATGTCACCTGGGAGGGCCGAGACTTCTCTTTCAGCCCTGGTGGGTACCTGGTCCAGCCCACCATGGTTGTGATCTCCCTCAACCGGCACCGCCTCTGGGAGATGGTGAGAAGGGGGTGAGCCCAGGGCCCTCTGCCCTCTGTCCCCTAGTGTCCCCCTGCAGCTGAGCAGACTCCCTCTGTCCACATCTCAGCTGAAACGTCCTTCACTGGGAAACTTTTGAGGCCCCCTCCTCCCCTGCCACAACACCCTGCTTTCTTTGCACTACTGAACTTTTAGGAACTTTTTAGGAAGGTGTTTTGGGCCAGCAGCAATGTGGTGATAGCCTTGGAGATCACAGGGTCCAGGGCCTGGAGGAGGACGTGGAGAGCCTGCCCTTGTGTCCATGTTTAGTCCTTGGCCTGTATTTCTGTTCTCCAAATGCCTTTGCCCCAAGATCTCCTAATCTGTCTGCACTGGGTATCTTTAGGGTTCGGGGCCTCCGCAGATGGTCCCCAGAAGCCCTGTCTAGAGAGTAGCGGGTGGGTAGCAATACCTCAGGTTCCGGCTGAGGCTGGCTGTCCTCTGCAGGTGGGACGGTGGGACCATGGAGTCCTGTACATGAAGTATCCAGTATGGCCTCGCTACAGCACTTCTCTGCAGCCTGTGGTGGACAGCCGGCACCTGACAGTGGCCACACTGGAAGAACGGCCCTTCGTCATTGTGGAGAGCCCTGACCCTGGCACAGGTGGCTGTGTTCCTAACACCGTGCCCTGTCGTAGACAGAGCAACCACACCTTCAGGTCTGGAGCGTGCTGGGTGCCGTCATGGGGTAGGGGCGGATGGACAGTCAGCTACTGCGCATGTGTCTTACGCTTGGGTGGGGGACGGGGGTTCCTATGCCAGGCTGGGAGGAGCAGGCGGGGCTGAGGACTGTGAAGGGCTCTGACTCCTTGTGGTGGCTGCAGCAGCGGGGATGTCACCCCCTACACCAAGCTCTGTTGTAAGGGCTTCTGCATCGACATCCTCAAAAAGCTGGCGAAGGTGGTGAAGTTCTCCTACGACTTGTACCTGGTGACCAACGGCAAGCACGGCAAGAGGGTTCGCGGTGTGTGGAACGGCATGATCGGGGAGGTAGGTTCACCCGGGTTCAATGGCAGACTCAACCAGGGGCCGCCCTGCTAGCCGCCAGATTTCGTGCTTCCCTTCGCCACGTGGTCATGCAACTGGGCTGACGACAGCAGCGATGAGGTTCCGGGAGGGAGAAGCCAGTTCCACTGACGGGTGCTGGACGTACACTCCGGATGGGGATCAGGGAGAATGCGGAAGTCCCGTGGGGCGACCTCTTTGATGCATGCCCTCCTGCCCCCTAGGTATACTACAAACGGGCAGACATGGCTATCGGCTCCCTCACCATTAATGAGGAGCGCTCTGAGATTATAGACTTCTCTGTGCCTTTCGTGGAGACCGGCATCAGTGTGATGGTGGCAAGGAGCAACGGCACCGTCTCCCCCTCGGCTTTTCTGGGTGAGGTTCAGGTGGCCAGCGAAAGAAAGCTCTGGCCACAAGGGTCCAGGGGTGTTTGGAGGGGTTGTGTGTGGCTATGAGCGGAAAGGTGATGTTTCAGGTGGGCCCTCAGAGCCAAGCATGTTATCCTTGAGAGTCTTGGAGGGAGGTGGGGGCGAGTGAAGAGGAACTGGAAGGAGTGGTGTTAATATAGTGGATTCTAAGCGAGGTCAGGTGAGACGAATCTAATAGATGGGCCAGTGGAGCCATTGGGAAGGATATAAAGGCAGATTGGTAGGCTGGCTACTGACTGTGCTGGAGGTTAGACCAAGGACCAAGGAGGAGCATGAGAGAGGTGATAATGGTTTTAATAGTCCATCAGGAACCCTGCATTTGGGGGGGTCTGCCCCATGTGTCAGCCCTCCCCCCTCAAGCCAGGTTCAGGGCAGGAGTGTACAACTATGTTCCTTCCCTTTCCAGAGTGACCGGTGGGAGGTCAGGTGGGGGTTCGCAGCGTGAAGTGGCTCAGAGTGCTAGCTGTAGAGACGGGTGGGATGCTGGGAAGGGGCTGAGAGCTAGCTAAGCCAGTGTGAGACCCCCAACTCTGCCTTCTTTTCCTGGGTGGCGTTAAGAAAGATACAGAAGCCAAGAGTGATGCCACATGCCTTTAATTCCAGCATGCAGGAGGTAGAGGCGGGAGGAACTGCATGAGTTCAAGACCAGATGGGTTTACACAGTGATAGTGAGTTCCAGGCGCGCACGCACGCACGCACGCACACACACACACAGAACCTCTCTGAGTGGATTCTCCAGCCACAGGATAGAGAACCACCTCCACCCCCACTTCCTAGGATGGCCTTCCCAGCAAAGGAGCAAGGGCTGTGGATAGCAACTGGTTCTAAAGCCAGCAGATGGTCTCTGGAAGGTCTTAGGCTTCATCCCCCATGTCTGTGGAATGGGGAGTAAGACCTGACCTGAGAGCCTTGTTCTCCAGGAAGGGATCAGAACCCTCCCCAGTGGCAGGCACTGCTGGGATGTAGGAGCTCTGCAGAGTTACAGTGGAGTGATGCATGCTCTCAGGGCAGAAGCCTTGAACACTATACACTGTCCTGCCTTCGGCTCTTTGGGGGTTCTGCTGCTCTGAGGTCAGGAACCTCTGGCCCCACCTACAGGGCTGTCAGGCCCCTGTTCTGCACCTGCCTCCAGTTGTTGCTTCTTGGTACTGTTGGAACGGGACGGGGCCCAGGCCTCTGAGCCTCTTGCCTTGGTCCCCAGAACCCTACAGCCCTGCCGTGTGGGTGATGATGTTTGTCATGTGCCTCACGGTGGTTGCCATTACTGTCTTCATGTTCGAGTACTTCAGCCCTGTCAGCTACAACCAGAACCTCACCAAGGGCAAGAGTAAGCTGTTACATGGGCCTGGGTGGAGGGACAGGGTGGACTGGCGGGTGACGAAGTCCCCACTAGGCTCTGAGCCCTTTCATAGTGGGACAGGAGAGCCCCAGCACGCACCCTTCTCACCCTCAGAATCAGGCGGACCATCCTTCACCATTGGCAAGTCCGTGTGGTTGCTGTGGGCACTGGTCTTCAACAACTCTGTCCCGATCGAGAACCCCCGGGGTACCACCAGCAAGATCATGGTCCTGGTGTGGGCCTTCTTCGCTGTCATCTTCCTCGCCAGCTACACGGCCAATCTGGCAGCCTTCATGATCCAGGAGCAATACATCGACACTGTGTCGGGCCTTAGTGACAAGAAGGTTCCTGGGCCACAGCCAGGTGGAGGGTGGGGACAGACCTTGGAAGGGCACACACAGGACAAACAGAGTCTGGGGAATTTGAACCAAGGCTGGAATGGGAAGAATTTGGGGGGTCTGGGGAGAAGGATCCATGATGACTACTCAGGTCCATAGACTGAGTGGCCTTGGCTAAGTTTTCATCTGTCTCAGGCTTCTGAGTTTCCATTTGTAAAAGACAGGAGAGGCCTGGGTTGTGTCTAAGGCTATGCGGGGACTGGGGTTCTAGTACTGGGGGGCGGGGGGCTAGACGAAGAGGGTGGGAGTGGCTTGCTCTCTGCCTATAGTTTCAGAGGCCTCAAGACCAATACCCACCCTTCCGTTTTGGCACGGTACCTAACGGCAGCACAGAGAGGAACATTCGTAGCAACTATCGTGACATGCACACCCACATGGTCAAGTTCAACCAGCGCTCGGTGGAGGACGCTCTCACAAGCCTGAAGATGGGGTGGGTCCCCAGTCCTGCACCCTCCTCTGCCTCTGGTTCCGCGTCTCCCCAGGAGGCACCCTTAGGCATCCCTTCCTTAGAGACCCAGGGTAGGGACAGTGGAGCTGGTATGTCTTGTGGGACGCTTGGGGAGGGATGAGGAGGTCTTGAGGCAGAGTAGAGTTGGGAGGGATAGTGGCTATTTACCATATGACCTAGATGGTTGAGGTGGTGACTAAAAACTTTGCAGACTTTTAAGAGCACAAGGGGATGAGCAGAGATACTGTGTATTCTCAGGCAGCGAGTCCCCTATCCTCCTGAGGAATGAGGAAGGGGTCCTTGAGAGGTCACCTCCCTGGTGGTGGCTGCAGGCTCCTGTGCTCAGAGCTATGTCCTGGCCCTTCCCTCTCACCTGTGTGGGTTCTTGGCCCTGAGGGCTCGGCATGTCTCTAGGAAGCTGGACGCCTTCATCTACGATGCTGCTGTTCTCAACTACATGGCGGGCAAGGACGAAGGCTGCAAGCTGGTCACCATTGGGTCTGGCAAGGTCTTTGCCACCACTGGCTATGGCATTGCCATGCAGAAAGACTCTCACTGGAAACGGTCCATAGACCTGGCCCTCCTGCAGTTCCTGGGGGATGGTGAGTGCCGTCATCTTTAGGTTCCAGGGTGGACCACAGCCCTGTGGCCATCAGCATCTCTACTATGACTTCTGTGCACAACGATCGTCTGCAGGGAAAGGTCTCTGGGAGTGAGGTTGGGGCACTTAAGGTATAAGTATGAGGAAAAACTCAAGGCCTAAGCGAGGGATGACCTGCAAAAGGGGGGAGCAAGGACCTGGCAGCCTGCCCCCCAAGAACCTTCTCATGGTCTTTTCCTAGTTCCTCTCTTCTGCCATCTTGAAACTCCCCATGTTAGGGCCAAACGTCTGCCTACTCCCAAGCTGGAGGCAGGCTAGCCTTGGCAGCAAGGCTCACTGGTTGGAATGGCCAGCCCAGCCTGTGCTAAACCCAGAGAAAGCTCTCAGTCTGCAAGAGTTCCATCCTTAGCGATAGATTGTTGTCTGAGATGAGTGGACACCTGTAATTCTAGCACTCGTGAGACAGGGATATAGAGATCATGAGTTCGAGGCCAGCCTGAACTACAAATCAATGACCTGTCTCAAATAGAATATAACACTCCCCAGTCCTTGGGGCTGCAGAGATGGCTCAGTGGCTGAGTACCATTCTTACAGAGAGCCTGAGTTTGATTCCCAGCACCGCCATCAGGTAGTTTGCACAGGACTGTAACTCCAGCTTTAGAGGGATTGGATACATCTGAGCACCCACACTCTTATGATACCCACAGGTAGACATATATGTACCTACACATAATTAAAAATAAATCCCAACTCCCCCAACCTTAAACACAACACACTGTCCATACCATATATTCTGGGGAGTAAGGAGAGCAAACAAGGGTGCCTGTGATCTCCCAGGGGCCCAGCTCGGGCCTGGCATGTCGGTGGTAAAGAGTCAGTGATGATTAGCGTGAATGGGTGAGTGAATGCTAAAATGGAACCGATTGACAAGCCTTGACTGCCAGGTGTGGCGGTGTCCCAGCACTTGAGAGGTGGAGGCAGGAAGTTCAGTAGCTCAAGCTCACGGCTAGCCTGGGTTACATTAAACCCTGCCTCAAAAGAAACAAACAAAATAACCACAAAACCAAGACTTTGCCAGGCATGTGGGAGGGGTCATGCAAAGTGGGTAAGGCTGGCATCAATCCTGCAGCTAGCTTCTCTCTGCTTTTTCTTCTTGTTTATTGGTGGCCCCTGTCCTGCTTCTCTGTGGGACTTTTCCCTACCAGGAACCAAGGATGCATACCTGTTCTCTCACCAGGCAAGTGTTGGTAGGGTCGGTTAAAGGAGGCATTCCTGAGTCTCTCGTATGTACTCTGTCAGGAGAGACGCAGAAGCTGGAGACAGTGTGGCTCTCAGGGATCTGCCAGAACGAGAAGAACGAGGTGATGAGCAGCAAACTGGACATTGACAACATGGCCGGAGTCTTCTACATGCTGCTGGTGGCCATGGGGCTGGCCCTTCTGGTCTTTGCCTGGGAGCACCTGGTCTACTGGAAACTTCGACACTCCGTGCCCAGCTCATCCCAGTTGGACTTCCTGCTGGCTTTCAGCAGGGTAGGTAGATGCCTGTCTCTCCCTATATAGGTCTCAGTATTAGGCACCGCAACCCCGCTGGCTGTAGACCCATTTAGATGTAAAACAGATCTTGCGAAGGGGCGTGGTTTGCCGGCATGGTGGAGCTTTGAAGCCTCCCGCCCGCCGTTTGCTAGAAAGTGTTAGAACAAGAAAATCAGATACCTCATTCATCTGCAGAACAGCACACAATTGGGACTTTTAAAAAGCTGTTGCTGGCCTGTTAGAGCAGGGCCTGTGGGACAGTGGTGGCTGGTCCCTGAGATAATGACTCAACTCACGGCCTGTCTTCCCTTCATTGATTAGGGCATCTACAGCTGCTTCAACGGGGTACAGAGCCTTCCGAGCCCTACGCGGCCCCCGAGCCCGGACCTTACAGCAGGCTCAGCCCAGGCCAACGTGCTGAAGATGCTGCAGGCGGCTCGAGACATGGTGAACACCGCGGACGTGAGCAGCTCTTTGGACCGCGCCACTCGCACCATCGAGAACTGGGGGAACCACCGCCGTGCGCCTGCTCCCGCCACTTCTGGCCCGCGGTCATCCACTCCGGGTCCTCCGGGACAACCGAGTCCTAGCTCCTGGGGGCCTCCCGGTGGGGGCCGCACCCCGCTAGCGCGCAGGGCCCCGCAGCCTCCGGCTCGCCCCGCGACGTGCGGGCCGCCTCTGCCCGACGTGTCCCGAGCATCCTGCAGGCACGCTTGGGACGCGCGGTGGCCAGCGCGAGTCGGGCGGCAGGGACCGCACCTCTCGGCCTCCGAGCGGCGTGCGCTCCCAGAGCGCTCCCTGTTGCCCGCGCACTGCCACTACAGTTCCTTCCCTCGAGCAGAGAGGTCAGGGCGCCCCTTCCTCCCGCTATTCCCGGAGCCCCCGGAACCCGACGACCTGCCGCTGCTCGGGCCGGAGCAGCTGGCTCGGCGAGAGGCTCTGCTGCGCGCTGCCTGGGCCCGGGGCCCGCGCCCTCGCCATGCTTCCCTGCCCAGCTCGGTGGCAGAAGCCTTCACTCGATCCAACCCTCTGCCTGCCAGGTGTACCGGTCACGCCTGCGCCTGCCCGTGTCCCCAAAGCCGGCCATCCTGCAGGCACGTGGCGCAGACACAGTCGTTGCGGCTGCCGTCCTACCGAGAAGCCTGTGTGGAGAGCGTACCAGCAGGGGTGGCCACCTGGCAGCCCAGACAGCACGTCTGCCTGCACACCCATACCCACCTGCCGTGCTGCTGGGGGACTGTCTGCCGTCACCCTCCACCCTGTGCCAGCCACAGCAGCCCCTGGCTCATTGGAACCTGGGAGCCTCCATCACACAGAGGCAGGACCCTGGGGCTGGGCACAGGCTACAGGGACAGTGGGGTGCTGGAAGGGGTCAGCAGGGAAGCCTGTGGGACACAAGGTTTTCCAAGGTCCTGCACCTGGAGGCGGATCTCCAGTCTGGAATCAGAAGTGTGAAGTACCGGATTCTGTGGCTAGCCTTGGCCAGGTTTGGAGGACAAACAAGCTTGGGCTCCTCTGCCTTCTACTTTGAAACCCTGGCCTTGGGACCCCCGTGAAGAGGATATCTTCCATGGCCGGCTTATGACCTTAGCAGCTTAGGTCTTGGTGTGGGCTGGGATCTTGCTCATCACAAAAAGTCTTGCAGTCCCAGGGAGTAAAACTGTGTCCCCGTCCTGTCGTCAGCCAGTTCCTAGTCGTGGTTGCTGTGGCCTTGGGTTGGGGACACAGAAATTGGAAATGGAGGTTGGGGTGGGGCCATCCCACTTTTTTGCTCCAATAGGTTGGAATTTCTTTTCATAGGAGCATTGGAACATTAAAGCAACGTTTTACAACCCACTTGGTCCTAGCTGCCTCATTCTGCATCCTGGAGAGTGCACAGTTCAGCCTCGGGTGTATTCTGGGCTGGGGCAACTGAGTATTGCATGTGGACAGCTCCGTCTGGGGGAAGTCTTAGGGCCAAGGGTGTCCAAGAAGGAGGTGGGAATAGGTGAGGCTGGGGGAGGGGCTCTGGGCAGCGGAAGCTATTTGGTATTTGGGGCCCAGTTCTTGGTATTCTGTGACAGATGGGCTCAGTATGGGGGCTCTGGGAGTGAAGAACTGAGTTCAACACTCAGTCTTCTTGAAAAGAGAGGCTCTTGCTGGTGACAGTGGCTGTCTCAAACAGGCTAGGAGACGCCACTGGGAGACTTGACAGTGTCAGTGACAGCCTGTTTGGGGCCTGGTCTGGGGAGTCTGGTCTGAGGCCTGGCCCGTGGTCCCTAGAAGCTGGGCACAGGTGGCATCTTGCGTCAGGCGTGGCTCAGACTCACTGTGCCCAAACCTCTCAGGTGTGGCAATTTGCACACCCATCCTGCTCCATCCTCCCTTTGGGGTTCTCAGGGGACTATTATTCACTGTCACATATATTATTGGTTCTGGGGATGTCTGTAAAGACGACTTTTTCAGTCTTCCAAGTTTTCCTGTCAGCAACTACATCTGTTCTCCAACAACGGCTGGCTGTGAAGCGAGTGAGTACAGGTCACCATTCCAACTGTGGTGAGCATTACGGATCCAGTCAGACTCATTCGTGTGCTTCCGAGGAAGTAAAGCTGGAGTCCTGTTGTTGTCCCCTGTAGGTTAGGTGAGGTGGAGACTGGCCAGACATTTCTCCCGTGTGACAAAGAGGAAGTTAGGAGAGGGGAGTGCTGGGTACAGTGACCCCTGAAACCGACCCAGTGTCCTCTGCTACAGTAGCTTGTGTTAGCTTTTCAGGCGCCAATGGCCACACAGCTTTGGAGGGAGCCATGAGAACTGGGCCCTTTCAGTTTGGTTTTAGGGGGGGAAAATGGCAAGGTCAGATACATTTCCACTTATGGGCAGAGCGTGATTGCCCTAAGAATGGGGCTGGTCGTGTTTTCACTTACTGCCGCTTGGCTGCTCTCAAGATGGAACCAGGAACAGCAACAGGTGGAGATCCTGAGTCTGGGCGAGCATGGACGACAGCGCCTGCTCGGGAAGGGCACTGGACTCAGACGCAGCAGCGACAGGGTTAACTGATGGGCACCAGTTTCTGGACCCACCTTCCTGAGTCAGAGTCCGTGTGCAGCTGGGGGGTGGGGGGGTGGGGGAGGAGGAGAGGGAGGTTGCAGCAGGTGAAACCGGGAGGAGATGGGAGGTCTAGACTGCTCAGCTCGCAGCCCAAGATCATTAATAACCAAGAACTGTTAAGATAATTAAGAGTCAAATGCGGAACCGAGCCTGCTGTTGGCTGACTGGCTCAGGCGCCAGCAGCCTGCTTCTTTTCTAGGAATGTAGAAAGGGGAAGAGGTGCAAGGGCAGATGTCTTAGCTTGTGCTCATGATGGAAGTGCCCCCTGGCTCTCCTGTACCTCTAAGAGCAGGTGGAGAGGCTGGCCTGGCGCGGGGGTGGGGTGGGGTGGTGGTGGGGGGAGGAGAAGGGTGAGGTCACCAAAGGGAAAGCATCTAAAGAGGGCCCTAACAAACCCCACCCCCAATGCTGTTTTTTTTCCCCCTTTTGATGCAACATAGGAAACGCAGGGCCCGGCCACTCGTCTCACAGTGGGACATGCTCATGGTCTGACCCAGTTCCCTCCCGTGGCTGACCTAGCTGCTTCCCTCCATCTATCTGTCTTTAGTCCAAGGCTTCATATGCACATCAGCATTTCCCAGAGAACCAGTGCTCACAAGCGGGTGGGGGTAGGGTGGGGGTGACATGGCATCTCTAGCCGTGACCCTACAGCTTTACCTGGTTCTCTGCAAGAGGGGGCGGGCCTCGAGCTTCCTATGAGATTAAGCATCTACAGCCAATCTCTCTCCCCAAGGCCTCCTAGACTCGGGTGGCTCCAGGCCCGTGTGGTATCCTGGTTCTGGATCGCAGCACGGCAGGCAGCAGCCACAGGATTACCACTTCATTAGGAGGTGATAAAGCTACGCAGTATCTGGGAGCCTCAACCTGTCAGTCCTGGGTCCCCCAGTACAGTCATGGCTGGCAAATGACAAAGGAGACAACCGTGGGTGACAGCAGCTTTATTAAGGACTTCGGTGCTGGGATAAGCTCCGTCCTTTCGTTTGCACGACCTATGACCTGGAGGTCCCCACCAGAGGGAGGGTTAGAGATGCTTGCTGCTTAGAGGTCACGGGGTATGGGGGGGGTTATGACAGTTTGGTCCTCACAATGTATCCAGCACGGCGCCAGGCATGCAGCGTGCCCTCGGGAGGAAGGTTGGCAGAGCTAGCCTCCACCCGACAGTCAGCTTCTCAGCAGCCCCTGCACTTCACTCCTTGGCAGACGTCAGCCCTCCCCTGCCCCTGGGTCTGGAACCAGCAGCTACTTCTCTTCAGCCACTGCCTGTTGCTGAGGCCGCTCTTGGCCCCATGTGGTGAGGACAGCTGTGTGGCTTGGGGCCTGGCCTGGTGCCCACTGCCACTTTTTACCACTCCGCCGTGCCTCACAGCCTGTCACCTGCCATCTGCCCCATCTACCAGCCTCAGGTGAGGCACAGTCAGCGCTCCTGGCACTGTGCTGCAGCTCAGCTGGGCCTGGTGCTCTGTGGAGAACGATCGTTGCCACCTTGACCTGCCCTGCCCTCGGGACGGGTCCGCAGCGATGCAGAAAGATGGCAGTGACAACGGCTGAGTTTCAGAGACTCGGATCTGGGGCCAGGTTGGGTGGGTTCACTGCTGTCCTCCGGACCACTAACCCCAGGGCGTTTTGCAGATATCATGACCTAGCCTCTCACCTTACCCAGGCGATATACAAATGTTTAGTGTGCTTGATGCCTGTGTGTGGGGTGGGTGGGGGACAAATGATACCCACAAATGCTAAGCCCTCTGAGTCCTCTCCTCTCTGTGCCCAGCTCTCCTGGCGACCAGTGACAGAGGCCTGGTGTGATAAGACCTCATGTGATTTCTAGCAGGTCAGACAACAGGTGGAGTTGAAGGATCAAAGAGACTAGACAGCGGAAAGGGTTGGCTTAGCAGCCGGTCCCTCCTCCTGCCCAGGCTGGGGCTTCCCTAACTTAACTTGGGGGTGGGGAATGCAGCAGCCCCTGTGTGCGGCTCCAGATTGCCACATAAATCAACTCAGGCTTTATGATGCTAATAAATTTTCCACCAAAATTCAGTTTGGAGTCCGGGGGTGGGGGGTGGGGTGAGGTGTGTGTGTTGCAGGAGGAAGATTTAGTAAGTACAGATGTTTTAACTGAGTTCTCGGCAAACAGCCTGGGGGCGGAACATGGATGGTGATGGGCAGTTGGTCCTTACTCCTGGGTCTACGACTGACTGTATTGCTTTTCTGACTTGGCGCACTGTGGGCGGGGTCTCCTGGGGAGATGCTGGAACTACTGAAGTGCAGACGGCTATGAGAAGCTGCAGCCTGGCTCACCTCGATCTGAGATGGATGCTTAGAGGCAGGGGTGCTGGGACCAGAGGTGGCAGGTGCTATCAGTGGGTCCCACACCCTTGGCAGGTTCTGCACAGCCCCCTGGGTCCTGGGACATCCAACAACACAGCAGAGTTCAAGCTTTAAATATGGCAAGATGTAGAAGGGAAGAGGTGGCTGGCGCAGGTTCCCTCACTAGGGTGGAGCAAGGCACTGAAATCAATAGGGAGGGGGCAGGGATCTGAGACCCTCTACCCCAGAGGCAGTTCTGTCCAGGACAGGTGGGACTAGGCCCAGGGTTGGGGCGAGTCAGGGTCAGGAGGGATCCCTGGTGCCCAGAGCAGAAGGCACATCAAAAATGCAGTTCATCAATCGCTCATCATTCCAAGGCATTGGGCCTAGTGGGTGCATGCGTGACTCAACAGGAGGCAGCTGGGAGCCTGGCCTCCTTCCACAGGAATGGTGGTATCGCCCCCTCCAGCTCCACGGTAGCCAGGGACCTGGAGAGGGTGGTCGCTGAGCACCCGTGCCCAGGCTCCTAAGGCCACCACCTTAGTGTTGCAATGCAGCTCGGCAGCAGGTTGGGTGCCTAACACCAGCCTGACCTTTTGCAGAGGGTCACTCTGTGCTCTCCCTGTTGTAAGTCCAGGGCGGTCAGCCACTATGGGGGTGGGTGAGGTGATGAGGGCAGCTTCTCAAGTGGTACCCCGCATTTCAGGGGGCCCCCGGGCTCCAAAGGAGAAGCCAGGGGACAGAGGGCCCCTCACCCCATGGAAGGTGCTTCACCTGTCCGCTGTGCCAGAGCTGGCGCCCGCAGCAGAAGCTCTCGCAGCTCTTGCCTAGGGACCCTGGTGCCAATTAGCACTTCCTGTCCTCGTCACTAGAGCTGGCCAGGCCTCCCATAGGGGGGAAAAAAAAACCCAAAAACTTAGCAACTGTCAGGATTGGCCGGAAAGAGGGCCCTGCCCTTCCCAAGCAGGCCAGGTCGGGACAGCCAGGGCCTGGGACTCGCCTTTGAAGAGGCAGCCGCTCCTGGCCGGCTGAGGATGCAGGAGGGGCGGGGTCTAGTATAAATAGCAGCAGGGTCAGCACTGTCTGCTCCACCGCGGAGGCAGCCAGCCTCCAGGGGCAGGAGTGGAGGAGTGTGTGTGACAACCATGTTCCCACGCAGGAGGCCTGTCCTGCAGGGTGACGTCCTGGGTGGGGAGAGGACAGCAGCTAAAGACGTAGAAGGCCTTCTCCGAGAGCCCCAGTATAGCACGCTCATGAAGACCTGGGTGGCAGCTAAGTCCTGCTTTGATGCAGGGAGACTGGAGCCGGGCTGTCTCTGCCTCCTGTTGTCAGACGCATCTGCTATCAGAGCTGGGTCTCCTTGAGGACGATGTAGGCAGTGACAAAGAAGAAGCAGGAGAAAGCCCAGAGCAGCACAAAGGCCACCCAGAAGGTGTGGCGGAACGGGGACCTATGCTTGTTGATAGTTCCATAGCCGAAGGTCAGCTGGGTGTCCTTGCGGCAGAGGTACACCAGGAAGGCAGGGATGACATACTGGATGCCAGTGCCCGCGTAGGCTCCTGTAATGGCCACCAGGGACTCCAGGTCATGGGTGCAGAAGGCCACCAGAATGGGAGGCACCAGGGTGATCGTGGGGAACACCACACGGTCTACCACCCACGGGTAGGTGCCACCTTCACGGTGGAAGAGCGTCTTCCAGTTGTTGCGCAGGGTCACCGCGATGATGGGGAAGTTGGTGCTGATGGTGAACACGGGGAAGAGGCCCAGAAAGTACCGCACAGCTGCAAGGCCCACGACGTCACATCTTGCGAAGTTGAGGGTGTACATGTCCATGAGGCTGTCGCCACGGAAGCAGAAGATGGCCGTGAAGGAGAGGAGCCCATAGAAGGCCAGGATCAGCGCGTAGTCCAGGAACAGCAGCCGCGTGATGTGGCGCTTGGAGGAGATGGGGGTGATGAGGGACGGCAGGGAGTGCTGGCACATGAACGAGTAGACACACACCCCAAACAGGTTCTGGACCCCCAAGAAGTTGGCTAGGGGCGGGTGCCCCTCTCCTTGTCCTTTCCCGATGCGCACCAGGGCCAGCACAATCATGATGGCAAAGGCTGTAAGACAAGGAGAATCAGTGAGGATGAACAGCCTCACAGACTCAGTCTGCCCTGCATCCCTCAGACCTTGTGGGGCTACTGAGCCCCGCGTCCCCCAGACCACATGGGCTGCTGAGCCCCGCCTCCCACAGACCACGTGGGGCTGCTGAGTGTCTTAGGTACACACATTCTGCTCTCCCCTCTTCCAGAAACAGGGCCTAGGTGTGACCCAGAGAATGGAGATGCTGGGGTGACAGCTACGAGCTTCCCCTTATCCTTCAAGGTCCTTCTCAGGGGTGCTGGCCAGGGCTGACTGACCTGGCCAGCACTCATTCCTCCTCTCTTCCTTGGTTTAAAGGTTCTGTGCCTGTGGAGCCAGGTGGGGGAGGTGGGGAGCTGAGGGTGAAAGGCACATTTGGGAGGAGGCGTCTCCTAGGCATAACCCCCCTGCTGCATGCGGGTAAGAGGGCAAGACTGCTGTGGCTGTGTGTGGGGCTGGTGACCAGGGTCTGCAGCAGGGAGGATATGGTGAGGGGTCACTCCAGGGAAGAAAAGGCACCAGAAGGCAATGCTGGAGACAGGCAAGTCCCAAGCTTCTGGTCCTAATGCTGGCAGCAAATGGCATGTGGCTCTGCTCTTCTGGGATGGTGACATAGTGAGGGGACAGGGAACTTGCTGTGGAAAGGCATCTGTGACCTTATCCGTTTAGGACAATCAGGCTCTGTGGAGAGAGCTGATTTTACCTGGCAGCCTCTTGGGAGAACTCTTGAGCCCTCCGCCTGTAGGCTGGCTCACTGGCCCTGCTTCTAGAACCTGAGTCCCTGAAGAAGCCCGAGTCCAGAAATCATGCTTCAGCACAATGGACAAGGCCCCTGCCAGCTAAGATGACATTTCTGGATCTCTCTGGCATCTCCTGACAACACCCAGGGCTACAGTGGAAACTACTCAACGCAGAGACACTGCCCCGCCCCCCAGTCTTTGTCTTCATTTAGAATTTATACATTCCTGGTGCCTCTACACAGCACAGGACTGTTACTCCCTGTAGTGTGGGACAAGAGGGCATGTGACACTTCTTTGTGAGTGGTGGGACCGAAGAGTCTGGCATGTCCTGTCTGTGGATCGCTGTCCCCTAACTATGTCACCATCCCAGAAGAGCAGAGCCACATGCTATTTGCTGCCAGCATTAGGACCAGAAGCTTGGGACTTGCCTGCCTCCAGCATTGCCCTCTGGTGCCCTTTCTTCCCTGGAGTGACCCCTCACCATATCCTCCCTGCTGCAGACCCTGGTCACCAGCCCCGCACACAGCCACAGCAGTCTTGCCCTCTTATCCACAAGCAGCTCTTCCTCAGTATGAAGCTGGGGGGCTCTGTGTTACTCCCTCAGGACACTGGTCCACTCCTTGGTTCTTGGGAGAGGTTGGTCTGCTGGGACCTACAAGAAGCCAGGCCAATGTCTCTTCCCATGGTGACACCTGGGAGTGGGCTGGAGTCATTTATTGCTTTAATCAGAGCTGTCTGACATGGCAGGGGGAAGAAGGGGAGGGAGAGGCTAGGAAGGGCCTGTGAAAACTGCCAATAAAGATGATTTGTTTCAGTTCTCACAGCGCTCAATTCTGACACTCCTGCTCCAGGCCACCACAAATCCTCCCAGCCCCAGCCAGTCAGAGGGAAGCATCGACCTAGTTCCTCTCTGACCCCAGGATGCTGGCACACCCCAGAGGTGTAGGAGGCTGCTGGTGTACTGAGGCATGGCATGGGGAACCCTCTAGTTGGCTGGAAGCGGCGTCCTGTGTGCTGGTGAGGGCCTCGGAATAGCGCAGCTGCTGCATGGTGGCCCGGGGGCCTGGTAGCCAGTCACCCAGGTGGTGGGAGCGGGCAGCCGTGCCACTGTCCGGAGGACGCTGGGTGAGAGCCAAGGGAGTAGCCATTGTAAGGCAAGACTTACATTTTCTTTGCCACCACCGTTTGGGATGCTACCTGTGACCTGGCCCCGCTCCAGGCCTTGGCCAGAGCCAGTGTGGATCTGCAAAGGGGCCAATGGAGAAACCCTGCAGTAGTCTGTTGCCTGACCTTGGCCTTGGGTCTTGAGAGAAGGCAAGACCAGGAGGCTGGCTGTTGAGAGGCTCGTGGTTCATGGCTGGGTTTGGCCTCAGGTGCTGGTTACTCCTCTGTTCTCTGGAGGGGAGCCTCAAGTCCCCAAGAGCTGTGAGGAGGTGACAGCCTGCTTGTTCAGGGTGGCTGCCCGGATCAGTCTGGCTGGGTTCCACACCTCCAGGGTCTATCCTCTAACCTGGTCTTCCACAGGCTGCTTTCTTATCTCGGGCCTTTCTAGAACTTCCAGGATAGCCCAGCCATAAGTAGCCTTATCTATTAATGTGATGGCAGAGATTGTTAGTGCCCGACTGGGCCTGTCGGTGCTGGCCTGAAATCTCAGCTACTCAGGAGGCTGAGGTAAAAGGATGGCGAGGTCACAGCCAGTGCCTGGGGCTACACCGGGAGTTTCAAAGCCAGCCTGGGGAAGTCAGTGAGGTTCTGTCTTAAAATAAAAATCCACTGAGAGAAAAGGCTCAGCAGTGGTTAAGAGCACTTGCAGCTCTCCCAGAGCATCTGAGTTCCCATCTTGGCACACATCTGTAACATCAGATGGGCACACACATGTGGCACACACTTACATAGACAGATATATTTATCTTTAGGAAGGGAAGGTAAAGAGGACCGCAGTTGGAGCTCAGTGGTAGACTGCTCGTCTAGTATGCACAAGGACCATACTAGACATATGGGGATTAAACACACACACACACACACACACACACACACACACACACACTTCCCCTCCCCCCTCACACTTTCACAAAACTAAATCTGTCCTGGAGGGCCACTCTGTGCAATTGCAGCTCCCTGACAATCACCTGAGGGGGGCGGCCCATCCGTGTCCCCTTTTCCCTTCCTTTCCTTAGCCACACTGGGCACTGTCAAAAGTGCCCCAGCTGGGAGGCCAGCACAGAAGGCTGCTGGACTTGGCTAGGGAAAAGCACAGCACCCAAGTCTAAGCAGAAATGGAGTCACTCTGGAGGGCCTAGGGTGCCTCCAGGAAACACACGCCAGCCAGAGAGAGAATGGGCCACTCACTGAGGCAGAGGAAGTGCACAGAGGCCAGAGGGAGAGCCCCCGGCACCCCAACAGAAGAATCCAACTGCCTGCCCGCCTTCTGGAGCACACTCAGGGCACTGACCCTGGGAGCACGATGGGGAAGGGAGACCGTTGGCCTGGCTTCCAGTTACGTGCAAAAGAAGCATTCATGTCTCCCACTGTGGACAGATACCGAGAAAGGAAGAAAGTAGGGGCTCCGACCCGCAGAGGTCCCGAGACCAAGTTACAAGACGAAGAAGCCCTACTCTCTGGGGCCAGCCAGACTCCTTTGTCCCTGGGACCTCCTGCCTTCCTGGGATGCCAGGGGAGCAACAGAGTTCACCAGCTATCTCCTAGATTGATCGCCCCGTCCCTGGGGAGGCGGCTGCTCCGAAAACTCATTAGGTCTGCTAATAAATCAAGGTGAAATGAGATGACAGGCTGCGAGGGACAGACAGGGCGGAGGCGCGGAGGGGACTGCTGTGCCATCCTGGGTGACACTGCTCACCTCCAGCTGCAGGGCAGACACAGATGGACGCGAAGATGCTGACTGATCTGCCCTTGAGCAGAGCTGCGGCTCCTGGGTGGCCGTGCCAGGTGTCCGTCTCTCCCTTATCCTAGGCTAAGCCGAGAAGCCCTACATGCACTGACTTTCCGCACCGGAAGTCACACCCCAAGGGGTGTGGAGAAGAATCGGGGAGCCAGGGAGGACACGGGAGGCTGGTGAGAGCTCGATATCAGGTCACAAGGGGACAGTGGACCTGGGCCGATCATCTGTGTGATGAGGGGGCAGCAGACTTTTCTTATTTATAGAAACAACTGTGCTGGCTTTGTATAACCTGAGACTCGGCCTTTATCACTCACTCACTCACTCACAGACTCGCTGAGGTGAGGGTCTGCTGAGTACTGGCACTAGTGTGACCACTGGGGGGGGGAAGTGTACAAGGCAGGCACAGGCCTTGTCCTCGTGGATCCAACAGGAGGAAGGAACCAAAGACAGTCACAGCAGAAGGAGGAACTGTGGTCACCTTAGCGGCAGGGTGGAGGAGGTCCAAGTTCAAGGGTGGAAGCCCACCTTGTAGGGGAGAGGGGAGTTAGTGCCAGGTGCCAGAGGGCACACGAAGACCACCCACCCTAGCTGCTCTGTTCCCAGGATCTGTGGCTGGGACGCTTGCTCTTGGTGTAGGAGGGTGAGGAGGACTCGTTACAAAGCCGTGATGGGGGGGCCGGCTGCCCCTCCAGTTTCCAGGCTCGTGGTCCCTGACTCTGCCTGAAGCCACGGGCTGTTTACAGGCAGACTCCTGACAGCTGATCTGAGTTCTACAAGCTGGCCTTGCCATATTGATTCACCTTGAGGCGTAGCTTGCTCCCTCAGCATCTAACTTCTTGGAGGGAGGGAAGAGGGAGACGGGTGCAGAAAGCAAGTCATTATCTGAGGAGCCGAGACCAAACAGGTGCCGCTTGTGCGCCTTGAGTGGCCAGCCCAGAGATGGCACGCGTCCCTTCCCTGTGTCAGGAAGTTAGGGCAAAACCAATCCGGGCACCGAGCCGCCCAACAGCATCTGGGTGGCTTTCTTCCCTCCTTTCACTTGTCAAGAGCCAGATAAACGCCCACAGGAGCTGTCTGACCCAATGCTGTCTGTCTGTCTGCCTCAGAACATCTTGGCAGAGAGAAAGGGCAAGCCACGCCCTCCTGGATATGTGCCAAGGACAGAGGGATGCTGATTCCTAAGCGCCTCAAAATAAGCAAGCATCATCCCTCCTGGACCCATACCTTGCCCGCAGGTCCTGCCTTCCTGGGACTCACCCCAGGACAGGGAAGGTGACCAGGGACCTACGAGTCAGGTGAAGCAACCGGGGGAGGTACAGACTTGTTGGGGCCCGGACTGATGGAGTAGTTTGACATTAGGGCAGAGTTGTCAGGCCGTTCTTCATGCGCTGGGAACCCGGCCTGGGGCCATCATCTAAGATCCAGCTTGCACTGGAGGTATGGATGCTGGGGCATGTGACCGCGGCTCTCCCACCCTGCTCCCTGGAGACACCATGACTGTGAAGGTGGGGCATGGAGTCCCTGTTATAGTGGCTTTTTTCATTTCCCTCTTCCCTGAGACTAGCTCTGAAATGGCGTGGGGGACTTTGGAGCATACTGAATGCTGCCCATGTGTCTCCTAGAAGGTGGTCACACATCACAGAGCTCAGGCCAGGAAGTAACCTCAGCCGGTAAAGAGCTTGTGGCCAAGCCTGACCGCCTGAGCTTAATCCTTGGGACTCATAGGGTGGAGAGAACTGATTCCTGCAAGTTGTTCTCTGACCTCCACATACATGCCACGGCAAGCACACAGGCATGCAACCACATGAAGTATACAGCCCAGGATAGCTTCCAACTTCTATGTAGCTGAGGATGGCCTTGAACTCCTTACTCCCCTGCCTCCACCTCTCAAGTGCTGAGATTACACATGTGTACCACCAAGCCCAACAAATTAATTTTTTCATACTGATTACAGCTAAAAGATATGTTGATATGACTGTAAGCATGTATTTGGTTTTTAGAGACAGCCCTGGCTGTCCTGGAACTCTCTTTGTAGACCAGACCTAACCTAGAACACATGGAGATCCACCTGCCTCTGCCTCCCGGGTGCTAGGATTACAGGCATGTGTCACTACACCTGGCCTGATCGAGTATATTCTTAAAGATTTATTTGTATTCATAAGTATTCACATATATGTGGGTGGCTGGGGAGGCTAGAAAGAGTCGTCAGGTCCTCAGGAGCCAGAGTTAGAGGCAGTTTTGAGATGCTTAATGTAGATCGATGCTAGGAACTGAACTCAGGTCCTCCAGAAGAGCAGGACGCGCTCTTTACTAGTAAGCCATCTCTCTACCCCAAACTCATGGGGGCAGCAGGGATTCACTGTGACCAAGTGTTCTTTGTGGGTACCTGGGATGTACTGACTCTCAGGAAACTGGAAAGATTTCTTCCTGCCAGGACCTCAACCTCACCCGTCTGAGCGAGAGAAGAGCTGAGTGTCCTCACTGAACATCTGTCATCTCTCAGGATTTGCCTGGGGAGACAGGAAAGGTCTAGGCCAGCTTCAGCCTGGCTTGTGCAAGGCCCATGCACAATCCCTAGTATCCTGGATGGAGAAAAGGTGAAAGGCTGAGCAGGCTAAGCCCCCTTGGGCCATGACAGCCAGCCAGGTTGCCCTGCCCTGCAGAGAGAAGGTGCTGGCCCGGCCTGGGGGTGGGGGTGGGGCTAAGAAAACAGCATGGGACCTAAGCCACCAGGGCTGGAACACATCCCTGCCACCAACCTGTCTCCTATAGCGGGACCTAAAAGGACAGGAAATATAGCTGTGGTGGATGAGGAGGACATATGTTCATTAAGGCCTGACTACATGCTAAAGTCCTGCCTTAATCTCTGAGTGCCCAAGAGGCACACAGATACTTGAAACCCTGACTCTCAAGAGTCAACGATGACTCCAACAAACACCGTCCCGGTATGTTAAGGCCCGAGCCTTTTCCACAAGCAGCCATTTTCCTTCATGCTTCCTGGAGCGCCCCTCCCTTCAACCCTGACGTCTGTTCTGGTCCTAGATACCCACTCTGGGACAGGCTCAGCCTGTGCCATTTCCTAAGCCTTGGCCGTGGCTCTGGTTTCAGCTTAGCACATACAAGGAAGCAGCCATCCATCCAGGCGGCCATCCATCACCGTGGCTGTCAGGAGGACAGCGCTGTCTTCCTCCTGAAGAGAATCAACATGCCAGAGCTAATGATAATGAATGGCCGGTGAGCAAGCACGGGCGGCTGGGCCCGGCGCTCCAGCAGGGAGCTGGCTCTGGTGGAGGACTTGGCTGCAGCTTTGTCCTTCATCACCACACACTGCCCTCCGGGGACACAGGGCCATGGGTCCTCCTGAAGCTGAGTTGGAGGGGGGTGGGGGTGGGGGTGGGGAGGGAGACTGACAAGGCAACGTGAGCCCGAGCTGAGGAGCTGAGAAGCGAGACATTTCCCAGCCCTAAAACAGCTGCAGGTGATTGGCATTTGTCCTTTAACCAATAGGACTAACTGCCTGCAGAAGGGGGAGCCACAGTCACACACAGGAGAAGAGCCTGAGGGGTGGGGGTGGGGCGTCAGTGCTGCCCTGAGAAGCTGCTGTATCTCACAGACAGCTGAGGGACAAAAAAAAAGTTAAGAAGTTACACTGGGCTCAGCCAAGTGCCTTTACCTGTTAATCTAGAGCGGCTTGCTGTACTGCTTTTAAAAACACAACAGTCAGAAGACTGGCCAGATGGGCCAGCGACACGCAAGTCTGGCAACTTAGGACCCATATAAAGGTGGAAGAGAGAAAGGACCTCAACAGGCCACTGTGGCACACGCCCTGCCTCCCCTTCTCTCTCCCCTCCCCTCCCCAAGACACACACAGACAGACACACAATAATAATAAAATTTAACGGAGGAGCTGGAGGGGTAGCGTGGAGCAGAAGGAAGCCAGCGGCACAGCCGCCGGGACAGCAGCCGGCACGGGCGGGCGGGGACCAGAAGTCTCTGAGAAAGTTGCCTCTTTGTCACCACACAGCCTTACTTTCCATGCCGGGGTGTGGCTCCCAACATCAGCTCACAGGGTACATTTCTCCTTGTGTAGGAGGAGACTGGGGTCACTCTGGGGGCTCCACCTTCCCTGCTGGTCCAGTAGCTACAGGGGCTTGCCCTGGACACCCAACACTGGTACCAGCTAATATTGAGGGGCTCTGGAGGTCAGGGGAGTGGGGTGGGGGACCCAGGGGCAGGCGGATCACACCTGCTCTACGAAGTCTGTGGTGTCTCTTTTTACCCTATCTAGAGTAGTTAAAGTGGTACAAGGTAGGCGTCCTCCATAGTGTGTGTGTGTATATGTGTGTGCACGTGCGGGCACGCATGTGTGTGCTTGTGTGTTCTCTCTTCACAGATTCTTTGATGCCTGAGTTGGTCTATCCTTCCTGGCTGTAACTCATCTGCCTGAGCAGGGGCCAGAGGTCTCCTGTGTGTTCTCCGGGAGGACGTACTTTGGGATGCTGGGTGAGACTTTTCCAGAGACTACACGGCCTGCCTCTGCTGACACCGCCTGTAACAACTCACTTTGGATACCTTTTCTACTGAAAGGAGGGAATTCAAGCTAGCCTGGCTCCTTCTGGAGCTGAGCAGGTCCCCTCCCCATGCCTTGCAGAAGATGTGTCCCACCCACTTTCGGGGACTAATTCTACACCATGGCTACAAGCTTCTCCTGGAGGGGCTTGGGGCAGAGTTCTCCCTCTCCACCTGAGGTAGAAGATGCAGGGCAGGCACTCAGCCTCCAGAGCAGCCAAGCTACTCTTGGTATGAGAACAGGAGCTCTGGCCTTGTCATCCTTCAGTCCCCCTACACTCCGCCACCCAACACACAGACACAGACACAGACACACACAGACAGACACACACACACACACACACACACACACACACACACACACACACACACACACAGGTGGCACCTGGGAGACAGAGTCTCCATTTTTCATTCCTGAGCCATCAGGGCAGCTGGGTTAGTGACCATGGGGACAGCAGAGTCAGGAGCCTGGCTGAGAGCCAGCTAATCTCCTTCCTGGAGATGGAAACATAGAACTTCAGGCACAGGCACCCTCCCCACTGAAGGCTGCTAGGCCTTCCTCCGGAGTGGCCAGCTAGTACAGAGGGACTGAGGAAGAGGAGGAGAGGTGACAGATGCCAGGGCCTGGCGGTTTTGAGGCCCCTGGCCTGAAGGAGCGTTTGTTCTGGGGCTGCAGGGCTACTGTGGCTCTGTAAGTGGTGGCTATAAGGGACAACCCTGTGGGGAGAGTATGCTTGTGACCACCTTCCCTCTGTGGACCACAGGTGCCTGTCCTCTGCCTTGGAATGTCCAGGTAGCTGTCCCACCAACCTCCTGGGCGGGTCGGCAGTTCTGGTCCGGTGGGGAGACCTGTATGTGGCTGAGATTGGCAGATCAGAGCTGCAGACAGGCAGAGCTGCTGCTAGGGCGGGGGGGGGGGGCTGGAAAGGGGCTGGAAAGGGGCTGGCCTCCTTCTCTTGGTTGCTCTGGTTGGATCTGACTGATGCTGGCTGACGATGCAACTGTCAGCCTATGGCTGGTTCTTCTCTAGGAAAGGCTAAGGACACGTCTGCTTCATCCCAACCCTGATCTCTGCATGTACGACGAGAACGTCTAGAAAAATCAGCGTACAAAATGCAGACCACCGCTGGCTCCTGTGGTCCCCTCTTCTTGAGGAGTAGCCACAAAGAATATGCATGAGTGGCCACTGGGCAGGACGGCCTGAGCAAGGGGAGGCCGGCGGCTGCACGCAGATGGGACGCAGCTTTTTCTGGACTCCTGGGGAGCAGCAGTTGAGGAACAGCTCAGGAATTCAAAGGCCGCCTGGCAACAGTGGGGACAGATGGCCCAGGCGTACAAGATCCCTGACTGCTGGCTGCCACAGATCAGAGCAGCCTCACTAGGAGACTACCACTGGGACTACCACAGACCTGGGGACGGTGGAAACTAGAAAGCCCTCCTGTCCCCAGGTGAAGGTCTCTTCTTGGGAACCTGTGGCCTTGTTTGTCATTGCTGCTTAGTTGCACCCTGCCTGCTGGCTTAGAAAACAAATCTGGGGCACTTGTGGGGGGTGGGGTGGGAGAGCAGGGCTGAGCAACTTCCCTGGGCGGGCGGAGCAGCCCCAGCTCCTCCATGGATGCCGGCCGGCTGCGGCTGCGGTGAGGATGGCGTCTGACCCACTTTGAGGGGAGCCTGGAGCTGGAGAGCAGGAGGTGTCAGTTCTGAATACACAAACAGAGGGGAGGAAGCCCTATGGGTTCATGACAGCCCAGAGGAGGGCGGTGGTGCTCCACAGCAGCCATTATTAGAAAGAACTGCATTTTTAATAACATCTGTGGGGCGCCCTGAGCTGAGTGGGACGCATCTGTGCATGAGCCGGGCTGTGTGGGTGGGTGGGTAATGGGATTGAAGTAATAATGGCGTTGTGGCCCCTTCAAGCCTGAGAGCTCCCATGGGGCAAGCCAGCTGGTTAGGGAGGGAGCCACCAACAGGTCTAAGTCTTGTTGCTTAGGGCTCAGGACTGAAGGCCCTGGTTGTTGACCTGTGGGAATGAAGGACGGTGCTCTGGGCTGAGACTAAAGATAATTCCCCACACCCCAACAACGAGAATGAGTCTGCTCATCTCTCTCTGGTGGGGGTAGGACACAGGCCGGGGTGTAGGGACCAAGGCTGGGTGTGTGTCGAGGGGGTAGAAGAGTTGGCTTTGCTGATCCTGGGCCTTGCAGTTTGTGTTTGAACATGGCTGAGGTAATGTCCCAAGGGAGGTTCATTCTGGGACAGCTGACTGCGCAGGCAATGAGGGTGATGCCCCTGCCTCAGTGCTGAGCAGGTGCTAAGCATGGTTCTAAGGAGCACTTTCTACTCAGTCTCACTGTATCTTCGTAGCTCTTGCGAGGCAAGTCTTCCTTGACAAATCACAGAAAGCAGGCTGCAGAGAACGGAAGCTTGGTCTGTGGGAGAGGGAGCCATCGGGCCACCGTAGGGAGAAAAGCCAGTCTGTGGAGAGCCAACTGGAAGGCCAGAGGCTGGCAGGGAGGTGTATACTGACCTGGAGGATACCCCGCCCCCCCTTACTGGAGACAGAGGCCTTTATTACCCAAGTACCCTCGGGCTGACGTGATCGCTCAGGGGTTAAGGGCTCTTACTGCTCTTTGCAGAGGACACAGGTTTGATTCCCAGCATCCACATGGCTGATGACAACTGTCCAAAACTCCAGTTCCAGAGGATCTGATGGCTTTTTCATACCCTCTGGAACCAGGCACTCACGTGGCGCACATACATACACACGCAGGCAAAACATTCACGCACGTTAAAAAAGGAAAATCAAAGCTCCCCAAATCGGCCAGTGTGGCACAAGCAATGAATCCACGCTGGTATTTGTCACCTATATTCTGACATTTCCCTGGACAGCTGGCTATTGTGAAGGCCGCCAAAGCCTTCGAATCCCATGGTGGAAGCACCAAAGTGAGGAGGGTAGAGGAAAAGCCCCCAGAGAAATCCACCTGAGGCTCCTGGGCACAACTCTGGGGGCCCCGAGATCGACCCCGGCTTGGTTCCAACAGATGGCAGAACAAATTCCTAATTAAGCGCAAGAAACCTTCCGGCTTAGCACATTTACTCATGATGTTCCAGTCCCTTTGGTGCCCATTCTTTCTCCTGCCGTCTGGAACCCGGGCCAGCTTACTGCCTCCCCCAGAGCTCCCTGCTCAGCTCTTGGAAAGGAACAGCCTTCATTTGGGGAGAGGGGAGAGAGAGGGTGGGTGCTGGCAAAGTGTGGAAGGAGGGAGGGGAGGCCGGTCTTGTGGGGCCGCACCGCACAGCTGCTTCTCACAGGCAGGACGACAGCTTGGCAGAGGCTCCTGAGGACCTCTGAGATCACTGCCTCAAGGGAGTTCTAGAAACAGTCCCAGGGGATGAGCTTGGCTTGGGGGGGGGACGACCCCTTACTGTGGCCTGGGATTTGGTCTGGTAGGCTGAGGTCGCTTCCATGAACCGGACTGCCTGTTTGGTATGGCTCTGGGGACTTCTGGGAGATTCTGTTGCCTGGTTCTCCTCCTCAGAGCAGGACCTGAGGTTAGGTGGAAGAAGACGCCCACTTCCTCCCTGGCACTTCCTCTGCCCTGGCTGGGAGCTTAGCCACGCCCACTATGATTAGCTTATTGAACAGCAATTTTCCTTTTCCTGGGTGGCTCTGTCACTGGGAGGCCCAGCCTTTTAAGTTCAAAGGTCTGACTGGGTCTCTCATGGAGAAGAATGACTGCCTTGTGCTGTCACCCACAGCAGTGCGCCCGCCCGAGAGACTCCTGACACTCGATCATCTCTCGGCTCCAAGGGAGTAGACAGGCGAAGGCAGAGTCGCTAGCAAGAGTCGAGTGCAGGAGCCTCCCTCCTCTCTGTTTAGGCTCCCACGCCGCCGTCACAGACCCGCAGGACCACGGCCTCCTGCCCTGCAGCATACAGGAGCTGCTAGGAGGCCCCGGAGGCCCAGGGTAGACCTGGAGCTCCTCTGCCCTGCAGGAGGCGGGATGGCAGTTCCCAAGGAAGAGCAGCTTTGAGTCAGGAACTTGTGTGTAGACCTGGTGCTGGCCTTGAGCCTTCTTTTACTTTCTTTTTGGAGACAGGATTTCTCTGAGTTGCCCTGGCTGTCCTGGAACTCACTCTGTAGACCAGGCTGGCCTCGAACTCAGAAATCCACCTGCCTCTGCCTCCCAAGTGCTGGGATTAAAGCTGTGTGTCACCACTGCCTACCTTACTTAGTTTCTTTAAGATTTATTCCTGAAGTTTTAGTTGTAAACCTTAGCCTTTACTTAGCTTTAATGGCTAAGCAACTTTCTCCAGCCTTGCTTATTTATTTCAAAAGTGTGTATATATGTGTGTGTGTCTGTATGTCTGTCTGTCTGCATGTGGGTATATGCACATACACGTAGGTGCCAGTGGGGCAGAGGCATCAGATCTCCCCGGAGCTGGAGTTACAGGAGGCTGTAAACCACCCACGGGTGCTGGGAATGTGTAACATGTAATGCGTAATGTGTAACGTGTAACATGTACTCACGCCTATTCCTGTGAATGTCAGTGGCCAGTGTGATACCGAAGATCAGTCTTCAGCTGCTGCCCAGTTTTAAGGCAGTCTCTCTTGTTTACTGCTGCACAGACCCCGAGTTTCTGGAGATCCTGTCTTTTACCCCCAACTTCCCCTAAGAACTGAGATTCCAGACCTCTACGCTGCTGTGTCCAGCTTTTATGTGTGTGTGGGGGGGGCTATCAGGCTCCTGTGGAGAGTGCTTTGTACCTTCTGAGCCATCTCCCTAACATAGCCAGTGACTGTCCCCGTTCAGGGGAGGGTAGAACGGAGGGAAGCAAAGGCGGGTTGGTGGTAGGCTCTTGGGCTCGGTGGCCTCAGGAGCTCTGCTGTGATCTTCAGGTCCTCACCCAGTTCTAGTGCTCACAAGAACATTTGTTCCCTCCCTCACAAGCTCTCCTGTCTCCACCTACCTATGCGGGAAGGAGCCAGCTGCTGCCGCACGATTGAGGTTGATCAGCGGTGGGGCTGCTGTTGCCTCTCCTGTGACTATCTGTTTTGCAGCTGACTTTCTCAGTATAAAAGCTAAAAAGGGGCAGGGTCAGGACATAAGTCAGTACAGTGCCTGTCTAGTATGCACGAAGCCTGGGTTTGGTCCCCAGCACCAAATAAAACCAGATATGGTAGCATCCTTCCCGGATGGGGGTGGCTGGCTGGCTGCCATGGTGGAAGTGAACAGGTTCCTGCAGTTAACCCCTTAACCGGTTTAAGGGGAAGATCCCCAGTATCTACCTAAGGACAAGAGTGCTGTCCCTCGGGGTATCAGTCAGCTAGAAGCTATCTCAGACGGGAGCATCTTTTCTTACTCTGGTGGTCTAAGAGTCAAAAGCCCAGAGTAGCTGCGACTGTAGCCCACTGGTTTTTTGGCTGTGCCAGACAACACATCCTTGACAAGGCAGAAATGGTGTTCCTGTCCCCTCCCGGGGGGCACAGCCCGGCCCAGCATGGTCACGAGAAGGAGGGTGGACCAGAATTAGCAGTTCAGGTCCTAGCCCAGTTCTGTCCACTTGATGTGACCTGGAAAAAGTCACTCATGGTTTTTTGCTACTCAATTCCCCCGGCAGTAGAAGGCGATGGAGCGCCTGCTCCTCCTCGCCCTCTGGAAAGGTCAGAGGGCCAGGCGGGCTGACTGAACTGAACCACTGCTACGTCCCAGCTGGGAGTCTGTCTGGCTTATCTGCAGAGCTGGAGGGAGGGGCCGGGGAGAGGGGTCGATGCTCGCTCGGGAGACTCACCGATCCATCTCATCAGAGAGGTCAGGATCTGCAGGTACTTAGTCTTCTGGACGTCAAAGAAGGTGAACGGGCCCAGGAGGGCGGTGAAGAGAGCCTGGGGATGAGAGGGGTGATGAGAAGGTGTATGGAGGTGGGCACACGGGGCAGGCTGTGAGGAGACCGCAGCATGTGCACAGAGATGAGGCCCCGCAGTAGCACAGGTGAACGCTCAGACTTACTGACAGAGCCTCCTTGGGGCCTGAATACCACTGAATACCAAGGGCTAGGCAGGATGAGAGAGCCCGAGCCTCCTGCTCGGATGTCACTGTCTAAGCGAGGCCCGGGTTTCATCCTGGGGCCTCCACCCAACCCATTCTTCAGTAGGTACTGATGAGGGAGCCTCAGGCTCAGAGGTAGGCCGCGAGGAGCGTGGATCGGGAATGAAACAGCAGTGGGGAGGAGAGGACACAGGGAACAGGGGACATGAGGGCTCTCATAGGCAGAGGCGGCTGAGAGGATAAGGACGCCATCTTTCAACAAGGATTGGAAGGCTAGGGGTGCTGGGGTCACGTAGGGAACCATCTGGATTGACAGGAAGGGCCTCATCCCAGAGTCGGGCTGGGAAGCGGTTCATGCTCACCCTGGGTTCAGTCCCCAGCACTGCATACACCTGTTACCCCAGGTCTGCTGCTCTAGCGCTCCGAGGGTCATTCTCATCCACAGAGGTCGGGGGTGGGAGGTGGACTGCCCCAAGACCTGGGCGCCTGTGGTACTGGCCCCTTAGTTTCCTTTTCTTTGGAGAACAAGAGAAGATGCTTAACTTGAAAGAAAGAAAGAAAGAAAGAAAGAAAGAAAGAAAGAAAGAAAGAAAGAAAGAAAGAAAGAAAGAAACCCTGCTTTAGACTTCCGGCCTGTGGGATATGTAACCCCTTTACAGAAAGCAAAGGACTGGGGGAGATATGGTGGTGTCTCAGAGGGGGATGGGTGTGTGTGTGTGCTTTCCATGCCAAATTGGCAGCTCAGGAAGCAGAGGGATTGAAAGCTGCTGGTTGGAGTTAAGATGGTTCCATTTCCAATCTGCCACCCGGAAGCAGGCGAAACATCAGCCCTTATTAACATTTACACTGTGCCATTTCATCACGAGGATGCTAATGACACTCACCAGAGATGCAGCATACGGTGGGGTGGGGTGGGGTGGTGAGGAGCCTGCGGAACCTGGGGAGAGCGGCCTACCGTTCGGGAGCTGGGCTCTGGCCCTATGAGTCGGCTGTGACTCTGGGAGGCGGACCAGACAGCTCCTGTGATGGGCAGGAGGGAGATCCTAGGGGGAGGGGGAGCAGGAAGTGGGGGAAGCTGTGACCTCTTATCCAGGCCCATTATCTCTGTGAGAATGAATGACAAGGTTCCAGAGCTGCCCAAGAGAGGCTCTAATTAGCTGGGCTGGGGAAAGGCACCCTGGTAGTTGCTAGGGCTGGGAGATTCTGAAGAGAAGGGCTTTCTGGTGAGGGCCTCGAAACCAGTCCTGGTTCTCGTCAGGAAAAGGGGGATAGAGAAGCATTTGTTTAGGCCTGGTTGACGGTGGAAGTCAGGGGAAGGGCCTCCCTGTGTAGCCCAGGCAGCAAAGCTGGAACATAGTAAGAAACGCGCGCACTAGCCACCTCCCCTGGTCGAGCCTGTCCGTATGCGCACCACCAGTAAGTCATTTAGGAAAATTACCACGTCAGGGAAACTTTCCATTGATGAATTTCTCTTTTGAAGCAAAGAAGGGGCTGACAGGGAGATGCATAAACACAAAATGTGCCCAAATGACTTTGGTCTGTTGGGAACTGGGCTCTTGGTATGCCTGGGGGTCTGGGCAATTTAGCTCTGACCTATGATGTCTCCAGCTGTAAACATGGTATCTAGCTGTGGAAGCCAGAAATCTTGGGGAGGCTTAGACGGAAGGTCAGCTGTCATGTAGAGCTTGAAGCCTGATTTTTAGAATGTCCTATTGCTTAAAGACAGTATAAAGGAGTGGAATTGTTCTGGAGGGCAGGTCACTCTCCAGGAGCCCTTGCAGAGAGTGCTCATTTATCTTCGTTCTTAGTGCACACTTGTAAGGGCCCGAGGACATGAGAGATCCCATCTTGTGAAACCCTATAGGTGGACTCCCAGGTGCAGAGGGTCCCTGGGGCCAACTGGGTGACGGAGAGTCAGAGTGATGGCCCTCCTGCTCAGAGTGCCATATGTAGTCCAGACACCAGGTCTGTCCTGGTGGTAAACCTGGTGGCTAAGCACTTTTAAGCCTGTGCTCCAGCTAGGACACTGATAGCTGGATAGTGGCTGTTTTCTTTCCATAATCAGAGACCCAGACCAGCCTCACTGCTGAGGGAGGTCAGGGCCCACTGAGTCGTTACAGGCAGCACACACACACCGCCGAATAGCAGCCCCTGCGTGAGGTGCGAGCTCTCTCAGCAGAGGGAGACCAGGTGAAACAAGGAGACCTGGAGCTGGGCAAACTAATGAACAGGTGTCCTTTGCACATTAGCTCAAACCAGAAGCAAGCAGCGGCGGGAGTGGCCGTCCCGGTGACAGGACAGAGGACAGAAGTGGAAGTCGGAAGCCAGAGGTTGGCTGGGGTCCGGCAGGGCAGAGTCTACCACCGAATGATCGCCAGCCAGATGACGTGCGTTCTCCTTCCCTTTAACAGAAAGACGGGAGAGAAAGCCAAGAGACAGCCTATTCTCTCGGGTCTTCTAGTCTAGCCCATATGACATTATAAATTAGTTGGCTCCTGAGCAAATTTTCCAGCCCCCAAATGCCATTGATCAGTTCCAACTCAGTCTCTGTTCAAGGACTCTTGTCACCCCATTATAGAAAGCCGGGACACGGATCACAGCAGCCAAGTGTGTTTCTTAAAGAAGAAGAAGAAGAAGAAGAAGAAGAAGGAGGAGGAGGAGGAGGAGGAGGAGGAGGAGGAGGAGAAAGAATCAGCAATGCTTTGATTTCTAATGAAATCTCCAAGCTGGTTTCTGGGAATAAAGTCTGAGAGAGACCGGGAGGGGGCAGTGGGGCCTCTCGGACCTCTCTCTCTGGGTCAGTGAGTTTGGCGGGTACCAGAGGCCGTGCAGCAGCCTTGCTGGAGACTTGATGGACATGAGGCAGCTCCCGTCCAAGGCCCTGCAGGCAGCACTCAGTGGCTGCTTTTTCGGAATGTTCTGGAGTCTACTGTCTGCCTCCCGTCCCCAGGCAGGTGACACCCACTGGAGCTGCTCAGGTGCCAAGCGTCCAGCCACCTCCAACCTCTTCCTTGCCTGGAGC
Source organism: Tokudaia tokunoshimensis (assembly GCA_036184795.1). NCBI lineage: Eukaryota > Metazoa > Chordata > Mammalia > Rodentia > Muridae > Tokudaia > Tokudaia tokunoshimensis. Next base: position 6,882,371 of record BTHU01000010.1, read on the forward strand.
AAGGCTGCCATAACAAGTTCCCCGGATAAGTAGTTCCAAGCCACAGTCTTCTCAAAGCCAGGGGTCCAGGATAGAGCTCAGCCGGGCTCCCAATGGCGACACAGAGCGCCCCCTGCAGGACAAAGCCACACCCAGGGTACAGCCCAAACATAAGGCTGCCAGAAGCTGAATTTCTCCAACTTGTGTTAGTAATAAGCCTCAGTGACAGAAAACTCCTGGCCTGCACCCCGGTCTCTGACCCCTGGATGCAGGCCAGGGACTGGAATACCTGGGGCAGGTGTTGCTAGCCTTACACATGTTGGGCCGGGCTGTTTAACACCCCCCCTCCCCCGCACGTAACATGGAGTTTTGTGGAACCCGGAAGTGCCGAGGCTTCAGCTCCGAACTCTGGTTCTCAACCTTCTTAACGCTGCGACCCTTTAACACAGTCCCTCATATTGCGGTGACCCCCAACCATAAAATTATTTTGTTACTTCATGACTGTAATTTTGCTACTGTTGTGACTCGTAATGCAAACATCTGTGTTTTCTGATGGTCTAGGCAACTCCTGCGAAAGCCTCATTTGACCCTTGAAGGGGTCCAGATCCACAGGTTGAGAACCGCGGCTCTCCCTGGAGCATCCTGTGGTGGTTTGAGTACACCTAGTGCCTTCACTCTCTCTTGCAGGGGTCCTGCCTCAGGCGCCAGCTATGGAGCAGGGGGTTAAGTACTGTGCTGCTGACAAGTGGATCTTTAAATCAAGAACGCTGCTGTGGTTGAGCCTCGGTCACCCCTGGCCTGATCTCACCACACTTGGCAAGCACCGAAGAGCGGCTCCAGCTCCGCTCAATCTCGTCTTGAACAAAATGGGGCACACTATCTGCTGTTTAGAAGGGAATGCATGGATGGCAGTCTACTCTGCAGTACCAGCTACACAGTGTGATACCTACTTTCCCTGTCCCCAAGTCTCCCTGGCCAGAGAAACAAAACCAGAACAAACATTTGGCGTCAATCACAAATTGCCTCTCCCGTAAGAGCTTGCAGAATCCTTTGGGTCCCACAGCCAGACAGGAATCTGTCACAGCGTCAGCCTTCTGGTCCCTGTTCTCATCACTCCACCTCTAACAAAGTCACCCTGCGATGACGTCACTGCTCAGGGCCACAGGCGCCTTCACATCTACCGAGCATCCACATGTGTGGCTTTCCTCACTTGTCTGCAAGGTCATCAGCACAAGAGGTGACCCTGCACCTGACCGAGACGACAAGGGACTGGCAAGGTTCGGGGGCAGAGGAAGAGAGTTGCTGGCATCTCCTGACACAGCCCAGTTTTCTCTGCAAGTCCAGCTCGCTTTGCCCCACCAAGCTAACTCCCACCTTCATGCCTTTGCCCTCTGGACCCTCCTGATGACAGGGAACCTCCTTTCTCTGGCCCCACCTTCAGAGCTCATTCAAATGCCAGCCTCCTCGGCGGTTCCTCCACCTTCTCTAGGGCTCGTGACCACATCCACAGGGCTCGGCTGGCACCGCATGACTTCCATCCTGCAGGGAACAGGGCTCCTGCACCCCCAGCAGGAGTCAGTATGCTGAGGGCGAGGGCCAGATCCTTGCTTGTCTAACATCTAAAGACGGCACACTTGACACAATTAGGCATTGTACTGGCTGGTTTTGTGTGTCAACTTGACACAGGCTGGAGTTATCACAGAGAAAGGAGCTTCAGTTGGGGAAGTGCCTCCATGAGATCCAGCTGTCAGGCATTTTCTCAATTCGTGATCAAGAGGGGAGGGCCCCTTGTGGGTGGTGCCATCCTTGGGCTGGTGGTCCTGGGTTCTATAAGAAAGCAAACTGAGCAAGCCAGGGGAAGCAAGCCAGTAATATCCCTCCATGGTCTCTGCGTCAGCTCCTGCTTCCTGACCTGCTCGAGGTCCAGTCCTGACTTCCTTTGGTGATGAACAGCTATTTGGAAGTGTAAGCTGAATAAACCCTTTCCTCCCCAACTTGCTTCTTGGTCATGATGTTGGTGCAGGAATAGAAGCCCTGACTAGGGCAGGCATGTATTTGTGAACTGTGCCGTGCCTAGGAGGAAGGTGTCACCATTGTGCTGGGAAAGGGGCAGCCCTGGCTCTGCTCATTTGCTTTGTAACCCCATTCCCACCCTATAGCCTTCCTGCCAGGCGGCTATGCAACAATCACCATTTTGGGGTGGGGTGTCTCTTTCCAAAGCCAGCTGGGAGCGCTGGGAGGTGTTGCTCAATGGGAGAGTGTTCGAAAGGGTCTTGGTTCCGGTTCGTATCAGAACTGATGGAAGGATGAAGGTGTGACAGGGAGGAGCCTGGCACTTGGCTCTTGCCATCGGCAGAGCTCCCCTAAGCCCGCCAGTCACATGATCCCTAAACAGCAGAGTCACCAAATGTTACTCTGCAGTGGTCTCAAGAAGAGGTGACATCTCTGGAACCCTAAAGGACTAATTCAAAGGGGCTGTGGTCTTTCTGAAGCACCTACCTCCTGGTAGGATTCTCTGGAAAAGCAACCCCTAAGGCCTGCTTGTCATCTTTCCCTTGCCGAGAGGAGGAGGGCAGGCCTGCAGCTTCTGGTTAGAACTTTGATTCTGGCAACAAGATAATGGGAAGCACTCATAGAGGCAGGAGTCAGCCACTGTCCAGTCAGCCAGGCGAGGGTCCTTCCCATTCCTGCCATCTCTGGGTGCACACGACAGAAGGTGCAGGAAATTCCAGGATAGCATGTTCACATGGTATCCCGCATTCCCACAGAAGGCTCAGGACTGGGGGGGGGGGGTGTGCCATCATGTGCCCTTACACGGGACACTGAGCGACCTCCTCACCAAGTGGGCAGTGCTTCAAGTGCCTGCTTATTTATGGTACCTGCAGAAGGGGGGTGGAGTGGAGCTTTCAAGGTTCCAGCACTTTCCATTCTGCTTGTCCACTCCTAGGGTCTTAACACAAAAGACCCAAGGGCTCTACTCCCAGCCTTCTTGCCCCTGGGCTGGTTGGTACCTCTGCTTTCCCTGTTAATTCAGTGTGGGTGATAAAGGAACTTCTTAGAGACCGCAGTGCGGCAACACCGAGTATCAGGACTTTCCTAAACACACAGGATCTGCAAGGGCCGAGGGCCGAATTCACAGGCATGAGAGCATCCGAGGCGGGGAGGCGGGGGCTCAAGTGGCGATGGCCACGTGCCAAACGCACAGCTGAGCTGTCTGGATTGATCCTGGAGGGTATTTCAGATGAGGGAGGGAGGGATGCCAAGCTAGCAGGGCTGCTCCTGTTGAGTGCTAGGGGTTAAAAGCTAATTGGGGTTAATAGCATCTTGGCATGAGCCCATCCCTAACTGAACTTGCAACACGTCCTTGACACGTAGTGAAGAAATGCTCAAGTATTCTATTTTTATTTCTCAAGTGGCTGGGAACATTTATTTGCCTAACGGGATCATAACTTCGGGGGTTTCGTCTATAGCAGGCAGGTGGGCTCTGGGTTGGGGCACAAAGGGCCATTGAGTTCAGATTGCTAGGGTGGGGTAGGGATCCAGTACAGATGTCCTCGCTGAGACAGCTTTGTGGGGTCACTCAGCTTCTCAAAGTACACGATTTACAGGGCATTTTCTCAATGACTGATTGATGGGGAGCACAGCCCACTGTGGGCAGGGTCACGTGGCCTGGTGGTCCTATAAGAAAGCAGCCTGAGCAAGCCAGGGGAGAAAGCCCAAGTAAACAGCACCCTCTATGACCTCTGCATCAGCTCCTGCCTCTCCTAAGTGATGGACCCTTACCTGGATGTAAAATCTGAAATAAACCCTTCCCTCCCCAAATCGCCCTGGTCACGGTGTTTCATCAGAGCAGTAGTAATCCTAACTAGGACAGAAGTTGGTGCCAGGATAGTGCGGTATTGCTGTGACAGACCTGACCAAGTTTTTTTTTTTTTGTTTTGTTTTTGTTTTTTTTTTTTTTAGGAAGGCTGTGGAAAGTTTGAAACTTTAGGCAAAAAAAAAAAAAAAAAAAGCAAAGGCATTGAGTGTTCACAGCTCGGTAAGCTGTTCTGTTCTGCAGGCGCTTTGGAGACAACAATGTTGAGAAAGATGCAGGTGAAGGAGGCCGGGCTTGTGAAGTTTCAGAGAGAAGCAAACACTCTACCGAGCCAGGTAGTCTGCGGGTGTCTGGTCAGCTGGGGCTGAGGAATCAGCTGTGGTTAAGAAGTGACCAGCATCACTGAGGTGAAGCCTTCTGGGAGGTGTTTCCTCAGGCTCGGCACACAGAAGTCGTGGTCCAGAGGCAGCCAAGGCTGGCTGTACTTTGTGCTGGCAACTTAACTTGGTAGTGTAAGAGTCACCCAGGTGGTGCTGGTTTTGAGGGCAGGAAGGGGTCGTGGAGAGCAGCTGAGGCTTGGCACTGTGTGACAGGGTTGGGGTCCCTGAAGGGAGCCCAGGAGAGGCTAATGGTGAAGGTGCAGCCCAGTTGCAGCAGAGACCCCAGCACTGTGGAGATGACCACCAAGGACAGCAGCAGCAGTGGAGTGGAGTCAGCTGGGGCCCAGAAGAGTAGCTGCAGGGGACGAGCTGCAGTGACCCAAGCCACCGGAGGGGCCCAGAAGATCCTGAGGGAATCCCAGACACGGGACATTAAACTGTCAGACTGACTGGGCGCTGGTTCTTCCCTCTTCAGTAAGAAAGGATTTAGTTTTGATAAGACAGGAGCCCATGGTTGAAAGACTCTGGATTTTAGAGAGGCTGAAATTTTAAGTATTTGCGAATTTAAAGACTGTGGGACTTTTAGAATTTTGAAAGTTTATAACATTGGTATTAATCTTGGGGAAGAATAAGAGAGGAAAGGTTTGGCTTACCCGTGATGTGTTTGTGTGTCCAGTTGACAAAGGCCAATTGCGCTGGACAGTTTTAGGTCAAGCTTGACACAAACTTGAGTTACCTGAGAGGAGGGGAGCCTCCATTGAGAAAATGCATCCCTATGATCCAGCTGTAGGGCATTTTCTTAATGATTGATGGGGAGGGCCCAGTCCAGTATGTGTGGTGCCACCCCTGGACTGGTGGTCCTGAGTTCTATTAATTAAAAAGCAGGCTCCCTTGGTCATGGTGTTGCATCAGAGCAAGAGTAACCCTAACTGGGACACATCCATTCTCCACACTTCCCAGGACGGGACCGTGGTACTGCCAAGACCTGCTGTGTGCACAGAAGAACAGTGAACACTGCTCAGGGCTCTTTCTTTGAGATGGAGTCTTGCTATGTCCTCCTTTTGTAAAGATCTTCCTGCTTTGGCCTCTTGGGTAGCTGAGACTATAGATACACACACTACCCCTTGCCCATGTGAGTTTAACAATGGTCCAAATACTCATGAGCGTTCAAGTACTTGTGATCCCACGGGAGAGGACCAGCGACCATGCAGAAGAGGACAGTCAGCCACGTCAACAATGCATGTGTGCCAAGCCCAGTCAATTGCTGTCGTGAGGCATTTGCCAAAATTCTAGGACATTACGCCGTGGAGAGGAGGGCTTTTTCATACCTAACCAGAGATAACCCGCCCTGGGACAGAGGATGAACTGTGACCTTGATAGGGATCAGCCCAGGGGTGGGCGGGCGCAGCTCCAGAGCGGTGACCGGCTTGGCTTCTGTCTAACACTCGGCAGAACACACTGCTTGAGAGGCTCTGTGTCTGCTTCCACCCAGCCCTAGCCTAGCCAGGGCCGAGCGTGCAGAATGGACTGATGATGACAAGGAGCCGCCACACTCAGGCCATCCCAAACGGGAAACGGGCACCGCGTGCCTCCCGGGTATCGGGAGTCAGGTCTTGCTTTTGTGTTGTCGCACCCTTTGGAAAACCTCCCCTGCGGCTGCCAGGCTGCGAGATTCAGCCGGCTCTGGGAGAGGCAGATGCCTGCAGCTTGCTGGGTGACGCTGGCGCCATAGACGTGGCAGTAATGGGCCGAAAGGTAAAAAAGGCCAGGAGGAGGAAGCGACCACCGAGTTGCATAACAGGGTTCGGGGATGGACAACGGCGCCTCACATAGCTACCCCACAGTAGTCTAACAATCAGGAGCTGGTCGGGAAGGTCACGTGGCGAGGTAAAGGACACTGGTAACCTGTTCCAGGTGTCTGGTACAGATTCAGAATGGCCACATGCAGATGCCATGGCAATCTCTAAGATGGTGGACATGTCATTGTCCTGAGCCTGGGGGGCCTGCGCTGTCTTAGGCGCTATGGACCATGGGGAGCAGCTTCTTCACAGCTTCCTTGGAGACTTGGACCTGTCCAGAGGGAAACTTCCAGAAGCAATTGGAAAGCAGTTCTTAGGGTCACTTCTGAATGTTTGTCTCACTCCAGGTTCCCTATCAATTGTTCTGCCCCCTTTCCTTGCAATTTGTTTTTATTATTTTTAAGTGTGTGTGTGTGTGCACATGTGCAAGCGCCCATGGAGGCCGGAGGTATCAGATACCCTGGAGCTGGAGTTACAGGAGGTTGTGGGTCACCTGACATGAGTGCTGGGGGTCAAACTCAGACCCTCTCTCTGCAAGAACAGAGCTCTTAACTGCTGACTGATTTCTCCAGCCTGCTGCTCGCCACTGAAATGTATTTATTTACTTAATTATCTGTTTGTTTGCTTTGGTGCCACATCACAGGTGTAGAGCTCAGAGGATAAAACCTTGGGATTAGTTCTCTCCTTCTTCCTCTCTCTGGGTTCTGGGCACCAAGCTCAGGTTGCAGCCTTATGTAGCAAGCGCCTGGGCCTGCTGAGCCACCCCACCTTGGCCTGTTTCTCTTCTGATAGACAACAGTAAATAAACCGGGAGGAAGCCATGCAGTTCACTTTCTGAGTCATCTTCCTGACCACCTTCCAGTCCCGACTTAGGTGAGGTACTGACCTCCCTGACTTCAGACTTGGGGTGGGCCTTTACTGATGCCCTCGGATGCAAACCAAACAGCCAACCACCTATAACTCCATCTCTGGGGTACCTGTTAACTCTGGCCTCCACAGGCACTTGCGCATGTGTACTCATATACACACACACACACACACACTCACACACACTCACACTCACTCACACACTCTCACACACACACACACTCACACACACTCACACTCACTCACACACACACTCACACACACACACACACACACACACACACTTAAAAGTAATAAAAACAAACTGCAAGGAAAGGGGGCAGAAAGTTTGATAAGGGACCTGTGGTGAGACAATCAAGTGACCCTAAGAACTGCTTGCCAGTTGCTTCTGGAAGTTTCTCTGTGGAGAGGTCCAAGTCTCTCTAAAGTGGGAAAGAGGAAGAAAGTCACCCCCAAACAATCTGGGAGGGCACTGGGAGGGGCACCTGCAACACCAAGCTGACGGTTTGGAAATTCCACATGCCATCTCCTCCCTCAAAAGGGGCCCATGTCTGCCCAGAACACAGTCCACAGACCCTGGCAGCTGACTTAATGCCACATCACCAGCCTACCTGGCCTGGCCTTTAAAACCACAACAAGGTACACTTGGTGCAGGCAACGTCCCCAGGGGCTAGGAGGCCTGCAGGAGGGAGGTGGTTCTGGGGCTGCCTTCTGAGGGGCGCTATTCACTCTCTCGGCCCACAGCATCCTGAGAAGCTCAGGACTGAGGCTCACCTGTGACTGCCGCCTATTACTCTGGAGAAGCTTGGCTTGGGTGTGGAGGAAGGGCTTGGCGAGCTGGCAGGTGACGCAGAGCCTTGGAGGCCTCCTAGGTGGGACCTCTTTCTAATCCTGGCTACTGTGTCCACTTCAGAAAACAGGTGTTGAGAGGGATTAAAAGCTTTGTCCAAAATCTCAATTACTTAGCTGTAGCTGGGATTAGAGCCCAGGTCACCTGTATCCAAAGCCTATTTCCGGCTTAGAGCGCTCAAGTGCCTTTCACAAGGGCCACTTTTTCCACTGCCCCTCTCCTCCCCTCGGACCTGGCTCCCGTCGGGGAGGAGTGGGCAGGTGGGATGCCCATAGCCTGGCACAGCCATTGTTTCTCTGGCCCTGGCACTTGGGGACATGCCTGCATGCCTGTGTGGTCTTTTCTCAGCTGACAGGCCAGATGGCGCCCAGTGGTGGGCTGAGTTCCAAGAATCTGATGCCAGAGCTACAACCTTTGTGGTTTGGGGGAAAAGATAAATATCGTGGAAAACCCACACAGTCATTCACTTAATGACTATAAGTCATCGGGGGCTTTTAATGGATGGCTGTCTCCTCACAAGCCAGACAGAGTGAGGAGGGATCCAGCAACACCAGGCCCAGGTGAACAGATGGGACAAGGAAGGCTCTGCGAGGTTACGTGGGGAGTTGTGGCAGGGTAGCATGCATGTGTGCACGCCCATGTGCACACAAACGGGCATGCATGCATGCGCACAGTCGGCTGTGGCAGCGGAGGGAGGCTGAGCGCTCTGCCTGGAGAAACAGAGCCGACTCCAGAGGCGGAGCTTTTAACTACCTGTTGGCAGGTCAGGGGCAAAACAGGGCTGGCAGGGGAGCGTGAGTGGGACCTGCGACTTCCAAACATGTGGACAGCTTTTAACTGCTCCCCCAAAGATATTCTGGGCCCTGCTGAGGAAGTCTCTGTCCTGGTAGTGAGGACTACAGGATGATGTCCCTTGGGGGAAAAGAGCCAGCAGTATATATGGAGTTGGGTTCGTTGTCTACTCAAAGGTAGCTGATCCTAAGGATCCAGCAGGCCCAAAGGATCCCTGAGCCCATGCAGGATAAGGGGCTCAGGAGCCTGGGGAGCGAAGCCAAGGCATGGTAAGGGCTCAGAACACCAAAGTTCCTAGAATCCTTGGAGGATGCTGATCAGGAGGGTGGACGGAAGGGACCCTAAGGGGCAAGACAGACTATATCCCAAGTGGATCCCAAGGGGTTTCGAGCAAGGAAACAGCAATTAAATGCACCCTCCTAGTTTGTACTCAGGACCTTGGGTGGGGCTCCTCTCATTTTAGTGAAGTCCCCCCACCCCTTTAATCTCTCTCTCTCTCTCTCCCTCCCTCCCTCCCTCCCTCCCTCTCTCAGACAGGTCCCTCCATGTGGGCTATCCTGGAACTTGCTATGCAGACCAGGCTGGCTTGGAACCTACAGAGATCCCCCTGTCTCTGCCTCCCTGAGTGCTAGAAGGAAAGGCCATGTGCCACCGTGTTCTAGAACCCGGCTCTAGTGAGTTTAAAGTTCATGTGTGCTATGAAGGATGCAGGGAGAATAAGGCTATTCACTTGTTCCACAGGGACAGAGGAATGAAAATTATTCAAGGCCTTCCTAGGAGCCTGTTAGAAGGCAGGGCAGAAACATACAACATACACTTGCCTAGAACAGGCTCTATAGAGACCCCCACAGTGAGAGGACAGGGTTGGGGGATGCAACAGTTTAATTGTTAACTCCATACAATCTAGAATTACCCGAAAAGAAAGTCTCAGTGAGGAACTGCCTACATCAATCTGGCCTATGGGCACGTCTGTGAATTGCTGTCTGAATTATGTTGATATGGAAAGACCTGGCCCCCTCAGGCAGCACCATTCCCTAGGCAGGAGTCCTGGACTGGGATGTGACTAGCTATATCAGGTTCCTGCTTTGACTTCCCTGCAGCAATGGGCTGTGACCTGAAATTGTAAATTGAATAAACCCTCCCCCTCCCCCCCAGCTGCTTTTTAAAGTTTTTTGTTGTTGTTTTTGTTTTCTGAGACAAGGTCTCTCTACATAGCCTTAGCTGTCCTAGAACTCACTTTGCAGACCAGGCTGGCTTTACAGAGATCCTCCTGCCTCTGACTCCTGGATGCTGGGAATAAAGGTGTGTGCCACTATGCCCAGCTCTCTAAATTGCTTTTAGACTAGGTGTTTGGTTTTTTTGTTGTTTGTTTGTTTTAATCACAGGAACAGAACTAAGGCTAAGGAGGATGGGTTTGGTGCGGGGTGGTAGGGATTTGGACGCTCTGATGGAGAGCAGCGAGCTATGTTCTGGCTCTTCGGGGCCAAGTTCATAGGTATAAACCCCAAAACTTGTTTAGCACCCGACAGACTTGGGTTATTGTCCCTCACTGTAACTACTAAATCCCTAGCTCAGACATGCTAACTTTGGATGTCAGGGAAAGGCAAATAGGATTGCCATATTATAGCCACATAAGAAAGCTGGCCCCAGCCACTGTGGGCTGAGGAACCAGCAGGAGCTGGGCCGAGGGTCACCTTGGTTCTGACAGACTCCTAAGGAAAGACAGGCTATGTCATGAGTGATGAGGACATGGGGACCTCCCTGGGCCATCAATCCAGCCCCCAGCTTGTGTGGGAAGAAGGCCACACACTCCAGCCACCTGATTCTGTCAGGATGAACCTGTTTAGGTACAAATGCAGGCATGGGGCTGTTCGCATCTCCCCGGTCAGCTGGAATCCCAGAGCTCTTGGGCCTGGGGTCTGGCCCTTGATCTCCTGCAGCTGCCTCGGTCTGGCGCTGAGCACCACAAGAGGTGTCAGGTGATCACTTGAGAGGCTCTTAGTAGCCTCCTCCCTCCCTAGTTATATTCCCTCCTGGTAAGGGAGATGGAGGAGGGAATGCTGAGCGGGAGGGAGGGAAGGAGGGAAGTCAGGTGCCCAGGGTATGGGAGCCCTGCAGAGAAGCACAGGCCGAGCTGGTTTCACCTCTTTTTCCCTGCTGATGCCTGACCTCGAAATAGACCAGGAACTGAGTAACCTTGGAGGCAGGGAGAAAGGCAGGCAGCACATCAAGGTGTATGCTAAATGAGCTCTGCTGAACAGGGGGTGAGGTATGCACACCAGCAACCCCACTTCCTCCTGGGGGATCTGCAGCCTCTGAGCAGCAAGTCTGGAGGAAGCTCAGAGCACCTGACTGGTAGGAACATGGAAGGTACCTGTTGCTTTCAGGTAACACAGCAGCCTTCAGCAGACTTACACCCATGAAGATGGGCGGAGCCCAACTCAGCTTGTGCAGTCGGATACTGTTCCTTGTGGGCACAGAAGCACCGTTAGTGACATTCCAGGGTGTCACTAGTGACCCCAGATTGGGGATCTGTGGATGGTCTAGCAACCTCCTTTCCCTGGAAGCCCCTGACCACCCCCCTTCCATGACAGTGCAAGCAAGCAGGTCCGTAAAGAAGCCCAGAACGGCCTATGTGCTGACACGGTTATCAATGTGAAATGCAGATTCCTGGGCTTTCTTCATGACCCCTAGGCATCTGTGAGGCTAGTTTGATGGGGCTCAGGGCCTTCTGCAGGCTAGGCAAGTACTCTGTTTCTAGCCTAGAGTCCCAAGCCCATACTACAAAACATTATTAGTGTCTATGTGCACACGCCATAGCATGTGCGTGGAGGTCAGAGAAGCACGCTGGAGTCATTTCTCTTTCACCTTTATGAGAAGCCCTGGGAATTACACTGAGGTCACCAGGCATTCACAGCAAACATCTTTGTCTACCAAGTCATCTTGCCTTCCACCCACCAGTCCATATTTTTGAGCATTTTGGTCATCGGTCTAGGAACCAGGCATTGAGAAGCACCGTTAAGGCCCTCATTCCTCATCTGGGGAAGGGCAGCTAGGAAGTCTTCTTAGAGGGTTTAGCTGCTGCTGGGCTTGGGGGAACAGCCTCTGCATCACTGGTGTGGGGCTACGTGGCTGTCATAAGGGGTCAGGACCTCAAGCCCTGGGCCCTGGGCCCATCAAGGCTTCTCGGGACCATCTTTTGATCCATGCCCAAGTAAGCTACTGCCATGGGCTGAGTGGAACGACCTGGTGGCTTGTGACCCTGCCTTCGAGATTCACACTCCCATAGCACCTGCTTAGCAACACCCTTGGCAGCACTTCCCTCTCTGCTTCTCGGCTCCTGCTCAGGGGTCACGCGGCATCGTTAATATGCACTTAACTGTTCAGCTCTGCGACTCGCCCTTCACACCTGTGCTCCACACAGCTTTCTGCTGCCTGTAGCCCTCTGGGCTTCTATGGCTCCTTCAGCTTCTGCAGGGCCAGCGTTGGGACACAGCTACATGGAAGAACATGCTTATTGCTTTAGAGCAAGAACTTTGTCTCATTAAGCGATTACTGCTGCTCCCAGGGCCACTGTGCTGGACACTTATGTCAACTGGACAAAACTGGAGTCATCTGAGAGGAGGGAGGAGGAGGAGGAGAAAGAGGAGGAAGAGGAAGTCTCAACTGACAAACTGCTTCCCTAAGATCCGGCTGCAGGCAAGCCTGTAGGGCTTTTTCTTAGTGACTGATGGGAGAGGGCGGAGCCCATTGTGGGTGGTGCCGTCCCTGGACTGTGGGTCCTGAGTTCTGTAAGAAAGCAGGCTGAGCAAGCAATGGGAGCAAGCCAGAGAGCAGCACCCTCCACGGCCTCTGCATCCATCCGCTCCTGGTTCCAGGTTCCTGCCCTGCTTGAGATCCTGCCTGGGCCTCCCTGGATGGACTGTGATTCAGGATAAACCTTTTCTCTCTGAGCTGCTCTGGACTACAGCATTGCATTGCAATGATAGTAACCCTGACTAGGACAGCCATGGTTTAGAAGGGTTCTGCTTACAACATGCGTCCTATAACACAGAGTGAGCACTGCTCAGAGGAACGGTCCAAAGCCAGCAGGGTCAGCAGGTGCCATGGCCTGATCTCTAGGGCAGAAGGAGCACACCTGGTATAGGTTATAATAATATAGGAGCACACCTGGACAAGAGTCACTTGGTATAGGTTATGATCCTAGTTAGTAGGATTTGGTAAGCTGGTCTAAGAGACTGAAGTCTTTTTCTCCCTACAAAATAAAGATGGTGTGTGTGTAAGGGTTAGGGACCCACCTGAAGTCACCAATTAGGGCATTTCCTTAAAAAATATAGGGCAGGTGTCACGGCACATGCTTTTAATACCAGAACTTGGGAAATGGAGGCAAGAAGATCATGGGTTCAAAGCTAACCTGGGCTATGTAGTAAGTTGAAAGGCAGTCTGAACTACATAGGAATACACTCTCAAACAATTAAGCCAGGCTGGAGATATGGCTCAGTGGTTAAGAATGTATTTTGCTTTTGCAGAGGATCAGAGTTAGGTTCCCAACACCCACACTGGGTGGCTTACAACCTCCTGTGACCTTCAGCTCCAGGATGTCCAATGTCTTCTGGAATCCACAACCATGTGCACTCACAGATACACATACTCCTTGCTCCCAACATATACACATGATTAAAACTAAAACAAACAAACAAACAAATAAAAACAAACAAACAAAAAAAAAAAACCACCGAAAACCTAACCAACCAACCAACCAGCCAGCCAACCAACCGACCAGAGTAGGAAGTCATTTTTAGTTCTGTGCCCAGTCATGGGAGTTCTGGAAGCAGAGGGTACACAGGGCAGGGAGTGGCCTGGGCTGACTGGGAGGCTTCCCTGGGCTCTGCTCTGCTACAGGAAAGACTGGAAACATCACACACGTGCCTGTGCACACGTACACAGAGGTAAGGTCAAAGGTCAGCCTGGGGGCTGGGGGAATACAGTACGCCACGTCTTTACTCCCTGACTTTGCTGCTCACAAACACAAAGGGCCAAGTGTCCAGCTTGGGGTCTGTAATCAGCGTGCACAGAAACAGTCCTGACTAAGCACAGCGCAGAAGGCCCTCGGCAGGGACACACGCCCCACGGAGACCTACTTGGAAGCTCCCCAACCAAACAGGAGAGGGCGTGGGCGAGGGTGTGGGCGTGGGCTCTGCCATGGCTCTGAATGCTTTCCTAGCTCAGGGGCCCATGTGTGTGCCTGGGTGGGAATGTCCCTGAGACTTCCCTTTGGTGGTCTCCTCATGGTGACCACCCAGACCTGGCATTCTCCAGATACCCGAACTGGGCTTTGAATTTGTGTGCCCGAATGCCCGGTGTTTCTCTTTACATAATAGATGGGTCCTAAAAGTTCCAATTCCCAAAGCTCAGTCTTCATAGGGCATTTAAATCCACCGGACACTGCAGCATCTCCTTTCGTGAGGTAAGGAACAACAAACAGGTACTCCAGTCTGATGTACGTGTTACGTTTACATGTAACGGGAGTTGGGTGCTAGACATCGGAACCCGTCTCCACACTCCTAAGCACTCCTGAACTGGGGATCAGGGAGAAGGAAGGGCCTGGCAGCCACTATCTCCCCAGGTGCCCCAGAATGAACTGGCTCACTTTGGGGACATGCTGTCTGCAAAGCTGTACTAGTTTCTAGACAAAGGAGCCAGATTTGGGACACATGAGACATCCTAACAGGGCCATGATGAGCGGGTGAGGGGGGCGGGGGGGGGGAGGAGAGGGCTGAGTGTCCCTTTTTACCCGAGGGACCCTGACTCAGAACTCATGAGTGGCTGCGTGAGGAAGCACTTGCTCAATGCCTCAGGATCCTGTGTCCCACAACTGGGGGTCCCAGGGTCATGCACTGTCCTCTGAACTGGTGTATCAGGTACTGGCCATGGCAGCAGCGAGACACAGGGCATGATGGATGGTGGGGCTTAATGCCACCCGACAGAACCGGTGTCCCTGAGAATGCCATTAAAAATAAAAACAGCAACCTTCCCACTGAGCAAGAGGAGGGTTCAGTGGGGAAGGGGGAGAGGGAAGTTGTTATAGTGTGGCTGGCGGGGGGTGGCACCAGGGTGTCCTCAAGGAAGGAGCAGGTGGGTCTGGGGTGACATTGGACAATGGACAAGCAGGAACAGAGAGGTCTGGAGTTCTGAGAGACCACAATCAGAGTGATGGTGGCCTGGAGGAGTGATGATATCCCTTGAGAGGGTATGACAAAACAAGCCAGTGCTGGAGCAAATGATAGGTAGTCTGATGTCATTTAGAGAGGGGGTGGGGAGAACACACACACACACACACACACACACACACGAGGCGATTCCTGTATGAGATGTAAAGCTAACTCTCTGAGAAGAAAAAACAGGCCTGTTTCTGTGTTATTGATTTCCTTGTGAAGGAAAGAGACAAGTTAATCCTTTCACATCCATCATTCCAACCTGAGCTTGGCAACTGCCAGATGATAGGATTCATTTCACACTAGCCTGAGAGTACGCACCTGAACTTCTAGGGTGCACCCTTCCTTCCCTGAGCCCCTAACTCCTGGGATGAAAGCAGAGGGTTCAGCACTGGTGGGGATGCACTGGCGGGGGGGGGGTGTAGAGCCATACCCTCTGAGTTACAGAACTGTGTCCTGGTCATGACTGCTCTAAGCACCATACCTGTAGGGCCGCTATGCCCATAAGATCTCTGTCTTTTTAAGAAGTCACTGTGATACTCTAAATCTGTAAGAACTGCCATTCCATCTCAGGCACTGGTAATGGCCAGGTCCCCTTTCCATCCAGGGTCTGTACTGCACACAATGGGGGGCAACATCTACCTGTTTACTCCTGGAGATTTACTCTGGAGCCGCAGCCAATGCCACCACCACAGAGAATGGCCACCACAGAGAATGGCCTAGAGGTGCAGCACCGTAGCTGGAGAGTGAGAGCGGCTGCATCCTGTGACAATCGCTGCTGCGCCCAAGCCTTACTTGCTCCTGGTTAATGCACTGGTCCTGAAGGCCTCTAGGCCACCTCCTGCCCCAGAGTGGGTGAGAATGAATATTCAAGTGATCCTGGCGGTGACCCACTTATTAGCAGATGCTAGACAGCCCCAGGGCACCACAGCCACTGTAGAAAGTACAAAGCAATTCTGGCAGGGGAAGGGAATGTCCTTGGGAAGAGGCTCACATGTCCAGCCCTACCTGAGGTACGAGGAAAGTCCACTTTGCTCCCTGGGAACAAGTGGCAACCTGAGAGAAAGAAGGTCTGAGTCCACAGGAGGGTCACGTCGCTGCCGCCCAGGCTCTGGGACAGGGCCTGCTCTGGGGACGGCAAGCTGGTATATTCCAAACTGTGTAGCACAGCTAGGGTTGCCCTGCAAGCAGAGCACTTGTCCTGAGCTTGTAAGAGCCCGAGGACTGCCCTACTGAGCCAGGCTGTCTGCCTCAGTCTAGGAACCCTACAGAAGCAATTCTCTGGGTTGACAGCGTGTCCTTGACGGTGTGACTGGGAGGCCGGAAGCAGACACACAGAAGCCACTGTTAGCAGTGCTCAGAAGGAAGCACACTGCCTGAGGTGTGGTGGACCTTTCCTGTAATCCCAGCACTCGGGAGGTGGAGGCAGGAGGATGAGGAGTTTAAGATCAGATTTGGTGAGTTCAAGGACAGCTTACACTGCAGGAGCCCCATGCTACAAACCAAAACCATCTCTGAAAATCAGCATCGAACAAGCCTCAGCAAGCCAATTCGAGCGGAGCCGAGCCCGAGCTGAGCTAGGGTAGAGAAGAGCTCTCCGTTTGGGCTGTGGGGTTTCCATGTCTCATTTAGAGGACACTCTGTCCTTGTCTGTCTGTGCCTTCAACATTCTAGGAAGAAACATTTGGGTTGAAAAGAGGAGCTGCTGTTTTCAATGTCGCAAATGGTGGAGGACGGGCAGTGTTACAGCACAGGGGCAATCAGAAGACAGTGGGCGGGGACAAAAGGACTGGGCAGGGCTACTGAGGAGGCTCAGGACACAGAGCTCAAGGCAGGTGACTGGCAAGCAGTGCTGCCCTGAGCTCCAACCTCTCCTCCGAGGAGGCATCTGGAGGGGTCTGGGGAGGACGCCCCTCACCCACAGAGGGAGACCAGGTATCTGCTGGTTGTGAATAGGCTGCATCTCCTCCCAGTTATCTGTGCCCCAAAGGAGGATCTCACAACTCCTGTGGAGAACAAACTGGGGTCACCTTGTCCTGTCCCAAGGCAGCCAATAAAGGCCCCCTGTCCGACACGGCCAGTTTGTGGCTGGGTCTCCAGCAGGCTAAGCCCTACTCTGCCATCTGCGCTCTGGCTCTGTTGGGCTGGTGACTGTTGGTCCGCTCGTGACCCAGCAGCATCTGCCCACCTGTAAGCGGCGGATGCTGCCAGCTTTCAGCTCTCGGGAGTCTCCACTGACCCGTGATGATCTCTGGGAGGAGGGATGGAGCTCCAGGACGAGGGGTAGAGGGCCAAAAGTGCTGCCGGAACAAGGAGCTGCTGACAGGTGCCACCACGGGTACGGGCACCGGGTAGAGCCCCGGGACAGAACGTCAATGCGACCCCACAGGGTAGATCCGCCCCGGGACGGGACAGTCGCACACAACCCACTGCTTCACTAGGACCCTGGTTCCTTGGCACTGTGGCATAGAACCAAAATACCAGGTTTTCTTAGGTGTGTATGGTGTATGCGTGTGAGGGTGCACCAGCCTGTACGTGAGCATGTGAAAGCCCGTGACGTGTTCCTGTATCAGTCCCATGTCTCCTGTATCACCCTTTGCCGTATTTTTGAGGCAAGGTCTCTTGATGAATTTGGAGTTCATCGCTTTGACTGGACCAGTGGCATGGGCCCCTTGGGTCCCTCAGCTCTCCCCTTCCATCCAGTCCCCGCCCTGCACTGGGGTTGGATATGGATGCTTCCACCAGCGCAGCTGCAGGCTGCCAGACGCGCTCCCATTTCATCTTTCAGAGGAGCAGGGAAGGGGGCTGAGCGCACAAAGATAACCGGAGTAGGCTGTTAACGCTCATGGGCACTGACAAGAATTCACAGGTCGCTCCTGTGGCAGCACGTCAGGCCACCTGAGAGCACGCTGGATGAAGAAGGAGAAACTGACTCATCAGCTGCACTGGGAATCATGGGAAGAACCATGGACACTGGGAAGGGAGGAGGAATTTTCCGTCTGTCAAGGGAAGGGGCTTTGGGAGGAGCCTGGTAGCTGCTGGTGGAAAGGCTCCCTTCCTGATGTACCCATGGTGCAAATCACAGACAAGCATCAGAGGTAGATCCTAAGCCCGCCTATTCTCATTCTCTGTGCGCATCTCAGGGGCTTCCTGAGGACTCTGCAGATTATAAAAGCCTGTTTCTTTATCCCACAGAAGAGAGTTCCAGAATAGCAATGAAGATATTCCTAAGTCCCTTAAAGAGGCAGGCCCGGGACAGCATCGTTCACCTGAGGTGATTTATGTGTGGGGTGGGAGGGTGCTTCCAGCCTACGCCTACTGGCTTGCTGCCCTGCTGGCATTTTGAGTGGACCTCGATGAACAGCAAAATCAGACTAGCCGGTGGTGAGAGGCAGGCCAGAGCCTTGGCAAGGAACAGATGACTTGAACTTGAATGATGAAGAGGCCAGGTTATAGGATGCTGGACCTACTTCTGAGATCCAAAGAGACCACTTGCTAGGGTCTAGTTCCCCTTAGTTGGGAGGTAAAGATGCTCTGATCATCGGCCAGGAGGCTGGAGCCTGGGGAAGCCGCCGGCATCTTTGTTATCTTTTCTCTTGCTCCTCTGTAGAGTAGAGCATGGGGTGGGATGCGGGCATACAGACGGATACAATCCCTGGCACTTGGTGTCAGGAGGCTGCGAGCTTTACTGGACCACAGACCCTGGGAGCTGCATGCAAGGCAGCAAAGCAACGTCCAAGATGAGCCCTGAACCAGCCACCCTCTGAGCCGGGAGAAGTGTCCAGGTGAAGGGAAGGTTCTGGGTAGGATGGGGCTCCAGCTCTGATCATGCCTACTACCCGGAAAGCATGTTCCTGGGGAGTCACTAATCTTCCCCTTTCTCCTCTGAAGGCTTGGCCTCTCAGGCCTGGAGAGCTTGCAGGCACCAGGACAATTAGCTCCCTGAGTTATAAGCACAATATCTGGGAGATGAAGGCAGTAATTAATGCCTGTCTGCTTTCCCGAAGGGTTCCCTCTGTTCCGTCAGAGTTATTGAGACTCGGGGAGGGAGGCTTCCATCATGTGGAAGGTTTAGAGAAAAGACTGAGGGGACAATTTACCACAGCAATAACGATGCTTCTGAATAATTCACCAAGCAAATGGCAGCCACCAATACCCCTTGTGCTCAGTGTGGACTGTGCTGTGGGTTGGGGCGTATACCAGGCAGAGGGTGAGGACTGTGTGGCCTCCCCTGGTGAGGACCCACCAGAGCCCTGCCTCTGTCATTCCTCCCTGGAGCACACGGACATCTTCCCGCTCACACCCGGGGAGGAACAGATTCAGAGGGCCTTAGTGAATACTTTTGTCTTAATCTTGGTAGACTGAAATGCTAAGAGACTAACGAAGCCTTGGCTGGACCTCTACTTGGCCCCTGGCTGCCTGGTGGGTTCATGTGCCTACTCCCAAGTCTGTAGAGGTGGACCTGGCCACCAGATAATTTAATTCGCTATCAGATACCTATCCAACTTTCGATGGCAGGTCAGGGATGAAATTCTGCGAGCACACAAAGTCCTGGCCAGTCCTGGCTTTATACCCCAGAGAGGAAACAGATCATGGAGTGATAGCTCCAAAAACACAGGCAAGACATCTCCTGAGCCACAGCCTCAAGGTCCCTTCAGGAGCCTGCCTGCCTAGAAAGATTCAGCAGTCCTTGGGATTAATAAATCCAGACCACAGCAACACAGCCGACGGAGTCCATGGAACCCTGATCCAAGTCAAGAGGCCACTGGCAGGAAGACCCCGCTCTCTCCTCACCCCTTCACCTCGGTCCAGCAGCCATGACCAGGACTGAGCCACTTCCAGTGTACTTGATCATGTGCCAGGGCCAAGAAGAACCACGCGGGGGCAGAAAGCACTAAGAGAAGATGCAGAAGCCGGAGGGAGGCATTTCCGAGCCCGCCTCTGAAGCAGGCAGAGACAAATGGCCTCTGGTGCTGTGTCGTCCTATTATCTGAGTCCTGTCTGGTGTATTAGTCAGCTCCACCCCCACCATACCCCGGCACGAAGCAATCAAGAGTAAGGCAGGCGATTCATCTTCTTCCCTCATCCATGGGAAGACAGGAGGAGGGCTGGGCTGAGCCCAACCTGTCTGAGGAGGCTGTCTGTGGAAAGGGTCAACTGTAACATGTCTATCCTGTCACGAAACCTAACACCTGCTTGTGTGTAGCTTGCTGGCCTGGAGGAAGGCCAAGAAATGGGAAGTCTCTGGAACGCAAGACCTTTGCAGAGTACCCCTCAAACTACATAAGCTCACAACAGCCTGCTAGCCTGAACCTGGAGGCCCATTCCATGCGGCTAAGACCTCACTCCTGAGCCAGAGTGTGGCAGAGTGCAGGACTCTTCTCTGGACAGAGGGCCGAGCCAGGAAGAGGACACTCACCAGATAGATCCTGTAGACATCCACCCGGCGCAGGGGCCCCCAGCACAGATCAGTGTCGTTGTATTTGGCGTCTGTATCCACGCCGCAAGAGTCATTTCCAGAGATGCTGCTGAAGAGAGCAATGGCAAACTGGGGCTCAGTAATGGCAGGGAGAGGCCGTGGGGCTGCAGCTCGCTCTTCCCATAAACCACTGCTTAGGACAAGCCCCACTAGTTCATGCAGCACAATGGCTCACGGGTCTGGGAATACAGAACGTGCCTTGGAAGGGCAGAGGGCACAGCTGGCCCTGTGGTGAGTAGGACCCTAGGTGTGACGTTCCTTAGACTGTGGGTTTGTTTAGGGCTGTGCTTCTATGGAAGACCCTCTGCCCCGCTAGTGGAGCAGGCCTGTGGGTCTGCAGCCAACACGGGGACGGAAGATGACGGGGTTACTCACCAGGTCACCTGCATGAGGGACACGGGCACAGCTGCTGCGTAGATGGCGAGGTCTCCATACAGGTAAGTAATGATGCAGAAATAGAACAAGTTGACCCCCACTGAAAGCAACAAAGTCACAGGTCAGGGAGCCAGAGGCAGACACGTTTGCGTTCTCTTTTGACGCCTGAGTCTTTCTTTACGCTTCTGCTGTTCTCAGTTCTTCAGGCCATTTGCTTTCTACAAAAAGTGGGGGGAAAAAATGACCCCAAATTCCTGTTTCTTATTCTGGCTGGCTAAACTGTGAGGCTTGGCAGGAGATGCATCAGCTTGGGACTGGTGCCTGAGAGATTCGTCGAAACTGAAGATCAGAGAGAGGAATCAAATCTACGCTGGCAGGCCCGGAGAGATGGCTCAGTGGGTGAAGGCGTTTGTCGCCAAGCTTGACAATCTGAGTCTGGCCCCAATCTTGGCAGACTGTCCTGTGCCCCACCCCTGGCCTTGACGCACACATGCCTTCCACTCCCAAACAAAATAAATAGTATAATAAATACATAAATGAACGAATTAATTAATTTGGGCACAAAGACCCAGGCGCGTGCCCTGGAGAAGCTTGGGCACCGGTAGCTCGGCTAACTCTGAGGTCTCGGCTCCACACTTGCATTCAGACAAAGTGCTCAAGTTCCGGATGCTAAGCTGCTGGTTTCTCTGAGAACAGGCAGAAAAACGAAGTGACAGCTCCCTTCTAATCCTGGTGGCTCAGAGCAGCCTACAGGTCCCCTGGGGAAAGCCTGGGACATGTTAGTCCTGGGCTATGTGAGGTCAGCTCTGCTCCTTGGAATCCTGAGAGAAATGGCCAGAAGAAAGAATTTAGGAAAAAAAAAACCCACGAGGGCACAGCATGTGCTTTCTAAACATGACAGGTGCCATGCCCTTCCCTGACACGTCAGAATTGACCTTGATGTGGCCTGAAGCTCCTGGGGCTGGCTGTCATTCACGACCCCAGGATCTAGGTACAGTCCACTGCAGGCCGCCTTTCCTCTCAGATGCCGATGCTCTCAGTGGGAAGGCATTACTGCCTCCAGTCACTTTGGCTGTTTATGAACTGCTGTCAGCCCTCCTTGATCAATAAAATTTCATTACTAGACACAAAGTAGGAGGATCAATGAGCTTCCCGAGAAGATGCTAACATCTGGGCCTGGTATGTCTAGTGACAAGAAATGAGTTTGGAGCCTTGGGGAACCTTTTGTGGAGGGTGCAGCTCCGCCACAGGTGACCCAACTGGTGGTCTCAGTTATTGAGCAGGGGTGGGCTCTGGAACTAAACACCAGAAACGCTGTCTCACCGTCCTATAAGCTCGGGACAGGCTGCCATGACAAAGGGTTACCAGCTCAATGTCATCAGTACCAAGCCTGAGAAGACCTAAAGGGGGTACTGGGGCGGGGCGGGGGAGGGGACTCTTGAATGGCTGGGGCTGCTCCCACTATGAGATGTGGGCAGAAAAGACAATACAAACTACTAATGCATAAAAATCATAAGAAATCAGGGCAGGAGCATGGGGTCCTGAGTTTGGATCTCCAGCACCCCATAAAAAAAAAAAAAGCCAGACATGCTCCTGTAATCCTAGCACTGAGGGTGAGACTGGCTGGTCAGCCTCGCTGAATCTGTGAGCCCCAGGTTTAGTGCAAGACCTTCTCTCAAAGTATATGGAGGAAAGAGGAGGAAGACTCCTGACGTCAGCCTCTGGCTTCTACACACATGCATGTGTGTCACACACACACACACACACACACACACACACGCACGCGCACGCGCACACGCACACGTATACAAATAAGAAGGGAAATCAGGATGGACTACAGACCACATTGACAAGCAAGATGGTTTAGAACGTGTCTGTTCTCCCACTGAAGAGCAGTCGGTTTTTCTCAACCTTGAGTTTGGAGAACGCTGAGCGGCTCCCGGAAGAGGACGCTTATGTGCTCCCCCTTGGTGGGGGCCAGTGACAGAAGGGGACAAAGAGGAAAGGCACAAATGCGGCCTCAGCACAGCCACGCTGGCTTTGATGAATCATGCAAAGCTCCACTAGGCTGGCCCAGAGAGGGGGAATGGAGTCACCCTTCCTGGACCGGTCACCGATCTGCACCCTGGATGACAGGCTGAGCGCTTGGTGTTTTGTTCCGAGTCTAGTAGGCTCCTGTTTCTGCAATTCCCCCCTCCTTCACTCCACAGCCACACTCAAGACCGGAACTGACAGAGGTGCCCCGCTTGGCAAACGGGGAGGCTTTGGCACAGGGGCATAAAATCTAAGCTTAGAAAGAACGGCTTACACCGGCTGTGCTCCACGCCTGTGCAAGTAGGGACAGCGAAAGTTTGAGCACTAACTATTAAGCTCTTAAAACAGCTCAGTTTCCAAAAAATAAGATTTGCCACAGGGACGGAAAAGGAAGGCTATCGCTGGCAGATACTGGAGTCAGGTGGACACCCGCAGGTTGCAGCAAATGCCAGCCAGGAGCAAGCCGAGCCGGAAGGCACGTGTTGCCTCGGTCCCCAGTGCGCGATTACTGCTGGGCAGCAGCAACGTGGGCTTCTAGCTCCCTCTGCTGGCTGACAGGGGACAGGCGTGCGAGGGAGATTCTATAGCTGTGTACCACTGGTTCCTTTAGCTGGAAGGCAGCGACCTAGGACTGACTCCTGAGCTAGTCAGATGGACAAGCCTCATTCCTGAGGCCAGTAGGCAGGAAGGAACCCCAGGAAGATAATGGAAAGCTGCTCAGGCCTCCCAGCAAGATGGCTGCTGTGCTCCTACCCACCTGCCCTGCCCCTCAACAGGGAACCCCAGTCCCAAGGCCGGGAGTTTCAGCAAGGGTTGCACGTGCCCGTCCCACACACCGTCCCAGAATGACTGTTACCTTTATTGAAGAACATGGACGCCATCTGTCCCATTTCCACGCGGTCTGTGATTTCAAAAAGGTTGGCTGATGAGCGCCTCTCTGTGGAGCCGGAACAGACAGGGCATTGGTTGTTCACCAGAAGAGAACTCTGGGAATTCTCTAGAACAACTTTATCAAGCTTCTTTTTCTCCCCTCACTCCCCAAGTCCCTGTGCTTGCCAGCCAGTTAGGCGGTCTGTACCGAGATACAGTTCCCCGGCACTTTCAATCTTCCTTCTAGTATTTCTTGCTTCAAGTATTTGAAGTCTTTTTAATTTCTTTAGTTATTTGTGTGTGTGGTACTGGGGATGAAGTCCGAGCTCAGGGCACACTGGGGAAGTCTATTACCAGTAAGCTGCAATCCCAGCCCCAGGTCTACAGAGAATTCAGGCATGCTGCTTATGGGGACAGCAGGTGCCCCGAACTCTGGCCAGCACAGGACGAGACAGTGAGGTAAGGGTGTGTGTGTGTTTCGGGTGGGGGTGGGGGTGTGAGAGAAGAAGTCAGAGAGAAGCAGAAGGGCAGGAACTAAGGCACAGCGCTTAGGTAATGTGTCAATCTACACACAGGGGGCAGAGGCGGAGCCAGCAGAGGCCTGCGCTCAGGACCCCTACTCCACAGGCCTTCTAAACTGACACTTCAGAGGCTGTCTGCAGGGAAACTCCCCAGGAACCTCTCTGACCAGCAGCGCGAGACTTACGCACAGACAGGATGGGCCGTTTCTCTGCCCTCTCGTAGTTGTCTTGGCTGAGGAGGTCGCTGTCTGAGGCTGTGGACGAGTCTTCGTCATCCTCTTCCTGAGAGACAGTGGGATGGGTGAGGAGGAAAAGAAATGGGAGAGCTGAGCATGCAACGTTAAGAGACCCCAGCTGACCCTGGCCCTTCTCAGTCCTTCCAGAAGGTGTCCCTTGAAGGCTCTGGGTGTCCTGTCGCATCAGCGGATGGAGACAGGAGGGTCCTTGGGACAAAGGCTCAGAGTGAACGAATGAGCTCCAGGTGATTGTGTCAGGGACCAAGGTTGCAATGCTAAGACAGCAGCCACCATGTGTGTCCCTCGAGCTGCATGTGGCTTCTCTGCTGAAGCTAAAACTTGGGACAGGGCTGCTGGAGAGGCCTGCGGACAATGCCCGGGTGCACAGAGGTACCACCTTCAGGATCGGGGTGGGGGGAGGTGACACACACACCTTGTGGGTCTCCATCCTCTTCCAGCGGAGCTGGGCATTGGCTGCAGCCATGGCCTCCATCGCAAATGTGGTTGTCACGAAGCTGAAGGGAAAGCCACAAGTTAATGGCATGAAAGGCAGCAGGAAGAACAATCAGACCCAAGCAATAGATTCTCAACCACAGCACTCTCTCCTCTGAGAGCTGTTTTCCATGGAAATTCTGAGATGGTCCTCCCTGGCTCAAACCCCTGGTTTGGGGCCAGCGAGCTGGCTCAGTGGGTCAAGGTGTTTGCTGCCATGTCTGGTGATCTATGCTGATCACTGGGACCCACATGAAGGACAGAGAGAACCCATTCCTACAGGAATGTGTGACACACACACTAAATAAATGTAAAGGAGAAATTAAAGTGTCACTGTGTACATCAAATGATGCCTTGCCTCAAAGTCACTGCCGACACAGAGTCTATCTCCTGCACAGGAGAGGGTTATCAGCTGAAGGGAGGGTGTGCTGACTGGTTTTATGTCAACCTGACACAGGTTAGAGTTAACTGAAGAGAGGGAACCTCAACTGAGAAAAAGCCCTCCATAAGATCCAGCTGTAAGGCATTTTCTTAGTGATGGACGTGGGAGGGTCTGACCATTATCCCTGAGCTGGCGGTCCTGGGTTCTATGAGAAAGCAGGGTGAACAAGCCATGGGGAGCAAGCCAATAAGCAGCACCCTCCATGGCCTCTGCATGAGCCCCTGGCTCCAGGGTCCTGGCCTGTGTGAGTTCCTGTCCTGACTTCCTTCAGAGATGAACAGCGATGTGGAGGTGTGAGCCCCTTTATCACAGCAGTGGTAACCCCGACTACGACAGAGGGTGACTGCCCAAGCTGGGGAGGTAGCTTGGCACTGGTAGGTGGCACTCAGGCAGGTGAGGCAGTCCTGCTACCTGGAAAGGGGCTGCTGGGGCAGACCTGAGATAGTGCTCTGAGGAGGCGGGGTCATTCACAAAGGGGCCTCTTACAGCTTCTGAAGGACAGCGGGCAACTTTTAACTTCTTTCCAGAACACGGAGCAGTGGTCAACTTTCAATTTCACATTAATGTGAGGACTGTGGGGACGGAGGCTGCAAGCGTATCTCGGCTCCGGAATGCAACCCCTGTTCCTTTGGCAGCACCTTCATTTCCTAAATAATTTGGCTCAATTTTAAAGTAAGTGTGTACTCCTGTTTCTCTAAAGGGAGACTGGGAAAAGGTACTAGATGCTTACCCACAGCCTCCCGGGCAGCTGGAGTGCCCTATGCTTCCATTCACAGTAGACACAGGCTGCCGCCTTCGGCTGCTGCAACCCTGGGTGTGGATCTGCTCAGGCTGACATTTTTTTCTCCAGACTTTCTGAGGACTACACAGCTCTGTCCCCATACCCTCCAGGACTGACAGCAGCCAGCAGTAAATGCTAAGCCCTGCAATCAGGTGGGAAAGGACCAGTTGGGCAGCTCACAGTTAAACCCACATCCCTCCATCAGAGGGTCAAGGATGGGAGGCGGGGCGTCAAGCCTGGGGAGGCCCAGAAAGGTTTCTTATTATCTTGCTTAAGTGTTCCTTCTAAGGACTGCTTTTCCGTGCCTTACTGGAAGCGAAACTGAAATCGATCTTAATTAAGGCATATGAAAGGCTTCTAATGGTCGCTAGCAGAGCCAACTCATTGATCACATTCAAACACAAACCGGCTTAGCCAAGCGGTGAGTTGGGGGCTTCCAATAGTCATCCTCCCTTCAGACATACTGAGCCTTTGAAGGGGACACGGTGACTCGGACACGAATTCTGAGAGCTCTTGGTTGCCAGAGCATGAAGTATGTCATAAGCCAGCTGCAATTGGAGGTTCACCCCCAAGGTTCCCCAAAATAAGTGCATGAAGAAACTTCAAACGCTGGGTGTGACCCCCTCCCGTGAGCCTCTGCTGGGCCTGTTTCCTTCAGCTTTTATTTCAGGGTGCTCTTCTCCTCAAGCCTCTGGTGTGGTATAGCTCCCTCTTGCACCCCCAACCCCTACACACCTTGCTTCAGCCCCCACACCCCAGGTCCCCACGCCCCCAGACTCACAGGCCCCCACACCCCAAACCCTGGGCCCTACTTCAATCTGCAGTCTCCCCACCTCCCCAGCCCCTCTCCTGCTCTTCTCTTACCACCTTGTAACTTGCTCTTTGATTTACTCTGTGGAAGGTCCCTCACATGGAGGATGGTGTGGGAGACACACTGCTCCCCAGGGGAGATTCTCCTTGGAGGAGTCTTCAAGTTTCCCTACCGCTTTTATTTTTTGTATACATGCACGTAGGGGTTGGGCGGGCGGGGTATCTACTATGTAGCCGAGGATGACCTTCCACTCCTGTCTGTCCAGCCCTGGGATTACAGGTGTGTACCACCCCACCAGGCTTCCTTCTGTTTTTAAGTTTTATTTTACTGTACATATATCTTTTTGCCTACATGTATGTATGTGCACCATATAAACTGTACACTACCCACGGAGGTGAGAGCAGCTGATCCCCTGAACTGGAGTTACAGATGGCAGTGAGCCACCATGTGGGGGTCGGGAACTGAACCCCGGTCCTCGGCAAGAGCAACAAGTGCTCTAAACTGCTGAGCCATCTCTGCAGCCCCGACTTCCCACCTCTTTAATATGGGTTCCTACCTGGTGAGGGGGCTCGACTTGCCTTGTTCTAATTACAGCTTGGGTGGGCCACTGTGATGAGACTTCAGAGTGACAGGGGAATCCCCAAGAGGAGGTTCTGTCTGCTCTGAGGTACCAGCTATTGACCCCTCCAACATCTGGTCAACAAAGCCAGTATTTGTGAGGGCCTGGGCGGGTGGGGTGGACACAAGGGAAGTCCTTAAAAACCTGACTGCCCCATATATACGTATATGTATGTGTATGTGCATGCATATATACATGCATGCGTATATACATATGTATGTATTGGTACATCCGTATATGTATGTGCCTGTAGTAAATTATTTTAAGCAAATCTAAATTGCAAACTGATTCACTAGCCGGCCTTTTTGGTGGTTGGGTGCTGTCTTCTCAGAGAGCAAGGACTGATAGTTAAAGAGATAAAACGCAGAGGAAGGAGTCTGAGAGTCTGCCGGGACTAGCTGGCCGGTGCCTCCTGAGGCACCCCCAAGGGCTTGTCTGCGGTTGTGGCTTAGGCGCTTAGGGCCACTCCTCTGCTCTGTTAGCAAAAGGCCCTGGTGACCTTTGGACTCACTGTCCTTGCTCTGGGCCACCCAGCTTAGGCCCCGCTTACCTATGTGTATGGAAGCAGCAATCTTCCTAAGCCTCAAGAGCTCTCCTGTTAATTGAGAGACATCCAGGCTCCCTCGGTGGACTTCCTCCAGTTCTGTCCCCAGCCCCGAAGCGGCATCCCCAACACCACCCCCACCCCAGCAGCTCTTACCTCATGAAGCCTACGAATACCAGCAGGATGAGGCTGACGAGCCACCCGGCAGTGGCAAAGGCCTTGGGCATGGTGAGCGCGCCCGTGCCCACGATGAGGTTAAACATGTACACCAGCCCGACCTGGAACCAACAGGAGCAACCTTCAGTCAGGGGTTCAACTGACCTAAGGTTGTCTCTGGATGACATCACAACAGTGAAAGCCTTCCTAGGTCTTCACCAGGGAGGCAGGGGAGGGACGGCACCTGAGTCCTAAGGAGCTACCATCTGTAGCCAGGTGCTGGGAAGCCACGCATTTGCATGGACACCCGGGGGACGACAGCTCCTAGGTCTCCATTCTTATCAATTTCTGTCTGTGTCTGCATTCTACTCAACCTGGCTGGGGTTTCCTGAAGACAGACTACCAAGGGCAGGACACTGGCACAGGGCTGAGCAAGCCCACTGACCTGAGATCGTCTCAGAGGGGGTGGATCCCTTGACTCGCTCTTCTCCTGGACCAGCTCTACCACTGTCCACTGGGGTAGTGGCATCCACCTATCTATATCCTTCTCCCCATACCAACCTCAGGATTGGGTCTTTTTGTTTTGTTTGTGACAAAGCCTTATTATGTAGTCCTGTCTAGCCTAGTATTAAGTAGCCCAGGCTGGCCTTAGACTCATGGCAATCTTTCTGTCTAGGCCTTCCAAGTCTTAGGATGATGGTCGAGCAATACCACAGTTGGCTAACAAGTTCGGGATTTAAACCAATAGCAAAACCAATAGGGTGGAAGAACTGGCTCAGTGGGTAAAGGTGCTTGCTGCTAAACCTGACAACCCAAGTTCAAGTCCATGGACCCACTGACTCCTGCAAGTTGTTCTCTAACTGCCAACCATGAGTGCATGCATATGCATATACATACTGTATAAATAAACAAAAATATAAAACATGACACATAGTTCACATGCTACAAAATTAAAGTCAAAGGGGGACCTCACTGGACCCTGCTCAGGTTACCTTGGGCTTGACACCTCTGGTCTTCTGATTTGTAAGCCAGGCTTTTTACAAGTGACTGTGCCGACAGCAGACACATTCCTACCTTGGCTGGAGTCAAATTCACCACTGGCACTTTGAAGTCAGTGTGTACCTGGCTAGAGTAAGTTAGCTAGCTCAGCTTAGCACACCCCGTCATTCAGCCATTACTGAGCCTGTTCGGTGCTTGGAGATGTGGATTCAATGGGACTAGACAGACACACCCCTTCACCTGATAAAGCTGTGGACTACAGAGGGGAGAGACAATGAGAACGGAGACATAGATTACACTGAGAGAGAAGAAGAAGGAAGAGAAGAGCTGTGGCTTTGTTGCAAGAGATAAAGTAAAGTGCATTGGGTAAATAAGCTCTGTTGGCTCCCGGCGGCCGTTCTGGCAATGCCAGCATTTGGGAGTCTAAGGAGAGAGGATCATGGGTCTGGCTAACCCAAGATTCACAATGAGATGCTGAGGAGGAGGAGGAGGAGGAGGAGGAGGAGGAGGAGGAGGAGGGGCACACAGACTGTTGAGATGGCTCAGTAGGTAAGAGTGCTGTCAGAAAAGCCTGAGCCTCTCTGGTTGATTCCCCTTGAGCCTGTGTAACAGTGGAGAGAACCAACTCCCAGAGTTGTCTTCTGACCTCCATGCATGGGCCGTACTCCACATCTCCTGCTCCGTGCGGCTCCCCCTTCACAAGGAAATAAGGCCAAGGGGAGGGACTTCCAGCTACAAAGGCTTATAGTGGGAGAAATGGGGGGACAGGACACAGGACCTTGAATGTGGTGCACGCCTTTAATCCCAGCACTTGGGAGGCAGAGGCAGGTGGATTTCTGAGTTCGAGGTCAGCCTGGTCTACAAAGTGAGTTCCAGGACAGCCAAGGCTATACAGAGAAACCCTGTCTCAAAAAACCAAAAAATAAATAAATAAGAAGAATGTGGGGTTCGAGGGGACACTGGGACAGATGGTTGGGGGTAAGGACTTTATGAAGAGTTATTAATGTCATGGCTGGACAAACGGATAAATGACAGCATGCTGAGGGCTCTGAAGAAGAGGAGTCTGGTCCTCATGGCTTAAGTGTGTGTGTGTGTGTGGGGGGGTCTTACAGCTTTTAGGATGGGGATGGTTTCACAGTATAGCCTGCAGCCGGGGTCTCTGCCTGCCACGCGGCAAGGAAAAAGAAATGTGTGGCTACCCTCTTGTCCTCAGGCGAGAGATCCTGGCACCTCAAAGTCTATTAGTAGGGGTTTGCAATGTCTGTGTGAGGGGAGGACCCCTGCTGGAGCTGTGGTCTGAGCCATAGCTGGATTCTGACGTCACATTCTTACAGGTGTGCATAGGACTTTCTGGCAGCCATATAGCGGCTGCGGTGGGTGCACCAAGTTATGGAGGACACAGGCCCTTGTGGAAGTGATGGCCATAGTTTGGAGGGTTTGACGTACGGGTGACAGGGCAAGACAGTGCGGAGGTTCCTCCATCTTGTGTTCTTGCTGAGCTAGCCTCCGGTTTAACAAGAATCTGATCTTGATAGAGAATCCCAGGGAAGACCATGTAATTCTATTCTAGGAATCAAAGGTCAGGATGGGCTAAGTTATCTTAGCCTGTTTGTGCAGAACCTCCTCCAGATAACTGCTTATCTTAGTGTCTTGGTGTCTGTTAAAACTGCCTGCTTCAAACTGCTTACGCTGCAAAGCCCCCATCCCCCATCCCCAGCTGATGAGCAAGATCTCTGTCCTTTAAAATCCCGTGATCTGGACACTTGGGGCCACACCTAGGTCCCTGTCCTGTGTCATGTTGTCACCCCCCCCCAACACTGGGATATAGTCCCAGCCAGCTGGGATAAAGACCTTCAATTGGCTATACACTGAGTCTGAGTGACCATCTCCAGTGGGCTCCCCATAGGACTGAGAACAGATCCCAGCCGACCCCTGACATCTTCTAGACTCTGAGCAGCTTTGCTCTCTGCCTAACACTCTTAAGAAAAACACTAAGCAGGGGTAGGAACTTTATGAAAATGGCCTTCTGAGAGGCTTCTCATGGTGGAAGCAAGGCAAAGGGCTCTAAGAACATGACATAGGCTGGAGACATGGCTCGGTGGTTAGGAGCACAAGCTGATCTTCCAGAGGACCCAGGTTCAATTCCTAGCATCCACATGGTGGCTCACAGCTGTCTGTAACTCCAGTTCCAGGGGATCTGATACCCTTCTCACAGACATACATGCAGGTAAAACTCTAACACATATAAAATAAAAATAAAATTACTTTAAAAAAAAGTAAGACTAGTGGCTGGAGAGATGACTCAGCAGTTAAGAGCACTAACTGCTCTTCCAGAGGTCCTGAGTTCAAATCCCAGCACCCACATGGTGGCTCAGAACCATCTGTAATGAGACCTGATGCCCTCTTCTGGGGAGTCTGAAGACAGCTACAGTGTACTTACATATAATAAATAAATAAATCTTTTTTTTTTTTTTTAAAAAAGTAAGACTAGGCAAAAACTTTGTGGGAGAATTAGGAAGTATAAGAAGCATTTGTAGAAGCCAGGGACAGCACTCAGGAGATCTGAGCTTAAGGCTAGCCTAGTCTACAGATGGGGCCCAGGACAGCCAGGGTTACACAGAGAAGCCCTGTTTTGAGAAAAAACATTTGTTGGGTTGAGGAAATGGCTCTGTGGCTAAGAGCATTGGCTGTTTGTCCAGAGGCCCTGGGTTCCATTCCAAACACCACATGATGGCTCATAACCATCTATAGATTCAGTTTCAGGGGATCTGACAACCTTTTCTGACTTCTGTAGGAACTGCAATCATATTATGCACATATATACATTCAGGGAAAACACCTAACAATTTTTGATTTAAAAAAAAGTAAACTAAGCCAGGCAGTGGTGGCACATGCCTTTAATCCTAGCACTTGGAAGGCAGAGGCAGGCGGCTTACTGTCTACAGAGTGAGCTCCAGGATAGCCAGGGCTACACAGAGAAACCCTATCTTGAAAAACCAAAAAAAAAAAAAAAAAAAAAAACCTCAAAAACCAAAAAAAACCCACTAACAACAACAAAGTAAACTAGGAAACAGACTTCTTCTAGAAGTTGTTTGTCCTGCTTTGTTGCTATTTTCAGGTCCAGAGTAAACACTGTGTGTCTACTGGGAGCTCAGCAGTGCAAGGCAGGGCTCCTTTGCCACCTGTGGGCCTCCGTAGTCTGGGCACATCCTAAATACTCTTTACTTCCGGGAAAGGTACTCAGTGAGCACCAGACGTGAGTGACAGACAAAAGGAAGCCACTCTCAACTCAGCCACAGGCCAGGTCAAGAGGAGCTGTGGAAAGGGAAAAGGAGGTCACATGATGGGGGCAGGGGGCAGCCTCTCTGGAAGGGCGGCAGAGTGGAGGAAAGAGGCCCTGCTGTGTTCTCTGAAGATCAGCCTACACAGGCAGGCTCACCGAGCTCCTCTGTGTGCTGAACTAGGGAAGGCACAGCCCTGCAGCTCCATGCCCTAGAGTTTAGTACGGTGTTCTATCTGCCTGCATCCCCTCCACCAGAAGACGCCCAGGACACCCATGCACCATCTCTCTGAAGCGTCCACTCTGATGGCAGTCAAAGGAGTCAGAAGGCAGCAATGGTGTCTGAGCCCCAACCTGTGGAGATGGTTCATCCAATAATGTGCTTGCCCTGCAAACCCGAGGCTTTGAGGTTACTCTTGAGCACCCACATAAAAACCTGGGGCGTGGTGGCATATTACTTTAATCCCGGTACTCAGGAGGAGAAGGTGAATGGATCTCTAAGAGTTCGAGCCCAGCCTGGTCTAAATAGTGAGTTCCAGGCTAGCCACCATCTCAAAATAACAACCACTCAAACAAGCCTGGGGATGGGAGCACTTGTTATCCCAATAGGGAGGAGGGTGCAGGGGGACCCTTGGAGCTTGCTGCCTAGCTGGCTTAGCTGATCTCGCAAAGTACAGGTTAAGGACACTTACTGCTCTGCAGAGGGCTGGAGTCTGGTCCCCTGCGCCCATGTCAGGCAGCTCACAGGCACCTATAATTCACTTTGGGAGATCTGCAGGGGATCTAACACCCTCTTCTTGCCTACACACAGACATGGATAATACAGTTTAAAAAAAAAAAAGAACAAATCTAAAGAGACAGGGAAGAAGGGAAAGAGAAGAAGGAGTGGAGGGGAAGAGGGGAAGGGGAGAAAGGCAGTGGGCTCAGTGTGCCACTGGAGAGATGGCTCAGTGGTTAAGAACACTTGCTGCTCTTGCAGAGGACCTAGGTTCAGTTTCCAGCACCCACATGATCGTCCACAACCATCTGTAACTCTAGATGTAGGGGATCTGATGTCCTCTTCTGGTCTCTGTGGGTACTAGGCACGTGGTACATAGCAAAATATCCACACACATAAAATTTAGAAACAATAACCAACCAACATGCTCTCTCTCTCTTTCAAAAAAAAAAAAACAACTCTCTCTCTCTCTCTGTCTCTCTCTGTCACACACACACACGCCACACAAACACCCTAGACTTATTCTTCTAGGATGGTAGATTAAGAAACCCTAAGGTAATCAGAAGATGCAGTGGAAGTGGTAAGGAGCATGGGACCTGAGGCTGTGGATGTCAGCAAGGAAACAGCATCTTCCACACAGTGAGGTAACCGCCCAGAAACTCACAGTGGCCGTGACAAAGGGTGCGCACGAGACCTGTACAAGCTTAAGCCAGTCCAAGTCCCAGCATAAAGGGGGAAGGAGGGCTTGAAGCCAAGTGACTACCGGAAATTGAAAGCTGCCGAGAGACAGAGAGACAGAGAAGAGAAGAGAAGAGAAGAGAAGAGAAGAGAAGAGAAGAGAAGAGAAGAGAAGAGAGAAACTGACTGTGTCTGTGTGTGTGTGTGTGTGTGTGTGTGTGTGTGTGTGTATGTGTGTGTGTGTAGCCCCTAGTAAGTCACCCATGCTCCTCCAGTAGGAGGTCACCTGTCGCAGAGTATATGAGCAGTACAAACTGAACTTGATGGCCTTTTGTTTTACACAAAGCTGAGTGGGTAGGGAGGTAGGGTGGATCTGGGAGGTACTGGGAGAAGAGGTCAATATGTTCAAAGCACATTGTACAAAATTCCCAAGAAACTAATTAAAAAGAACCTTAGGATCTGGAGAGATGGCTCAGGGACAAAGACCACTTGCTGCTCTTGCAGAGGACCATGGCTCAGTTTACAGCACCCACACGGTGGCTTAAAACCAGATATAGCTCCAGTTCTAGGGGATCTGACGCGCTCTTTTGTCCTCTGAGGACACTGCATGCATATGATATACATACATGTATATATATGTACATATGTATAGATATATACACCTATGCACATATGTGAGTACACATACACATGTGTATGTTTATATATACATACACACATATGTATATATACATCCCAAACATTTGTTCACATAAAAATTAAATCTTTAAAATAAAAACGGTGATCTATAAGAAGATGGCTGCTTTCCTCAGAACCCTGACCACCACTTGATTGACACTACCCTGTCTCCACCAGCACCCATCTTTCCCTCGAGACATTTCTCTTCCTTAACCATATGATTAAACCACAGCAGTGGTTTATGGCAAACCGCAAAGACCCCCCTGGATAAAATAAAGCACACACAAAATGGGAAGGAGGAAAGGGGGAGGCAGGCGGAGCAGAGTTTCTGAAGCACGCAGGCCTAACTGTCCAGGCGTCTGTGGCCATGAGGTGGCCCGTGTGCATGATTACATAGCGGAGGCACAAGAAATGGGGACAAAAGGCACTTTCCTTCTAAAATGCTATCACAGCAATAAGTCACTTCCTCCTCGTCTCTAAGTTTGTAGTTAGTGTCAGAAAAAGCAGGAACTGTGGTAACGTGTAGGGACAGTGCTGACAAGGGAGACTAAGAACTATCACACGATTGCACGGATGGGGCCACTGTCCACTCCAGCACTTGAGAGACCTTCCCTGGTAAGCTGCAACGGTAAAGTAAGTGTGTGTGTGTGTGTGTGTGTGTGTGTGCGCGCGCGCGCGGGTGTGGGGTTGGGGGTTTATGGCTGCCTGTGAATGGCAGGGCAGCTGTTGGAACTAGAAAAATCCTAAAAAGGCGGCTCATGGAGAAGAGCCACTTTTCCTGGAGACAGTCAGTACCAATGTGAGTCAATCCAGGTTATTCACGATTACCTCCAGCGACTTACCCAGTGAAGGCCCCGTGATGCAATAACCACAACTAACTGCATACTGCACAGAGAGAAGATAAACTGAGTGCGTGGGGGAGTGCAGGGGCCACGGAGCTGAGACAGAGGGAAATCAATCTCTCTAATTGTCATAATTGCATGCTCTACGAAACTGCAAAATTGGGAGACTCTGCAGTTCACCGCCTCTTTCAACATCCAAGACCACAAGAGTTGTGCAATTTAGAATTCAGCGAAGGACCAAAGAGGCTGCTGACGACTGAGAGGAACACAACTCCACGGCGACAGCTGTTGGTGACTGCCCATCTAACAATCCCAGATCTGTGGGGGCCCTGCGATAGATATTACGGGAGACTAGCAAGTTGGTTATGTTTGGCTTGACGCTCTCTGATTGGCGTCTAAAAGGAGAACTGGCTTGGAGAAAGAACTCAGCAGTTCGGAGCACCTGCGACGGCTGCCGAGGATCCCAGTTCACACCCAGCACCTACACTGGGCAGCATACAACCGTCTACAACTCACTCCAGGGCATCCGGTATCCTCTTTTGGATTTGACAGGCATGCACATATCCACAAGCAGACACATTAAAATAAAAACTTAAAAAAAACATTATAAACAAATGGGCAATGAGCCTGATACATATATAGTCTGAGCCAAGACAGCTGAACCCTGACTGGAGCTATGTGGTGTTTCTTCGGTTGTGTTCTTCACCAGGGTCTATTTAAACCAGGGCCGTAATTAGTGCAGTCCACACACAGCAGTGGGCTTCTCTAGAAACCAGGAGCAAGGTGGTAAGGAGAACACAATTATGGAGAAAAACTCACATAAGGAGAATAGAGCTCCCCGGTCTCTGTGATTTCGCCCGCCATCTCCAGAGAGTGCCCAAGAGGTTACTTCTGTGCAGTGCCAGCAGCTGCTGCAGCTCCTAAGACAAGAGAGTAGACTTTAGTTCTCTCGTGGTGGAGATGGGCATGGCGAAGCCTCGCGGACTGCCCCTTTCACCTGTAGCTTTTTCATCTCACACACTTTGGCCTCCGTATCTGCCATGAGACAGCCTTG
This sequence comes from Tokudaia tokunoshimensis, assembly GCA_036184795.1. Classification (NCBI taxonomy): domain Eukaryota; kingdom Metazoa; phylum Chordata; class Mammalia; order Rodentia; family Muridae; genus Tokudaia; species Tokudaia tokunoshimensis. Next base: position 6,918,679 of record BTHU01000010.1, read on the forward strand.
GTGGGACAATGCCTTCTAACTTGACTCTCGCTATGCAAGGTACTTCCCTGCGCCTGGATGCTGTTCACACGCCAAGTGACTGAGGGGGCTTCTGGGGTCTTTAAGCCTCACTCACCATCACAGCCCCCTTCGCCCTAAAGTGCCTACGTCCGGTTCATTCAGTATCTATGAGCTCACTACCACCACGCAGGACAGCCCACACAACTGTCTGCTCCTCCGCCCACAGCAGACAGCCAGCTTTTCCAAGGTAGCCCCTCCGTACTAACTCCTTGCCCCAAAGCCTCTTCTTGTAAACGGGGCCTCGCGCACCCACGCCTGCCTTTTGCTTTGCCTTAGGGTCTCCCACCCTTAAGCCTCCCTCGCTTCTCAAGAGCCCGTCCCGGAGCCTCTCCTTCCCTTCCCCTCCCCTCCTGGTGAGACTCCAAAATTCACACCCACCTCCACCCTATCCTATCCTCCTGCCCGTCCCAGACCTGCAGCACGGGCACAGCGGCCACCCCCTCCAGCGCCGCAGCTGCCACCCGGCACCAGCAGCCCCCCCGCACCAGCGCCCGCTACGCGCATGCGCACGCTCCCCTAGTCCACCTTCCAAGCGAGCGCGTGGGGAGGGGCGCAGTGCGCTGATTGGGCGCCTCGCGGGGGCGGGACCGGGATTGGGCTCTTCGGCCGCCGTCTGCGTGGCGGAAGCGGACGGTGCGCACCTACGCGCATGCGGAAAGCTTAGTTCTCTAGGACAGACGCTGACGCCTGTCGCTGGGGACGCCTTCCTCGGCGGGGGGTGGCTGTGAGCTTTGAATGTTGCGGCGCTTAGACGGGCGAGGAACCACTGTCGTGCCACGCAAAGGCCTGAGAACTTTGAGTGGGGCTTGGGGACAGAAAAACGGAAGGGCCAGAGCCGGGTGACGTGGACGCTTGGAGGCTAGGGTTGGAAACAGGTCAAAAAAGGGTTAACAGGTCATTTGGGGGTGGACTGGGGCACGTTGGGTAGGAATGGCATGGAAACCGAGCCAGAACTTGGCCCCTGAGTAGAGCCGAGATGCGTTGACCGCTTCGGTTCTTTCTCTTACAATAGTTTTAGAATCCCGGTTGTTTCAAGTAGTTGTGAGGGAAAGGCAGGACGCTCTTCTGTCAACAGGAAGAGTTCCAGTTCCCACCCTGCGTGGAAAGACACTTGGGGCTCTGAAGTCTCTGACTCTCCCCACTTGTAGGCAGCTACAATGAAGCTGAATGAGAACACCATGCTGCTGGGCAAGAAGGTAGTCCTGGTACCCTACACCTCCGAGCATGTGCCTAGGTAACTGACTGCTCGCTCACCTGGCCGGCTGTGACGTGGAGGGTGTTGGAAACACGGGGTCTTAATCTAGGAGCCTGTTTTGTTTAAGAAACGGTACTTGTGTGGTGCTATACACCTTTGATTCTGGCAGAACACTTGGGAGGCAGAGGCAGGTGGATCTCTCAGTGACATTGAGGCCAGCCTGGTCTATATAATAAGTTCCAGGCCAGCTAGAGGTTCTTAATGAGACTGTGGTCTCAAAGTGAGGGGTGAGGGTGGGGATTCCGTGCAGGAAAAATAAAGCTGAAGTGGAGAGCTCATTTTTAATTTTTTAAAATGTATTTATTTATTATATTTGAGTACACTGTAGCTGTCTTCAGACACACCAGAAAAGGGTATCAGATCTCATTACAGATGGTTGTAAGCCATCATGTGGTTACTGGGATTCGAACTCAGGACCTCTGGAAGAGCAGTCAGTGCTCTTAACCGCTGAACCATCTCTCCAGCCCCTGTCATATTTCATTTTCCCCCCTTTACATCCATCTCTCAGCTTTCTTCTTGGCTTTTCAACCAGGGATTACATCATCCAGATGTGTGTAGCAAAGAACAAAGACATGTCTTCTTCCCTTGTTCTAAATTATTGATGGCATTCCCTGGTATTGTCTAGAGACTTAACGTGTGCTCGTCCTAGATATTGAAGTCATTATTTTGATGCCTGCTGTTTAAAGGCCAGAAGTGAGATACAGGGTCTCTCTGTGAGGTCAGTTGGCAAACATCCAGTAGATGGAGAAACTGGCAATGTAGGGGACAATAGTTTTACTTTGGGGAGGTCTCTGTCACCCTGGCTTGTAGAGGTCTTCCCAGCCCTCTTTGCTGAGGTCAGATTGGCGTGTACTTGACCTCAGGAATTGGAGGAGTGTTTGGTTTTACATTGCCTGGGTGGAAAGCTGGGCATCTAGAGCTAACTGCCCTCTCTGCAGCTGCTTGAGGGAAGAACCTACCTTTGCTGACTACCTATACCCACCTCATCTCAGAAAGCACAAACTCATACTTTCTGTGGTAGCTTTTTTTTTGGGTGGGGAGTATTTTTTTTTTTTATCGATTATATATTAACTGAATACCTACAATGAGTTTTGACATAGAGTGAAAATGACTCTATCTCCACAGCACTTATCCTGTGTGGGCAAAACCAGAAAGCAGCGGATGTCAGATCCGTACTTTATTTCTTTTTTTTAATTTATGTATATTTATTTAGAGACGGTCTCACTGGGCAGCCCTGGCTGGCCTAGAACTACGTAGGCTAGGCTAGCCTCAAACTCATAGAAAGACACCTGCCTGCCTTTGCCTCCTTGGTGCTGGGACTAAAGGCGTGTGCCACCACACCCAGTGTCAGATTCTTGTTTGTTTGTGCCTCATACTTCAGAGCTGCTTGGATTTGTACTGTTGAGAGCTGGCGTAGAACTCTCCCCGGCCAGAGCTTAAACACTCCCTCCTCTTCCTGTTCATTTGCTTTGAAGAAAGGGTCTCCTAGAACTCAGGGTGGCTTTGAACACCTGATCCTCCTAGCTCCACCTCCTGGGTGCTGAGCCTACCTCTCCACACCCAGGATACCCAGTGCTGTTGAATCAGTGCCTCTCACCTAAGGCAAGCCTTTGCCCCTCCCCACCCGCCTCAGGTACCACGAGTGGATGAAGTCAGAGGAACTGCGGCATCTGACAGCCTCAGAGCAGCTGACCCTACAGCAGGAGTATGAGATGCAGTGTAGCTGGTGTGAAGATGAAGACAGTGAGGAGGCCCCACCCCCACCCCAGGCAGCCTCCACCCTCCCCTTCTCCCACTCCTCAGCTACTGCCCCTCCCTCCCTGGGGTGTCCCTAAGCTGTAATGGTAAAAAGTTTGGAGGTCGCTTATACTTGAACCGCTTAAAGTGGTACCCGCGGCTAACTCCTTTTTCCTGAGCTTGACCCCGGACTTGGAGGGATTTAGAGACAATAGGCAATTTGATTTCTAGCTGTTTGTTTAGGCCCTGCTCTCCCTTTCCTTGCCATAGTCTGGTAGAGGCCCTCCTGCCCTTTGGGTCCCTTGTTCCTTTGAGTACAGATGCCTTGGAGAAGGCCGTTTCCCACTTCAGACCAAGGGTGGACTTGAACTACTTACCAGGCTCTGGGTCCCTTTCCTCTGCGGGGCTCAGAGGCAGCCCTATCCTGTCTGGCTCGGGTGGGGAACCCCAACTTCACCTCTCTTCTTTGAAGTCTGCAGGTGCTAACCCTGTTGCCTCTGCCCACAGAGTGCACCTTCATTGTGCTGGATGCAGAGAAGTGGCGGGCCCAGCCCCGCCCCCCCGAAGAGAGCTGCATGGTGGGAGATGTGAATCTCTTCCTCACGGACCTAGAAGACCCCACCTTGGGGGAGATTGAGGTCATGATTGCAGGTTTGTCTCACCCGGCCCAGACAGAACCTCAGAGAGCTTACCGGAGCCTGGGCGTGGCTCAGTCAGATGCTGTCAGCTTGCTCTCGAGGGTGGCAGACTGTTCCCCTGTCCCACATTCAGCACAGTGACTAACCCTCGGGTTCATCAATTTCTTCCATATACCTTGGTGTGACCCTAACCTTTGGCGCGAGTGTACACTCACGTGTGCAGTTGTGGCTTTTGTTCCTCACATGCTATCAACCTTTTTAAGTCTTTTTGTTGTTGTTGTTATTGTTGAGACGCGGTTTCTGACCAGTTTGGAAGTTGCCAAGTGGGCCAGGCTGTCTGTCTGTACCTCCTCAGTACAGGGCTTCAAACTCACATGCCACCACACCTAGCTGTTTTTACATGGGTTCTGGGCATCAAGCCCTGGCCCTCCTTGCAGGCACTCCACTACTGAGCCATCTTCTCCACCCTTAGCCCTTGTGTTTGTTGTCTTCAAAACTCCACCTGTCCCTTGCTTGGGAGGGAATCCTCCACAAAGCATTGATTCATGCGGTGGAGGAGCCCTGTCTGCTTGTGCATCCTAGATTCTTAGCTTCTGCCAAGCGCTCCCTGGTGAAGGGAGCAGGGTTAGATGGCTGGGAGCCACGTGTCCTGTCACTGTTAGCGCCTCCCTTTCCCGGGCAGAATGCTAACAGTGGAGTTTTAGTAAATCAGTGAGCCAGTACCTGTCAGGTATACACACCGGAGCCTGGCACCTGGTACCAGCCACAGTGTGCTCTTTCTCCCAGAGCCCAGCTGCAGACGCCAGGGACTTGGCACCGAGGCTTCTCTCCTGATAATGTCCTACGGTAAGACAGGCAGGACTGACCACATGGGTAGAGGTGGGTAGGCCTCAGAAGAGCCTTCCTTGGGGGGAGGCAGCAGATGACAGGCCCTCAACTGCAGACTGAGACTAGAGGCTAGAAGAGTGGAGCTTTTACTCTTTGCCTCTCTCTCTTGTAACCGGAGGAGTGACGAAGCTAGGTCTGACCAAGTTTGAGGCCAAAATCGGGCAAGAAAATGAACCTAGCATCCGGATGTTTCAGAAACTTCACTTTAAGCAGGTAAGGGCATCATTGGCGGGGAGGCCTCAGGAAGCAGAGCTGTTGGTGTCGGGGTGGCACCCAGTAGGTCTGCCCTCTGGGTTTTACAGGTGGCTATGAGCAACGTCTTCCAGGAGGTGACACTCAGGCTTGCAGTGAGCGAGCCGGAGCGGAAGTGGATCCTGGAGCAGACGAGCCACGTGGAAGAGAGACCCTACAGAGCTAGGGAGGCAGAGCCTGTGACAGCCACCCTGAGCGAGCAGAGTTGGAACTGCCCACTCCCAAGGCCAGACAGCTGCTTGGGAGATAAGAGCACAGTATCTCCGGCCTGCTCCAGGCCCTCCTGAGCCTGCCACGCCCCCTCCCCCCACTAGTAGTGGACAAGAACACCCCTTCCAACTCTGAACCATACACTGACCCCCGACGGCACTGGAAGGGGTGGCTGGAGCCCAAAGTCAGGGTGGAGGTGTGAACTGGAAGCCGGAAGGATGCGGAGAAGCAGCCTTTCCCTGGGGCCCTGGCTGAGTAAAGCACTCATTTAGGCAGCTTCCCTTGTTTCTTCTTCGGCCCTCCCCTTGGGGAAGGGGAGAGCAGGGGCAGTCAGTCCTGTTGTCAGCAGGCCAGAGTGACCTATCGTCTTTGGAAGACAGGTGAAGGAGTGGGTTGGCCTCTCTGCCCAGCATCCTTGGTCTTGCTTTTGGGACCAGACAGGTCTGAGGGAAGAATGCCTTCTAAATATAGCACCTTGTATCTGGGAGCATCCCTGTCAGAGAAGCCTAGAGTCTGCCTGCCTGCAGCAGGTGAGAGAAACTGAAGGCCACTCTCAGCCCCGCCCTCAAGTACACCTACATCAGGCTCTTGGCCTTCGGGTCAGCTCATCACCATCGCCTCTGGGCAGCTGCACCGAGCCTGGTCACTAGGGGGCAGCAGAGGCATGATTTCGGGATGTCCAGGCTACTGGCAAAGTTCTTTTAGGCTTTGCCAGAGGGTGTCATGCGCTGCTTCCCCCCCCCACCCCCACCCCCACCCCTTTGTTATCTAAAGTCATGAAGAAAGGCCAGGCACAATTTCAAAACAGCTCTGACAGGTTAGAAGTGCATTTGTGAGAGAGATGGCTCCAGATAAGGTTACTGCTGAGATCTCCCAAACCCACCAGTCCTGGCATCTCACCCAAGGCTGCAGGGAGAGAAACTGCTATCCATAGCTCCTGAATTTGAAGTGAAGCTTGTTATTGGCTCCCTTTGGACTCTACTCCAGACCTTAGCCAGGAGTTCTAGTCTAGCTTAGAGTCAAAGGTCCCTCAGGGCTTCTCCACCCAGCAGGTGAGGTAGGTTCCTCCAAGCCATGAAGGGCAATCCTTAGGCCTGTTACACCAGCCTGGGGGCCTCCACCTGGGGTCAAAGGGTGGAAGTGTGGGTGGATGAGGGAGGCCAGAGCCAGCTGAGCAGGCAGGCACAGGATGACAGGTACTGTGATAAAGGCTCTGGATGGGCTCTTCTAAGGAATCCAGACCTTAATGCTAAGATGGCCAGATAGTGACTGACTCTTCTCCCAACCCACAGGGCTCCAGGACTTCTCAACCAGATCGTCTTTACTTATCCTTTCAGACTAGCGATCTGGTTTGGGGTGGCCTTCCTGTAGAGTAGAATGGGAAGTAACCTGGGCCCTCAAGAGTCTCTTGGCAGAGAGAGAGAGTGTATTTCCCTTTGCAAAGTCCCCTCCATCACACTGTGCCACACAATGAGGCTAAGTGGTCTACTCTTCCGTGCTGGATCGATCTCCCAATCAGGTCACTGGGAGATACATGTGTCTGGGGCAGGCTCAGATCACTGAGAATCTGCACCCCTTGGTGGGGGTGAGAGGGAGAATAAGGGGATGAATACACAGGGTGGGGGTGGGGAGAGTCAAGTCCTCATATCGCGAACCTAGCTTTGCACTAAGATTCCACTTGTAGTGCTTAGAGGCCCCAGAACTCTTCTCTATCTCTTTCCTCTTCCCAGAGTCCCTACAAGCATCCCTATAGTCCCATGCCCCAGGGTGCACTGACTCGATGGAGCTAAGGGCCTGGTGGACTCCAGAGTAGCTGCAAAGTCACTCAAGCTTGTGGTTGTTGGATCCCTAGATGGGTCCTCCCGGAGTGTATCCTGTCTCTCAATCTAGGAATTCATTACCCATGCTACCTGCCATGTCTGAGACTGGAAGACAAAGGTACAAAGGAAGAGGCAGAGGCCCAAGCACTTTGAAGGAACCAGTGGATTTCTGAAGGCGTTTCCTTACAGTGGTGGCACCCAGCTTAGGACAGGAGCCAGGCTCTTCCCATGCTGCCCAAGTCTCAGGGCGAGAGTAGAAATAACATTTTAAGGATGAGACCATTGCCATGCTCTGGGTACAACAACCAGGAAAATCACAAAAATCATGAAAACAAGAACTCTAAAATCTCAATACTACACTCTTTAAAAAAAAAAAAAAGATCAAATGAATCGAAGATGCCAAGCCATAGCTCTGAGGACCTTGGGCACCCTGTCCGTTATGAGCAGTGGCTGCTATAGTCAGTCCCTGGGCAAACTTAGACTTGGTCATCACATGTAGTTGAGGGAAGACTTCTTGTCTGGTCCAAAGGTCCTTGCTTAGGGTCCCAGTGATGCTCTAGGCAGACTGGTGAGGGGACACTTTGGTAGGAAGAAGCCCTCAGGGAAGAATAGGGAGACAGAACCAACATTCTCCTTCCCTAAGGTGAGGGAAGAAGAGAGTTCTAGAAAAATCAGATTTGTCAGGAAGTGGAATGGGTGCTGATGCTGATTCGAATGTTGATTGGTGGGCACCTGGGGAGAAGAAGGGGAGCTAGGTAGGGTGGGGAGCCCCACCCTCCTGCACAAGCCAGTGGAGGCAGGGTGCTCAGAGGTTGCTGAAGAGTTCATTTTTCTTGCTCCAGTCCATCTGCGGAGCCCTCTTGCTACTGCGCTTCTGGTGGGCCCTCTCTTTAGCCACAGCCAGGGAGATGTTGAAGTCCAAGATGGGGTCAGAGGAGGAGGAGGTAGATGAGGGTTCTGTGGAATCTTGTCTCTTGGGGCTGTCTTGGGAATTTAGCTGTTAAAGAAGAAGAAGGAGTCAAATATCCACCCCCCGTGGGATCCCTGGTCCTTGGCATCAGAGAAGTGGATTAGATCCCTTGGAGCAATGGCAGGGTAGTCAGGTCACAAGAACAAACTGCACCTCAGCATGTGACCTCGAGGGCAGGCTAGTGTGCCAGGAACCAGAGTAGCCTGGAAATGGCTTCCCGTAACCAACCCCCATGGGGCCAGCCTACCTCCTCGCTGGTATCGCTGGAGGCAGATCTTGCCAGGGCTGCCCTGGGGCTCTCTGAAGCTGGCTCCACCAGGGCTTCGCGGCTGCTCTCCTGGCACAGAGAGGAAAAAAATACAGGTTGGCAGGGAATGGGAAAGGAAACTCCTGCCGAGAGAAGGGTCCTCGCTCAGGCCTTGGCCATCCGTCCAAATTCCAGATTTACATTACTGCATTCCTAAAAGGGCTGGGGCAGCCTGGTTCCATCCATCACCTGGGCAGGGGCGGAGGACAGCTGACCGACCGATCGCTCATCCTCCCCAACACTCTTGAACACTGACTGACTTGCGCCAGTGACCCAGGAGGGGCTTCCCGGAGCACAGGGCTACCTGGGCCCTCCGTCTCTATTTGGCATGAAGCAGAGACAAACACATAGGATCTCTTAACCCTTTGCAGCCCTCTCCATGCCTTCACTCCAAAGTAGCCACCGAGGTTCTTTAAGGGGTAGTGTTCTAGACCCCTGGATGGGGTGGCAGAAGGCTAGGATCACGGCTTGATTCTTGCTTCCGCTAGGTCCCTGACGAGGAAGCCTTCAAGCAGATCCTGCCAACTCCTGGCTCTGGTTTGATTCTGAGACAGCCCATGCCTGCGTAGAGGTTTTGGCTGGGGTGTGAGCCTGGCACTCAGCCCCTTCCTGGGTCCTTCCATGGCCTCGGCTGGCTCCCAGCCTCACCCCCTTCCCCTCTGCCCGAGGAGGAGGGGTTGGAAGTGGCAGGATCAGTGGCCAGACACTGAGTTTCTGTTCTTAGGGGGAAGAATGGCTTCTTCTGTATGGTGGGAGTTGGAGGCGGGGGCTGCAAAGGGGCCCCAGGCTAGCCTTTCCCAAGCGACAGCTTTGCCCCCTGACAGGGGCCGGGGTACTCTGGCGCTCCTAAGGCTCAGAACTCAGGAAGAAATTGGAACTGGGCCCTGATGTGTGAGCCTGAGCCAGTCTCTCATCTGCGCCACCACCTGCCCTGTCCCTACAGAGACGTGGGTAGGGGACCCCTTACCTTCTGTATCTCTCCATTGCTGAAGGGCTCAGGCAAGGGGCCTAGAAGAAGGAGAGAGCAAAGGTCAGCTCAGAAGCTTTGCAGGAGGAGAACAGAGGAGGCTGGAGCTATGGCTTGGGCACCTCACCAGACTTCATACAGGAGGCCAGTGGCTACAACTTTTTGTTTGGCTGCAACCCAGTACGTGTACATTTGACATTTTGATGACCCAGTAGACAGAAAGACTTGTTGGACAATTTCAGAAAACAAGATACGCCCCCCTCCCCCCAGTGCAATACCTCTATTTTTAAAATATCTCAGTTGGTAAATGGGGAACTTTGAGGGGGGTGGGGATCGGGAAGGATCATACTTGAGGAGTGCCACTTGATGCTGACTGGCAGTCTGTGATGAACAAGATGGATTCCATAATAAGGTGCTGGGGACCACAATATACAACCGACCCCCACCCCTACACTAATCAAGTGACCAACAACTGAGCTACCTTTCTAGTCCTAGCTTGACATCTGACCCAGAAAAGTCAAGTTGCCAAGCTTGCTAGAGAGTTAAAAAGAGACGGGGTTCTAGGGTAGCCAGTCAGAACCAGGTTCCCCTACGGCTAGAGAAATGGGTCAGTGGGTAGATACTTGCCACCAAGCCCTATGATACCGAGTTGGATCCCTAAGACCCAGATGGTAGATGGGGAGAATGGAGTCCTGTAAAGTCTTCCTCTGATTTCCCTCATATACCCTAGGGCAGGGCCGAGCCTAGGTAGTCACGTGTCCCAAGGGTTGCTGCTGTGACAGCAGATTTGGAGCCATGCCTCAGATTATACAGCTAGCACCTGCTACCTTGGAGAGAAAACAATGCCAACCTGGAAACAAGAAGGTTCAAGGACAGTGTCCTGGGTGGAGTCAGCAGAGGCCAGTGGCAGAGAAAGCCAGGCCTGGGGTCACCTCCCACACGGCCTGTAAAGGCAAGCGCTGTTCCACGGTCAGAGACTAGGATGGACGGACGGGTGGGGTGCTTCTGTATACTTAGGTAATGAGGCATGTGAATCGTTCCCCTTGACAGGACTGGCCACTCTACCCCTCCCCTTGGGGAACTGAGTTATGTGGACCCTGACCTCCTGCTACAATTCTGATCCTCAGGGAGGCCCCACCCACTGCAAAGTCCAGAAAGGTTTCACTTTCAGGGCAGCACAGATCTCCCTCCAAAGCCATCTTCCCAGGGAAAAAGTCTGGACTAAGGAGTAAGGGGTGCGCGGTCCCTCCTGCCTGGTGTAGAGGTCGGTCCCACTCACTTTGGCGTGGCTTAGACAGGAGGAGGTGCCAGGCTTGGCGAGATGAGGATGGGGGAGGGCGGGGGCCCAGGGACTGAAGGGAACCCACTGCTCTCTAGAGCCAGCAAGCCTGAGTTTCCAAGGTAACTTGACAGAAAGGGGGGAGGGGAGCACTGGGCCCCTGTCACTGGACTCTGATCTACTCAGCAGAGGCTGGAGGCTGCCCCAGAGTTAACTCTTTCTTCTCAGAGGAATAGCTTTAGAACCCACTGGACTAGGGAGGGACTCAGGCCAGGCCTTGGTACTGATTGAAACCCCACCCTCTCCTTCATGACATTTCACTGCTGTCACCTGCCACCTTCAGACACTCCTGGGCCACCGCTGCTACCCCTGTCTACCAACCCATGGCTGTTGGGAAGGAGAAAGAACAATCCAGAAACTTTGCCCCATCTCTGGCCAGGCCTTAGGCACCCAACTGTGAACTCACCGTCCAGGTGCTCCTGGGACGGGGTCACTTTGCACTTCTTGAAGAACTCATCTGTTTCCTTGTCTACCACCAGCAGCTTGGCCTCGTCACCTCCTGCCTTGATGGCAGACACCACGTCCCCGTGCTGCTTGCCCTCCATGCAGACACCGTTGACCTGAGAGGCAAGGCAGAGAGATGGGGTGCTGGGGAGGGTAGGCGGAGGGAGTCCCACCTGAGAACGCTGCCTTCCCTCACGTGCCTCCCAGTGGCTCTCTGACAGTCAGCTTGGGGAGCAGGACAAATGGGAAGAGCCAAAGAAAATACCCAGAGGAGACTACACAAACACAGCTGTGAGGGAGGAGAGGCCTGGGCCAGGCTCTCCTCCGACCGACCTCCCGCTCTGGGCCTTGGTTTTCTCATGTGTAAAGTGAGAAGTCTTGGAAGGCTGATCTGTGGCTCTAAGGTTCTCAGACTGTGATTCGGGGAGCAGCCCAAGCCTTTAGTTCATATTTCCTCTCGTGAGCACGGCCGAAGAACAGGGTGTCTCTTGCTGAGCTCAGGAGAGGGGGTTTTAACTCCTCCTCAGGCTAATCATCACGAAGGCCATGAGGGTGGCCCGTGGCATCTGTCTGGATTTCGGCAGGTAAATCGTGAGCGTTGAGTGTATACTTTTTCCCATGGGTTAACTACCATATATGGTGTAAAGCTGCCCCCAAAGTGCCAAAGATTAGGGAGGAAGAGCCTGGAGAACACTGTACAGGGGTATCACCTCCACAATGCGGTCCTGGGCCCGGAGTCCCGATGCCTCTGCTGGTGAGCCTGGATCCACTGCTCGGATGAACTGGCCTGGCTTAGACTTGTCGCTGTGCAGGTTGAAGCCGTAGCCATTGGGGCCTTTCTTCATGGTGCAGAGCCGGGGCCGGAGCTCGCGCTATGGAGATGTAGGAAGCACCCATGTGGTTCCATATTGTCCCAATCGGGTCTTCTCTGCACCCCTGCCCAACCCTACCTCCCCACCTAGAAGGATTTGAAATGATCCAATGGTGATTGGAAACTCTAGAGCAATACAAGAGAATCTGGCCCGGGGTTCAGAAGATGTGAATGGACACTTAGCACCGAGGCAGACTGAGTGGCTCTGGACAAGCCACTGTCCCTCTCTGTCATTCTATTACATGCTTTGGTCTTACTTGGGTGGAATCCTGCCCCACCCAAGGCTCATCTGGCCCTCCTAGGCCTGGCTGGATACTTGAGGCTCGAAGATGGGCACCTGGCCCATGTATCTGCTCTCGGTTGTGAAGGCAAGGATAGCTGTTTACTCAAAGCTGGGCAGCTTGTTTACAGTAAAGCCTTTCTTCTCTGTGGGCTCGCTTCTTGACCCCGGTGAACCAGATGGCCGGGTAAATGTGAGACTGATAACCTCAAACCCTGTAAGTGTTGGGGTGAAAGGTCCGGGGTGGATGGGGCCATCCTCAGGAGTTGCACATCCAGCCCAGGATGTAGGGAGCAGCAGAATGGATGGGGGAGGTGGGGCGGGTGGGGTGCCATTCACTAATCCCCAAGGATTCATATGGGCAGGACCAATGTCACCAAAACCCGAAGCCTGGAAAGCAGGGCCTGCTACTTCTAATTAAAAGTACTTAGTGTGGGAAAGAGAGCATGCATACACCACAGTCCACAACGTATGGGAGACGGAGGACAACTTGTGAGAGAGTTGCTTCTCTTTCACCATGTGGAGGGTGGTTTGGACTTTTTTTTTAAGATTTATTTATTTATTATATGTAAGTACACTGTAGCTGTCTTTAGACACACCAGAAGAGGGCGTCAGATCCCATTACAGATGGCTGTGAGCCACCCTGTGGTTGCTGGGATTTGAACTCAGGACCTTTGGAAGAGCAGTCAGTGCTCTTAACCACTGAGTCACCTCTCCAGTCTCTAAATTTTTCATTCTCTTCAGGTGGCTTGGCTCTGAAGCCACAGCCTTAGTGACACTCACACTAGCATGCTGGTTGACAGGTGGACTCCTGATGCTCCTCACACTGATTGACAGATGGACAGGTGGGAGCGAGCCTACAGAAGCTGGAGCCGAAGTGCTACTCTGACCTTGATGCCATGCTGGGGCAGCCTGTTGGGACACTGGCTGGCTGGCTAACCCTGGGTCGCCACCTACCCGATGGGGCAAAGAGGCTCCCTGGCTAGCTTGTGGCTTGGGGCGAGTCATTTCCGTTTCTGAGCCCCAGGATCTTCCTTTATAGAAGCTGCTTATTGCTACCTGCCTACCCTCCTAGGGTGGTTGTCTTTGAGGCACAATGGCATAATGACACAGTATAAAGCAACACTTGGGAGCTCCGAGTCCCTCCTGGCAGACCTGGACTCTGCCATTGTTCTTTCCAAGTCCTCTGCACACCAACACTTTACCATTGTTCCTGCTCCTGTGGAACAGTCCGGTAACTCTGAGATGCTGGGTGGGGGAGGGCAGTGTCCCAGTGCTCTGAAACCCAAATCCTTAGCTGGGGGTACGAAAGGCGAGGAAGGGAGGGAGGGAGCGAGAGGTGGGGGGGGGGACGGGGAGGGCTACCATGTTTCACCTCATCAGCATTACAATCCCAGCCCTTCACTCTTGGTGGGTGGGGGCCAGAGAGACTGCTGGGTCATCCAGGTAGGGTGCTTGCTGCCAACCTCAACTAAGTTTGATCTCCAGAGCCCACGTGGCAGGAGAGAAGTGACTCTCACAGGTTGTCCTGGCCACGGCACTCCCCCTGCAACCTACACACACACACACACACACACACACACACACACACACACACACACAGAGAGAGAGAGAGAGAGAGAGAGAGAGAGAGAGAGACACACACACACACACACACACACACACACACACACACACACAGTAAATTTTAAAAGTGGAAAAAGGATGCTTGGACAGGCACTGTGTACCTGTTTCAGGGTGTTGGTAGGGTTTGTGGAGGCAGAGAAGTTGACACTTGGGACTTTCCCCAGTGGCTACTTAGCTCTCACTTCAAACAGCAGAGACAACCAAATGGGCAGCAAAGAGAAGGTGGCCACAGGACGTCCCTCCTCACCCTGCTGGGACCTAGTCCCTTCTCCAGCCCTCCCAGCACCAAGGAGTTCCCAGTGAGGATTCGCTTCCTTCCAGCTAATCCCCTCGTACAAAGCTGCCACCAGGCCCTCCCCCCGGGCTGCCGGTGAGCCGGAACAGGTCTGACCAGTTGTTGCCACCAGGACAGGCTCAACTTTCGGCCTCCTCCACCACACACCTCCTGTGGCCCTTAGTTTTGCCCCGGGTTCCTCCCCACCCTCCCTAGGCTTCCCTTACCCCAGACTTCCCACAGCAGCCTTACTGGGAATCTGTCTGTCTTACCCCCACCGCCAACCACATCGGTTTGTCAGTCCTTAAGTATTGGGTCCAGAACTGGGCAGCCCGTTTGGAGAGAAGCCTAGTGATAGACAGACAGTGGAGGCGCTCTTCACACTGACCAGGTGTCTGGGAGCTAATGAAACCACAGGCTTCCTTCCGGGAGCTCCACACCTCTTTCAGTCAAAACCCCAGCCTGAGTGGAAGGATAAAGCCTGGCCTGGGTGACGGGGCTGTGAGCATGCCTGGGCTGGCACCGTGGCTAGAACCAGGCTGAGGGTTCGGGGGAGGTGACTCGAGTCGGCAGGGCTGGGCTGGGATGCCTTGTTATGACTACCTTCCGGTTTCAACTGTGTGATCTGGGTTTTCCCCGGTGCACCTCAGCAAGTGTCACCCCAGTACCCCCTTTTTCTAGTGACGCCTACCATCAGAACTCAAAGGTCCACTTTGCATCCTTTTGGCAACAGGAGGACCAGGAAGACTGGGAGGATCCTGCCTAAGGGGATAAAACATTTTGTACTTAATTCCCTCTGACTGACTCTGGTTGATTCTGGGACTGTGGGTGGCAGGGTAGGGTGGGTGGTATTACCCAGAAAGCCCCACTCCATGTAGCACACACAGTACTAACAGGTCCCTTTCAGAATTCTCTAAAGCAGTTCCTAACCTGTGGGTCTCGACCTCTTTGGGGGAGTTGAACAACCCTTTCGCAGGGGTCATGGGATATATCCAGCACATCTGCATATTGTATTTACAACTCATAACAGTAGCAACATGACGGTTATGAAGTAGGAAGAAAAATGTTATGGCTGGGGGGGGGGCGGGTCACAGGAGCTGTGTTAAAGGGTCTCAGAGTAAGGAAGGTTGAGAAGGGCTACTCTAGAGGGTCTCTTCCTTCACCAGCAGGGAAGGGGGAGTGTTTTAAACTTTCAGAGAAACTAGCCTGTCCTTTTCCTGTCCCCAGGAGCTGTCACTCACTGTAGCTGCTGAGTCAGCCCATCCCAGCTTGGGTGGAGCTTGGAGGAGTCCCCTGGGGACAGGCCCCTAGTTCCCAGGCCTAGAGCCAAGCAGAAATGGGGGAAGGGCAAGGTATCAGAGCCTGGGTTCTGCCTCTGGGAAAAGGGATAAAGGGGGGAAACTCCATACTGCCCTGGGCTTGGTGTGTGTGCCCTGTACTTGTGCCAACCCGAGGGATCCATAGCGGGACATGGGGGTGGGGGGGGCATTTTCGTGGGAACACGAGGCCAGAGGCTGTGTAAACCTTCACGTGAACTTCCAAGCTGGAAGTAAAAATCAGGACTAGTTCAGGGGAGACTGGAGACAGGGAGGGAAGAGTCTCAGGCAGTGGTGGCAGAGGGTGGTGACAATGGACTGGAATGGTCAAGGCTGGACTGACTGACCCTCTCTTTCAGTTTTCCGGAGAGGACCTGGAACATTGCCTCCAAAGCCTCCTCAAGGGGCCTGTCTCCGTTCTTCAGTTCTCAGGCTGCCCCTTGACCCTCTGACCCAGGGTCTTAACCCCACCCTGAGTAGCCACGCCACCATTTCCACTCACTGCGGGCCAGGGAGAGAGAGAGAGAGAAAGAGAGGATGGGGGCACGGAATTCAATAGTCACCAGCGCCTCGGCCACCTGGAAGGCTGGGGAAAGCCGATACCTGAATCCCAGTGCTGTCTCTGGGGAGCGGGCCCAAGGATGCTCCCTGCTCCCCATCGAGGGAGGGCTACTAGGTTGTACTACTAGGGGGACCAAAGCCCCTTTGGGTCCAGCCCCCTCTCTGGCTGGTGCTGTGGTGATGGACTTAGGAGAAATAACACGGGCAGTTTCTACCACTTCCCAAAGGCCAGCCAGCACCAGCCCCAGTAGGGGATGGGCGCCTAGAGTAGAGAGACAACCCTGGCAGCCAAGGGACACTTTCTAAGGCTGTCCTTACCCAGCCCAACCCTTCTTAATGAAAAAATGCCTGGTACCCTGATGGTCCACACAGGGGAAGGAGTCCCAGATAGAGATGAGGGAGTGAGGGAGGCAGGGAGGAGGAGACCTGGGGGGAAGGGACTGGGGACATTTCTGCTTAGTTGTGTGCGACAGTTTTGTTTCCCCGTATGGACTCAGGTTTGATTCTGCCTAGGTGTGCCTTGTAGTGCCTGGGATGCTATCCTTCCGACAGGCTGGGAAATGGCCAGGGGCTTGGGACACTTCAGCTACCGTAGGCTGAAAGTGCTATCTGCTTCCTTCAGAAGGCATCATCTGAAGTTCCCTGTAGGACCCCTTCCTCTTTCAGCTCTACAGGCCAAGTAATGTTTGCAAAGAAGGATGCTACCCCTGGTCCCCGATCTTGTGGCTTCTTGGGATCAGAACGTGTCTGGACCCGATTGCTAGTGTGTATACGTGTGTGTGTGTGTGTGTGTGTGTGTGTGTGTGCTGGTTGGTCCTTGTAGGAGCCAACAGCAGGAGGAACCAGGAGAGCTAAAGTAGGTGCTGTTTCAGAGACACTGATACTCAGTCCTAGGTCCTCGGTGTCTCCTCAGGGCTGGCCAGAGAGACTTCAGGTGAAGTAGAGGTCTGCTCAGCTCTCTCCCAGGCCGGGGAGGCCTGAGACAGAGCAGACTGGTACCTGGGCTGCTGCCTCGCTGGACTCTGTCCAAGGCTAGCGGCCAGGTGCCTTCCTGCCGGCCCTGCAGGCAGTCCCGTCATTACCAACCCCCAAGCCTTCTCCCAGAAGTTGCCGATTTATGGGCTGTCCCAAGAGACTAAGCAAGGACATTCAAGGAGCTCATTGTGAAGCTGGAGCTCACTGTTGAAGAAAAAAAAAATAGTGGCTACCGCTTACTGAATGCTTAGCAAGTACTAGGTAGGCACCATGCTGGGGGGCCATAGATATTTTTTCTCATATGAACCCTAATTGTTATTCTGTAAGGGAGATATGCCCACATTTCACAGAGGAGAAAGCCAGGTTTAAAGAGTGAATTGCTTGACTATACACAGATAAGGATTTAAACTCAGAGCTGGAAAAGCGCTAGGGTACGGATATACCACACATGGGGAGGAATTTCAAAAAACCATGCATGGTGGCAATGGCAGGCAGACCTCAGTGAGCTCGAGGGCAGCCTGGTCTACACAGTGAGTTCCAGCATCATCATCTCTGCCCCCCCCCCAAGAGAGTCACAATGTAATCAAAATATTACCATTTCAATGTATGGATTTGCTTAAAAATCTGAAATAGTGTGGCGGTACACACCTTTAATCCCAGCTCTTGAAAAGGAGAGGCAGGTGGATTTCTGATTTCAAGGCCAGCCTGGTCTACAAAATAAGTTCCAGGAGACAGCTAGGGCTATACACCAGAGAAACCCTGTCTCAAAAACACAAAACCAAACCAAATACCTGCCCTCGAAGTTTCTCTCTCTTCCCCATCCCCACCCCAGACAGGGTTTCTCTGTGTATCCCTGGCTGTCCTGGAACTTGCTTTGTAGACCAGGCTGGCCTCGAACTCAAAGATCCATCTGCCTCTGCCTCCTGAGTGCTAGCGTCAAGGATGTTTGCCTCCACGGCCTGGCTAGTTTACCTCTTTTGTATTTTTGCAGGCTGAGTACTCCTAATCTGAAAATCTAAAGTACAACTTGATTCAAAAAAAATTCTGATTCTTTTTTCAAGGCAGGGTCTCCTGTAACCCAGGTTGGCCTGGCCTCAGATTCATTGCAGATTAAAGAATGACCTTCCACCTCTACTTCCCAGAAGACTGGGGTTATAGGTGAGGGTCACCTGCCCAGTTCCAGTTTTATGTGGCACCGTGACTAGAACTCAGGACATCAAGCCTGCTAGGTGGGCACTCTATCGACGGAACTATATTCCTAGTCCCCAAATCTGAAATTTTTGGCATGATATCACAAATGGAAAATTCCACACTAGGAAGCTTTGGTTCCTAAACAAAACGTGATTACCGCCAGGTGTATATGACACGGGAATTTTGTGTATAGACTTGGGTCTTGCCCCTATATCTCAGGTTTGGGTAAATTTTCCGAAGTTGGCAAACAAAGTTCTGAACACTTCTAGTTCCAAGAATGATAGGTGAAAGGTATCAACCTGAACCAGTTCCATTGTCCAGAGTACTTCCGCTTGGACACCTTATGTGGCCAGTGGCCGAAAGGTCAGTTACCGGACAGCCCCAACCATGTTCTACTCTGTGAAGCTGCTACGGGCCTTGGGCCCGTGACCTGCCACGTACACAGATAGGCCGCTTTTGTGCGAGTGAGGTTTGAATCTGACCAATGTTCTCCGCATGTTACCATGCTGCCTTTTGAAGCCACCTGACCTCAGGGAATCTACAGTGTCCTTGTTTAGGATACAAGGACTGAGACATTGTCATGGCTGGAGATATAAAAAAGAAGGCAGTTCTACCTGGAAGGAAAGGCTCAGACAACTTTCAAGGCCAGTCTCCTGGAATCTCTGTGCTGTCAGAAGGTTGGGGGGTGGGGTGGGGGTGGGGGACTAGCCAGGGAAGGTAGGGTCGGGAGGGATGGACCCCACCTGTGAAAGGATAGGAACTACCTCTTCTGAACTGAGCTACTAGGAGGTATCCATACTTTTCTGAAGGACAGAATGCCTACGAACTCTGGCTGTGTTGCTGGGGCGTGAACCTGTAACCTCATGTAAGCTAGACAGATTATCACTGTGCATAAAGAAGCCTGTGAGTTGTTGCCTCTGTGATGGTCCTGATGTGGTCCAGATTTATCTGAAGAGCCAGGTTCCGAAGCACAACCCAACTGTGTGGCCAAAGAGAGGTGCACACACAATGGAGTCATGTCTGGGGAACCAAGACACCTTGCTTGCTAGTGGAGAACCATCTTAACAGCTATTTCCACCCCATAAGAGACCCACTCGTGGTGATGGCGCTCACAAGCATTAAATAAGTTTCCTTTCCAAATAGGTCCACTCTTACCTTAGAAGGGCAGGCTAGGACCATATGATCAGCCACTATAGTCCATTCTCCTCAGAGAAGAGGCCACGACCCCAGCAGACTTTGACACTACTCCTTGGCCTTCTAAGGTCTCAGCATTCTTGGAGCCCAGAGGCTCCAAGGGTGGGGAGTTCCTTCCCTATCTGTCTGAGGTTTCCAGAGAAAGCCCCCTTCTGTCCCTAAAACAATCACTCCAGACAAATTGGCCTGAGGTGAACTAAGAAGCGGGGGCTCCATCCTTTAACCCGTGTAGAAAAACTGGTCCCCAATATGGCACAACTTATTCATTTCTTTTTTCTTTCTGTAAGGCAAGGTCTCACTGTGTAGCACTGGCTGGCCCCAAACTCATAGAGATCCACCTGTCTTCGCTTCCCTGAGTGCCGGGATTAAAAGTGTACACCACTAGATAGACTGGGCCTTGACCTGTTTCAAACCCAAGTACCCAGCAGCTTCCTTCCAAAGTCTGCCCTTCTGAAGCTCCATCTAAGCCAAAGTAAACCTGTCAGTCAGCTGCCTGTCAGCTCACCGTGCCTGCCCACCCACCTAATAGCGATTCCTGGGGATAGCTACACCGTCTTTGCCTCTAAACCAGGGTCAAAGCTGGAAGGAACCGGGATGAACCTGGGTGCTCTCACACTCATGCTTGTCACCTTATCGATCTCCCTAAGAGCCCTGCAGGCTGGGGACTGGTACCTTCCCTCGCTGCACAGAAGCTAAGGTTTGCAGGGATTGGAGAGCTTCCTGCGTTTCAGAGCCAGGAAGCCACAGCGTGGAGTCTCTCCAGGCTATTCTGCCTGATCCCAAAGTCTAGACTTTTGTCCTCCCTGTCAAAAGGGAAGGTGCTAATCAGCAAGGAGTAGGTTGATTCTATCTGGAATTCCATCTCTGGGTGGACTGGTTGCATAAACAAGCCCAGGTGTGCTGGTCCGGGGATGAACTGGGATAAAGGTCCCTTATAGCTTCTATGTATTCACTCATTAATTCAAATAACATTTATTGAACACCTTCCTACAGTAGATACAGAGCGACTGTAGATACAGAGCCCAAGGCTGTGCCCCGGGGCTTCCCATGGAGTTGGTGTGGAAGCTATGAGTACCAACAGCACAGTGTGTCCAGAGCCACAGGGACACATAGCTCGCCTGAGGGGATTTGGATCTTTGCCTTGTCCGGGAGTAAGAGGGTGGATGGCAAATCTGTGGAGAACCGTGGTACTACACAGAACTATTATTGTTGTTATTAAATACTGATGCCGAGTCCCATCCTATAGCCCAGGCTTGCTTGCCTTGAACTGGCAATCCTCCTGCCTTTACCTCCCATGTGCTGGGTTTATAGGTCCGAGCCACCACACCCAGCTCATCACATCAACGTTAAACAACAGTAATCTTTGAGCACATCTGAGGGCTGGGCTTGGCCAGCTGTGCCTGCCTAGATAGGGAGGCATCAACACTGTCAACTATTTATTACTTCAAATACCAATAACCAACATTTACTGAGCACTTACTTAGTGCCAGGTATTGAGTGACTTACGGACACATCCTTACGTAATCCTAATAACCTTATGAGGTCACCGCCATCACTCCCAACTTACACAATAGGAAGCAGAGGCTCAGGGAGATGAAGAAACTGGGCTCCAGGCAGTCCAGCTAGTAAAGCTGAGTCTGCCCAGGCCAAAGCTCAAGGATCTAGGCCTTGTCCCATGTCTGGCAATGAACAGGGAAAGACAGTAAGAAGGCAGGTGAAGGGGGTGCTGGAGGGATGGCTCAGCGGGTAAGAGCACTGACTGCTCTTCCAAAGGTCCTGAGTTCAAATCCCAGCAACCGCATGGTGGCTCGCAACCATCTCTCGTAATGAGATCTGACGCCCTCTTCTGGTGTGTCTGAAGACAGCTACAGTGTACTTCATATAACAATAAATCAAGGGGCTGGCGATCCATCATAGATGATAAAGCGCTTGCTTGCACCTGAGTTCAATCCCCAGACCACCTCCCTCCACCACCCAGCAGGAGGTTTAGGTATATAATCCTAGCATTAGAGAGGTGGAGACAGGAGAATCTCTAGGGCTTACTGCCCAACCAGCTTAGCCAGATTTATAAATTCCAGCCTGGTGCACCTTTAATTCCAGCACTCAGGAGGTAGAGGCAGGAGACTCTTCTGTGAGTTCAAGGCCAGCCTGGTCTACATAGTTTCAAGCCAGCCCGAGGTGGCGCTTAGTGAGTTTGGTTTGTCTCAAAACAAACCAACCATCCCTACAAATCTAAAAGCACCATCATAAAACCCTGTCTCAGAGAAGAAACCTCCATCATCTCCCGAGTCTCAGCAGGCTACTAGGGATGGCCAGTGGTCCAGACCTGTTAACACCAGCCCTGCTTCCTCCTGGCCCACCAGGCCAGTCAGTCTCTTCAACAGTCTCCTGCTTACATTTTTGAGATTAACAGAGCAGTTTCTGCTCTGCAAACAAATCCAGGCTAAAACTGTCAAATCTCAGTTAGGTGCTTCGTATTCAGAAGGAAAGGTTATGTTTATTGGTGTATTTTACAATATCACAATATCGGATGGCGTGTGGGAAAATGTCGCCTGCAAGCTCCCCATATCGGGATATGGGAATGCTATACTAAGAGAGAGAGAGACATTTAGCAGAACAAAGCTGAAGGGACCGGGCTTTTCATGGCCCAGGCAACCATGAACTAGCAGGGCACAAAGTGCTCCCTGCTGTTTCCATAACTACAGAGAAGACAGGCCAGGCCGCCACTGCTCCGGTTTCAGAGATGGGGAAAATCAAACTCAGAACATGACTGGTATGACCCATGAAGGTTCTTGAGTCTCCTGGCCCGAGGGAGAATCCACACAAATTTACGTGTCCCACTACCACCGTGATTCTGTGTTCTCTCAGGAAGACAGACCTCCAAGCAGGCAGCCCAAGCCCACTGCCTTTTTAGATACAAAACAGTCTGATCCTTCCACAACAGCCTCCTCGCCACAGCCCTCCAGCACCCAACAGTGCAGTCAAAGAGACTGCAAGTTGGTATGTATCTGGAGTGAGGGGAGGCTGCTGGCTATCTGTTCTGGTGCTAAAGTCCAGAGGAAAGCATGGGGGTGGGGGGCAGGGGGTGGAAGCTGAGGGACTGGTGAATCAATGGACTGGGCACAAAGTTCAAATTGGGTTTGTGCCTAAGAGCAGAGGTCACCTGTTCCGACTTGCTGCCAGGGGCTCTACTACTGCTTACCAATGCCAATTTGGCACTGGCAGGAAGTGGGAACTTGGTGGCCCTGGCGTTCCCAGCGCCAAGCTCTGGCAGAACAGGGCTTCTAGTGACCTCACTTCCACCAAACTAGTTGGTACTCTCAGGCTCCGCCTTCAACCTTACAGCTCAACAGTGCCCTTTCCCTGGTGAGGGATGATCTTCCTGGCTCCGCGGATACCGCTGATCTACATGCGGCGGTGGTATTGATCAGGTAGAGAGCCAGCTCCCATGGTCTGAGCCCTGAACCTGGCCTCCCTCCCGTCTTGCTGTCTAGGGACCGGGAGGCTCAGCACAACAGCTCCTGTTTTGCCAACCGCCCCTCTAGCAGCTGATCCAAACTAGGATTGTTTGGGGGGAAATACCAAACACTGGCAAAACCCAACCAGCCGGCTTGCTATCACTGGACTGAGCAGAGTTGATACCGGGGCGAGACCACCTGCGGAGGGTCGGCTCTGCAGGACGCTGCCTGGCCTTATTCCTGCTCCCTCCCCCAGCCAGCTTTCTCCTTTTCCTCCTCTTCTAAGGTCCTCCCACCAGGCTCCCAGATACCAGTTAGCGAGCGCTTACTCCTCACATTCCAGAGGACCATAAATCCTCCAGGGTGGCAGAGCCACCACCCCCAAGACGCTTCTGCGCCTCCTCCCGGCACCCCACCCCCACCCCTCGCTCCGAGACGTTGGGACTTCCTCTCTTACGTAGAAGTCACTTTAGTCTGGAGAAGGATGAAGTCCAACCGGTGTGAGTTAATGATGCACAAACTAGAGGACCCAGGAGGTGCGGGTAGGGCTGAAGGGGCAATCCCAGGGACCCTTTGTTACTCGGCCTTTAAGCACTTTGAGCTACCATCCACAGGGACTGACGAGAGGAGAGTAGAAAGAGGGATGGAGGGAGGGAGAAGGTGGGGGGGGAAGCTCTTAGCTTAGCTGCAGGCAAGGATAACCCAGGAATGAGTCCGGGTTGTGGGGCGGAATCCAAGGAACGGGGGCAGAGAAGGAAACTGGGTTTCTTTGCTCCGCCTCCCCAAAGTTCAAGGAGACAAGAGATGCAGGCGGCAAAGGCGCTCCGCTCCCCAGCCACCCCGGACAGGGCGATAGAGTCGCGGGTTGCACTCCGAAGTTTGCCTTAGAAACTGCGAAGGCTCCGGGTCAGAGGGCGGAAGCCGTTTCCTCCTCGCTGCTCGAGTTTCAGAAAGTGCTTGAACATTCGGGGCGCCCGAGTCTCTCCGGAATCCTAGTCCCACAGCCAGCCCAACCCGCACTTACCCGCTCCAAGTGGCTCTTTTCGGCCTCATTCTGGTCCCCAGCCTCCTGAGTGTCGGCGGCCGCTGGCGGTTCGGCTTGTTGGGACTTCTCCTGGGCGCGCAGCAGCTCTTCCCGGATCGGGACACCCAGCTTCTTGAGATGCTCGTCGGTCTCAGGGTCGACCACCAGCAGGCGCACAGCGTTCAGCGCCGCGCGGATGCGGCTCACCACCTGCTGATGCGTCTCCTTCTCCACATTCTCGCCGTTCACCTCCACCAATCGGTCCCCGGCTAGCAACCCTGACTTCTCGGCCGGCGAGCCAGGCTCCACCAGCCGGATAAACTGGCCCACCTTGCCCTTCTCCCCGTGCAGGTGGAAGCCGTAGCCGTTTGGACCCTTCTCCAGGCAGCAGAGCCGGGGCAGAAGCTCCCCGGCCGCTGAGTCCGCGCTCATCTTGCTCTGCGAAGGCTCAGCGCGGGTCCCGTCGGAGGCCGGGGATTCACGACCTTCTCCCCGAGCGGCAGAGCTCGAGTTGGGAGCTGAGCACCGCACAGGGCACCGAGAACAGGTGCCCCGGGAAGCGCGGTTGGGAGAGCACAGGAAGAGAGCCGGCCAATCCCCGCCCTGAGCGGCGTCTGAGCGTTCCAGAGCCCGCCCCAGCTCCTAAACCCGGGGGCGGAGCCGTGCGGTGGGTGTGGATCACAGTGGACCAATCAGAAACCACGAACCGGGGCTCTAGCGCCAGGGTGAACAAATCTAACCAATCAGGAAAGTGGGGCGTGGTCTGCGCTCGGCGCGGCACCCCGCAGCGGGAGAAGAAAAGAGAGCCCAGGAAGTGGAAGTGTTTGTTACCAAGTGCCGAGTTGGGCCGATCGGGCGGGGCCGGGGCTGGGGACGGGTTCTAGGTACGGAGCGCAGAGGCCCCACGGGCTCCGATCTGGTTTCTACGTCGTGGAGGGGGATTTAGAAGAGCCAATCTCGGGGTAAAGGATCCTCAATGCTTTAACCGCCTTCAGCCAAAGCCTGCTGTATAGCTTGGCTCGAGGGAGGGGGAGCGACAGTTGCCTGGGAAACCACCCCATACCCCCCCACACTTACTCCTCCCCCTCCCCAGGGCCAACTTAAGAACCGGACGGATGTCTTCTGTAACACAGTAACACTGTAACAGGGTAACTGTAACAGAATAACTCCGGAGTAGAGTTGTTTAAATAACAAAGTTTCTAACTTGTGGAGCCACCACGCTATCCCCGGACTTGGCTTATAGACAGAGGTTTGGGCTCTGATCCCTTTTAGAAACTTGAAGGGCTGGGTAGAGAGACTGAGGCTCCTTGCAGCTCACCTGGAAGACAGGCTGCCTGAGAGCAGATAAATAAATAATAAATAAATAAATAAATAAAGGACTTAGTTTTGGCAGTAGTCTTTAGCCAGGGAGAGCGGGGGTGGGGTGGGGGTGGGGGGAGACAGCTAGGTAGTCAATCTCAGGATTCACTCCAGAGAGAATGGAAGACTGGCTTTTTTCAACAGAAAGAAAAATGACTTGGATTGTGAGATAAGCATTCCAGCTCCCTCTTGCCAGCGTTGATGTGGCCACAGAGGCTGGGGGGCGGGGGCGTGTCAGTTAAGGGTGAGTCGAACTTATGAGGACGCAATGAGTGAGGATGGAATGATTGGACATTGGGTACCAGTTTCCCACAATGTGCCACGTAACAAACTCTCTAACGCGATCCTTCTGGGAATTAAACAGGGGGGGAAAAACCGGTCAGAGTATATTTTTCAAAATACTGCAATTTAATTCTGA
The DNA here is from genome assembly GCA_036184795.1 of Tokudaia tokunoshimensis. NCBI lineage: Eukaryota > Metazoa > Chordata > Mammalia > Rodentia > Muridae > Tokudaia > Tokudaia tokunoshimensis. Next base: position 6,944,113 of record BTHU01000010.1, read on the forward strand.
AAAACACAAATGCCAGAGGCCCAGAGCTATGTGACTAGAGCTCTGGCAATCTGCTCAGAGCCCCAGAGGAGATCCGGGAGCCCAGGCTCCTCCCTGATCTGCCTGTGAGAGATCACAGAGAGCTTCCTTATCAACCTGAGTTTAGATGCTGACTTTGCTCTGGGAGCTAGATTTCTGCCTTGAAAGCAAATACAGTACCCTCAGAAATGTGCGATGCACACTTTCTCAGAGCCTCAGTCTCTGCCTAACCTACAGAGATGTAGTACAGATTCCTGTAGGTCATGGGTCTGCACAGGTCCCAGTGTCCTTCTTTCTAAGGGTCAGATCAGAGCTTTGGGGGAGACATGGCCTTGGGCCTACAGGAGTTCCTTGTTGCCCCTCTCTGTACCCCAGACTTGCCCACACTACCTTGTTTTGTGCACATTACATCAGCTCATCCCCCCGCCCCCAAAGGACAACTTCCCACCCTCTCAGTCCAATTTAGCGGAAGAGGAAGAGATAAACCATTTTGCCCTAGGATTGGTCTGAAGTTAAAGAAATGAGTGGGGAGGAGGTCAGAGAGCTGGGACTTAATGGGAAAAACTGGACTATGGGTTTGTTCAGTTCTGCCTCCCACATATTCTAGGAGCCAACAAGTTCTTTATCTGGATCTGACCTCTGTCTTAAATAGCTGTGGTGCTGTACACCTTGTGTCAGGATTGGGAGGGAGGGGAATTTTTTCCAGACTCTGACCTTTGGTGTCTAGGAACCCAGGTGGAAAGCTGATGAGAGAGGTTCCATGGGGGAGCGGGGCATCCCCTGGGATGTGAGGTCCAGAGAACAGGAAGGGCTGTTTTCAGGTGCCCCACTGTGCGTGTGCACACGCATCCAGAATGAGGGCTGGGAAAGCCAGAGGTTGCTGAGCAGACTCACCCTAGTAATTGCTATTCTTCTTATGACTTCTTACACTCTCCATGTTTATCTTTCCTGAGGCTTTGGGCTAGCTCCCAGCACTAAGGCCCCTCTTATTGGGAAAGGCTATCTTCCTGGGAGCTGGAGGAAGAGAAGTCTGGGGTCTCCTTCACCTCCTTAGTGAGGATTGGTGATAGGGTCACAACCAGCTCCCACACCCTAGCAGTGCTTTGGAGCCCCCTGGTGCCATGCTGGTGCAGTAACACTTGCTATGAGAGAGGCCCAGCCTTTTAGAACTTTGTTCCAGAAAGCAAAGGACCACCAAGTCCCTACCTATTTTGGTTTTGGGGGCACACTGGTACCTTTTGTGCTATTAGTTTATGTATATTGAGATAAAGTATGAGTATTTAATCCTTCCCATGATGCAGGGAAGCTAAAGAAACTTGAGTAGTGGCTACCTCCCCAGCAGAGGCTGCCCATGAGTCCCCAGCTTCTCCTAGCTGGTGTAGCGGGTGGAGTAACTGCATCCCCAAGGGTCTCTGGGCCTCCCCTTAGCCCCTCGGGTGTCACACAAAGGAGCAGCAGTTGGAGCGCTTCTTCTGGGACTCCACATAGTCTCGGATCTGGAAGCTGGGCTCATCGGGCTGCCTCCCTGCACGGTATTTCAGTTCCCTGGAATAGGAAGAATCGTGGGGCTGGGAGAGTAGAGCCGGATATTCCCCTCCCCCACCACTGGCTTTCCAGATTGCCCTCCATCCCACCTCAGGCTCCCCTTCCCTGCTCAGCTCTTACTTGGCAATCGCCAGAAAGGCCAACTCCACGTTCATGCCAGTCTTGGCGCTGGTCTCCATGAAGGGAACCCCATACTCCTGCCCGGGAGAGAGTATCCTCAGGGCCTGCTTCTGGCCTCTCTCACCATTCACCCAACTCCACTGGCAGTCACTTACCCTGGCCAGTGTCTCTCCATCCTCAGAACGGATCACCCTTTCGCTCTTTACATCCGCCTGTCAAGCCCATGTGGGTCAATCAACTTCTGGGAAGGAAGCCTGGACCCCAGGAAGCCCATCTTTTGCCCTAGGAGCAAGCACTACCTGCCCTCTTCTGGTAGCCTGAGGGACTGCGGGCAGGTGTGATTGGCCTGGGGCCAGGGTTTCTGAGTTGCTCAGGCAGTGTGCCCAATGCCAGCCCTGCGCACTCGGGGAGGTGTGTAACTCTAGCAAAGGGTGTGGCAACCCAGCTTAATCAGGTGAGAGCAGCTGAGTTAAGCCCTTTGTACTTAACCCCTGACCCTGACCCTGTCCGTAATGATCTAAGGATGGCTGGCATCTCTTTGGCAGCAGTGGAGGCTGTTGGTGAAAGGGGCTACTACTGAAGCTTTGGGGTGGGACAGGCAGAAGCCACAAGACATGTCTGACTCCCACCCTGGAGACCTCAGAGTCCTCTGCTGGAAGGATTTAGGTGGCTACGGAGCTGGGTGGAGCTGGCGCTGAGGCAGTGGGAGAGAAAGGTCAGAGTGCATTGATGATACCACAGAGCCACTCACCTTGTTGCCTAGCAGCATGATCACCACATCCCTCTGGGCGTACTCATGAATCTCTGTGAGCCAGGCCTGTGGGAGAGGGGGAAGCTGAGCCAGGCTCAGTAATCGAAAGCAATGTGATTCGCCATATGTGGGGACACAGGGTTTTATACTCCTACACAGAGGCAGGTGGATAGAATTGGAGGTCAGTCTGAGCAACATATCTAGACCCTACCTCAAAACCAAAACAACCCAACAACAACAAATAGGAATTGAAGGTGGGGATGACTAAGCTTGGCTGGGGATGTAATACAGTAAATACCTGCCTTGAGTATACAGGGCTCTGGGGTTCATTATTCTGTATTGCCTTTCTGACCAATAAGTACTGTGATCGATTAGTGATGTCTGCCATGAGTCTAGGATTGGAGATGGTCGTGCTATCCAGTTTCTATCCTTTTATACCTATCTGTCTTATCCCCCTCAGTTTGCTTGTCAGTCCTCAAGGTCTAGAAGCACACAAAACCATAACAACGCTGTGCACAGAATTGTGTTTGTATTTATTGGTTATGGCCTCTCTAATGGTTTGGCTGTGAAGATACAGCCACTCACTCTGTCTTCTTGAGTTGCAACTTGGCCTGGATGCATGTGGAGTTTTCTGCTTGGGTTTTCCTCCTGTGGATGCCTGTCCAGGGTGGAGCTAGGACTGTTCTAAACATTTTGATATATGACACACTCATGAATTGCAGTCAGGGCCATACAGGGCACATCAGCCTGCTCAGTTTCCATGTCTACATGGCAATGAAATAGATTGTCACTGATGAGTGTCTTTCAAAGATGACAGGTTCTATGGTCTACCTGGTTTTACAGAACTGAAGCAATCTGGTCTGCAGAAGCCCTGTTCTGGCTGCTCATGACAGGCAGGGTTGTTGGGATGGGGGAAGAATCTTGGGGAGGGGAGGACCTACCCTGATGTTGTCAAAAGAAGACTGGTTGGTGATATCATACAACAGGAGCAAAGCTGGAGGGGGACAGATATAGAGTTCAGGGCATCTGCAGAGATGCTGTGGAATGGGGAGGGGACAGAGGATAAGAGGACTTACCCTGAGCATCTCGGTAATAAGCATGGGTCACACTGCGGAAGCGCTCCTGTCCTGCAGTGTCCCAGATCTAGGAAGAGAGAGAGGTGGGAAGGAGGCAGGGCTAGCTGCTGACTGGAGGGCTCATGCTGTGGTGTGAGAGCTGTCTGTGAGATGGGGGGAGCTGTCTGTGAGATTGGGGAGAGGGGAGCTGTCTGTGAGATGGGGGAGCTGTCTGTGAGATGGGGGAGCTGTCTGTGAGATGGGGGAGAGCTGACTGTGAGATGGGGGAGAGCTGACTGTGAGATGAGGGAGGGGAGAGCTGTCTGTGAGATAGGGGGAGAGCTGACTGTGAGATGTGGGGGAGGCATTTCCTTCTCTGGGTATCTCCCAGGCTCCCTAGCATCTGATGACCTCTTAAATCGATTTTTCTGGGGGCCCTAAGCCTATTTACTGCTGTTTCCTTTTCTCCATCCTAGGGTTTGGGGTTCCTTAGAACAGTAGAGACTCAGAAAACTTGGGGGAGGGAGGGTGAGGGATGCTCAGTCAGGCTGAGGGCACTTTGAGTTGCCTTTGATAGGAGAAAGGGTGCCTGGGAACTGCTTTTTTCTGCAGATATCAAACAAAGAAAAGCAGTTTCCTTTCATGGGCCCCACAGGAAGTTACCCCAGGCTGAGGCCAGGGCTGCTGGCCTGTGGTTCAGGTTGAGAAGCAAGCGCAAGCCCCTCCCCCACCCTAGCTTCTGCTCATACCTGAAGCTTCACCCTGGCACCATCCACTGTCACCACTTTATTCTGAAAGAGAAAAGGGCAGAGGGTCGGGACAGGAGGGAAGGGGAGGCTGGCTCCCCGAGTTGTGCCAATTTCCTGTCCTGGTCTCTCTCCAGGCCTGCAGGCGGTGGTGTGGTGAGCCTGAGACATCTTCAGTCACAGAGCAGTGGGGACCCGCTCCAAGATTCCTCCATCCACTCTTCTCATAACCTAACCAGGCAGTGAGAACCTTCAAACTTGCCTGGTCCTCCGTTGGACTCAGCAGGCAGCACAGGGAGGGTGTGGGAGGTTCTGCCCCTTCCCCACTTCAATCTCTGTCTCCCAGGGTTCAACTTTAGTGATGAGGCACCCATTAGCATCCTGAGGCCTTCAGAGGCTTGACCTGCAGGACCGTCTTTCCTCCAGCTAATTCTCTCAATGAAGTCTCAGCACTCCATCCACTGGGAGAAGCCTGAAGCTTCTGCAGGCTCATCTGCTAGGGATAGGCCCTTTCCCTCTGGGATCCTTTGATATACAGTACTCAGTGGCCCAGCTTGATAAAGATAAAGATCTTAGATACCTGGGGATGGGGAGTGGGGTGGGAGACAGCCCTGAGATCTGTTGTCTCTGAATCCAGTCCTTCAGCTACTTGGCAATTGCTTCTTGACAACTGACCTTGACAGAGAAGCCCAGCTCCGATGACCACTAGCAAGGGGCTCTCACGACTTAGACCATGAAACTATCTTGTTTTGGGGATATTATCCAAGAGCAGAGAAGAAGGCGGGCAGGATGCTAACCCTACCCAGACTCCTTGGACCTAGCCATCTCTGTGGTCCTGGTGGGAGTACCTCTGGGGCCTTCCAGGCAGTAAGCCCTAAGTGCCCTCAGGATTCAGAGCAGACACAGAGAGGGCACGCTCCTTGAGCCTGAGCTGTAGCCCAGCTCACTGCAGGAGGAGCCTGCAGTCACCTCACCCTGAAGTCTATGCCGACGGTGGCTATGAAGGTTCCGGACAGGAAGGCCCCGTCTTTGAATTGGATCAGGAAACAGGTTTTGCCGACGCCCGAGTCTCCAAGAAGCATCACCTAGGAGATGGGGGCAGAGGCAGTTAATGGCAACCGGGGAGGAGAATGCTGGATGGTGCAGAGGTTACTGCAGCCCTGAGCGTAGGCTCAGGTGGATGAGTCTCCTACACAGGGAAAAGGACCTCGCCTCCGGTAGCCTACCAAGACTTGATGGGTGGCTGGGAGCACGCAGTGGTGCAGGTCCTTCGTCCCAGCATTCAAGAGGCAGAGGCAGGCAGATCTCTGCAAGTTCAAGGGCTAGCTAAGGCTAAATAACGAGAACCCCCTTCCCATCTTTTTTTTTTTTAAAGAGAAGACATTCTCTTTAAATTACTATTGTTTGAGTTTCCTTTTGGGTCAGACATTTATTTGGAAGTATCTAATGAGGGCTTACATTCATAATAGGCTTGCAGGAATTAGGGAAGACTGGAATTTATTCTGAGATGGAGAGCCAGTTAGTCTGAAGTTTTTAGCAGGAACCTCCCAAAAGGGACAAATGGCTGCAAATTGGCATCTTTGAGTCACTGTGGAGAACATGCAGGTATGGTGGCAGGAGCTCTTTGCTCAGTCACCTTGGAGAACGGAGGTGTAGACTCAATGCTGGAATGTTCCCAACGGCCTGGTTAGCCTGTTAAAAAGGCTGGAATTGCTCGGGGCTCTCTGAACTTGATAGTGGAGCCAAAAAGCTAAAAAGCTTCTCTTCCTGAGATCTGGGGTCTTGGGATTGATTAGTTAATTTTAGTGCAGAGATGTTGGAGTGGGCCTGAGCAGAAGGGATGCAAGGCTGAGTCCCTATATTGTAAAAACCCTACTGTGTGCTTTGGGGAAATTTTCAGACTCTTTTTTTTTTTTTTGCAGCTTGCCCCACCTTAATAGGAGGAAAGTGGGGGTGGGGTGGGGGGAGTGGGGCTCATTCCTTTGAGGCCTTTCTAGAGCTTGTCAATGTCTAGGGCCAACGAGATTGATGTGAACCACTTAGGACTCAGAGAAGAGTGCCCTGGGGTGGCTACTGCTTGCCCCAGACCCCAGACCTAAGGTGCTCCAAGGAGCTTCTCCCATCATCCTCTTTCCCACAGCTACAGACTCAGGACTGGGCCAAGTCTGGCAGGCTGGGGGGGGGGTGTCAGCTATTTTGCAGATGCTACTGGCAGGCACTCTGATGGCTTTGGGGCCCCAGCCACACGGGGGAGGAAGGGAGGGAGGCAGGCGAATACTGGTATTTGTGTACTTTCCAGATCACAGCTGCCTTGAGCAAATGATGCAGCCGGTCACCCAGCCCATCAAGTCCACCAAACACAAACAGCTGCTCAGCCTTGCCACCTCCTAGGTAAACAGCTCAGTTGTCAGGGCAAGGAGGTCAGAAGATCCCCATCAGCCCAGGGGGCTAGCCATCAGCAGCTTCCCTCCCCTGAGGACTTAGAGCCCCATTTCCTGCCACAAGCCCACACAGGACGCCTATCTTAACGTCTCTGGGTGGGTAGGCTGGCCGACTGGCTTCCCCTGAAACCCTGGAGGCGTGTGTGTGTGTGTGTGTGTGTGTGTGTGTGTGTGTGTAGATGTGAAGCTCCTAGTGAGAGTGAGATCTGATGGTAGGGAGGAACCAAGACACTGAAAGAGGCAGATACCCTTCAAGATCAGGCATCAGCTCTACCTAGCATAGATCTCACTTTTCTCTCCCAAACCCTGTAGAGAAAGAGTGTAAGCTACTGGCTGGCCCAGCATCTGTTTTTAGAGTTCCATGTACTTGCTTAAGCCAAGGACACAGAGGAGGGAGGAGGTGACAGACTGGTGTCCATGCTTTCCCCTCTCCTTTTGTACAGGGAATTCCTGCAGAACATATGCCCCCCCCCCAGAGAGTTGCCTTTATGGCCATGGGGGGTGGGGAGGGAGGGCCATGGTCACTAATTGCCCATGTTCTTTCTCAGCTTCTGAAAAATTCCCAAGTGGACTTGTAGGCTGGCTACACACAGCCTGGGGTGTTGGGAAGGAGCTGTGAGACTATGTCTGGAGGCAGTGGGGGAGGGAGAGAGTGGAATTTACTGCTGAGTGGGGACCTAAAGCATTGAAAGTGTGTGACAGGTGTCACTTTTTGAGGCTTAGCTTAAAAAGGGCATTAACCTTGAGATGCCTCTGCAGGCAGGGATGCCCTGTTTGCGTCTTCAGAGAGTCCCCATCTCCCAGCACTTACAAAGTGTGGCAGAAGAGAACTGGGTTTTTGTCCCCAGGGTGGGGAGTCTAAGTCCTTCTGATCTGCCTTACCCCACGCCCTCCGAGGTCAACCCAGATCCCTAGAGACTGGGATGAGCCCAGGGGTTATGCCCCAGACTAGAGACCCAGCTGACACTTCCAGAGAGGGGTGTAGACAGGGAATGGCAGGGTCCTAAGGCAAAGGACATCGGGAGGGATGTCCCTAAGTGCCGGCCTGAGGGTCCCCAGCACTGAGCGTAGAGCCCACCCACCTTGCCGGTGAGATCGTAGTTCGGACTGAAGGGCGGGGAACGCTCAGGGGCCTCGCCATCCCCCGCGGTAGCAGCTCCTGGTGTGCCAGTCATGTCCTCGGACAGTCAGAGGTGAGCCGGGCTCGCTGCTAGCGAGGGAGAGCGCGGAACCGCCCCGCCCTAGGCTCCGCCCACTCCTCCCTCCCCATCCACCAACCGGCTTGGACTCTGATAGACTCCTCCCTCCGTCCCGCCATCCCCTCGACGGCGCCGGCTAGGACGTCTGAGACTCGCAGAATGCACGCCCGAGGGACAGCCAGTCCCCCTGAGAGACATTAGCCTAGTTTAGTGCTCTTACAGCACGGAACGAGTCCTGGTACAGGACCAGCCCATTAAGGTCTCAGTGCCATCGAGGCAGCGGATCCGGGAGACCCAGCTAACTGCAGAAGGTGTGGTGCTTGGTTTCTTACTGCGACTGTGCAGAGTGGCCAGCAGGGCGCGCCCGAGCTCCAGCCAGTTGACAGTCCCGTGCTTACCTGCAAGCAAGAAGCTGGGGAGGTCCCTAAGCAGTGTTTGACAGGAAGCCGCTTTCTGAGACTAGCGTCCAAGCACTTCTGATGGACCTCAACTCATCTGAGTCTACTTCTGTTCACCGACACTTACCTTGGAGCGCACTGACCATCTCGGGAGCTCCTGGGTGGTGCTAACACTTTGAACCCTTTGCCGTGTGTTTCTCCCTCATTTGTTAGTCTAAGCCCCTAATATCCCACCACCGGAACACGGGCTTTTGAGGCCCATCTTTCCAAGGGGACAAGGTAGGGCCAGTATTATTCAGGTGAGGCCTAGGCCTAGCCTCTGAGTGGGTGCCACATGAATTCATGAAGTCGTGGGTCGTTTTGAGCTGTTTCTTATACAGCCCAGGAACCCTGCAGCTCCGGATGACAGGGGATATGGAGAATCTGGGGTTGCACATACCAGAGCTCAGTGGCTTGTGGGCCAACCTTTCGATATCTCAACGTTGTATAGAAGGAAACGGGATGGGGGACTGGATGCGGGCCAGGTGTCCGAAGGGGGATGGGCCCCTCAGCTTTTTAGGTGAAGGCAGTGAGGGTGATTATGACTTGGGAACTGGCTGTGCACACCAGCAGGGACTATTTCATGACAGCTGAGAGGAGAGCCCAGAGACTGGATGGAGGTGACTTTGTTGAGGTGGGAATCGGAAAGGGTTAGTGGTTTGCTTCTTGCTCCCCTTTCACTGAAAATTAATGTTACAGGGGTACATCGTGTCCCCCAAGAGATGTGCTGAAGCCCCAGGCACTGGAACCCAGAATGTGTGTGACCTTCCTTGGCAACAGGAACATTAACATTAGAGATATAGGTTAGGATTGGGTCATCTTGGAATAGGGGCCCCATGCTGGTTAATATTGATCATCAGCTTGGCAGGCCCTAGAATTATGCCTGTGAAGGATTATCTTAATTAGGTTAACTGAGGTGGGAAGACCTTTGATGAATCCAAGGAGCACGGAACTAACAGAAGCTGGGAAATGGTAGGGAGAATTCTCCTGGGATACTGCTGACTCCTCAGTCTGGGATTTTGGCGTGTGTTCTTGGTTCCATATTATTTTGGGAGGAGGCAAAAGCTTCAGGGGTTGGGGCTTAGCTGGTGTTAGGGATTGGTTCCAATGCTGTCTCAATTCAATTCGGCTCCCAAAGGCCGAGGTCCCAGACCCTGAAGGTCTCTGCCCCCAGCTGGATTTGATTGACAGTAAGGGATTGCCTTACAGCCAATGGCTGGGCAGGAGGACTGAGATGGGACCTGGGGATTTGCAGGGGCAGGAACCAGGGAGAAGAAGGATGATCCTGAGGGAGATGGATCAGATTTAGAAGTGCAGAAGGAAAAATCATCCAAAATGTAGGTGGAAAGGGAAAGTGGCCCTATGGGAGGGCACCCAGAAGGTGCCAGGGCAGCAAAGATAGAACACAGATTTAGGTGTTGAGTCAGGAGTACTGGAGGGAAATGTATGCTAGCCGGGCGGAGGATTAGAACTGCCCAGCCTTTGTGTGTGTGTGTGTGTGTGTGTGTGTGTGTGTGTGTGTGTGTTTCGAGAATCCAGAGACAACAGAGATAAAAACATTCTGACAGAGAACTGGGGAGAGTAGAGTCCTTTTTCTGGGCAGTGCTTGTCAGCATCTCTGCGTTATGTTCCCTGGGCCTGCAGCATACAGGCACTGAAGTATGGACGGGTCATGCTTTGTCCCCTGAGGTGCTGCAATATCCTGTGCTGTGTTCAAGGGCAGTCCTGAGACAGACAGAAGCATGGGGGCTTTAAGGACCTTCAGAGTGGGGCTGTGTAGAAGAGAGGCTCACTAAAGGGTGGGGAATCGTATGATGTAGCCTTCAGGACAGAGGGAATGATGTAGAACTCACCACCAAGGCGTTCTGACCTCTGCTCTGATACTGCGTGCACGCTCCGATTACCCGTGTCTCTCCCATAGCTGCTTACATTTCATGTCTTAGCACAATCACACACTCTGACACTGGCTCTACAGCACAGACATGCCTCACGTGCACACCTCATGCAACCTCTCAACATACAAACTTCATACCACAAACACACACTAGATCGCATGTTATAAAACATCATAACGCCCATCTCCTGCCACAGCACAAGCATACAATGTCTTAGACGACTCCCAGACACACACCTCACTTCACTCCAAAGACAGATGCATGTCTCTCAGCATGTGGAAACCACAGACATAATTTGCACCACACCACGAACACACATAAAACACATCAATGCCCTCATGCCCTCAAATTGACCCCATCACTCACATTCTCAACGGATGCCTAAATCACCCTCAAATATAAAACACTATAAATTACCCAACCTCTCTCGTGCCCCCAGATGTGAAATGCACATGCAGACCACATTACTCTCCAATCAGAAACCCTTGCCCTACTGTGCTATAGAATACTTACACAGGCTTCCTGATACAGGACGGACCAAAGACATGGCACCTCTCCTGCCTTTTTGGAGGAACACTGGGGTTCCTCCCAGACATGCAGGTGGACTGAAGAAAACCCCAGGGCTGTGAAGCACATAGCTCACTGACTTCAGGGTCCAGATGTGGAGGAGAGACTAGGGTAAAGGCTGGAGTAACAAAGTTGACACTCATGTTTTGCAAATCGTGATGCATAGATCACCCCCAGCACAGCTCCCAGGTCCCGTCAAAATGCAAACTCTGTGTCCCTCTGATGATCCTACTTGAGCAGTCTCTTCAGGTTTATACGTATGCCCAATGAGTGTTGAGAGCCACGGGCCTCAGTTGTGCGCTATTTTGACCAGAAGATAGGGAGTTTAGACTTTAACAGGTAATAGTGAGATAATTGGAGATAAATTTTGCAACATGGTTTAGGTAAAACCGGAGCGTCTTGGGAAAGTAAAGCCCAGTTGTAACAAGGAAGATCTGACGGGTTGGTGGGAAAGGTTATGTCTTGTGGTTTGAATATGAAATGCCCTTGTATAAGTTTCTTTTTAGAAAATTCTCAGTCCCCAGCTCAGGGCATTATTTTGGGAGGTGGTAGAATTTTTAGGAGGTGAGACCTAGTTGGAGAAAGTAGGCCACAGGTTAATATTTACAAGTTATGCTTGATCTCTCTTCCCACTTCCTATGAGCCATGAGGCTAGTAGCTCTGATGTTCTGTCCTGTGAGGAGCCCAGAGTCCACAGACCACGACAGAAGCTCTGAAATTGAGAGGCAAAGTAAACCTTTCTTCAGGTTGCTTATGGCAACTTTTAAAACTAAAGTGATGGCAAGTCTAACGTATAGAATTGGTACCAGGAGTGGGGATGCTGCTGCGATTAACCTAACTGTGAGGGTCTTCGCCTTCGGAACTGGTTTGCAGGAGGGATTTGGAAAATTTTGGAGACGTGGGCTAGCAAAGGCCCTAGAGTGACCTAGGTCAATGACTGTGGTGGGAACTTAGAAAACCAAAGCAGTGATGAGGAATATGGACAATGAAGAAGGTCCATGAGTTTTCAGATGGGAACAAGAATTTTGAGGGATTGGACAAGGAGCCATTCACGTTACAGTCTTGCAAAGGACTTTTAACATTTCACCTGGGCTCTCAGACTTGGTAGGGCTCTGTGTTTAAAAGTAGGAGACTGATTAACCCAATGGATGAAGTTTTGAGGCAGTTCAGTATCCAGGCTGTGGCATAGTTACTGTCAGCTGCTTTTGCAAGGTTTATAGTGAGACTGAAGAACAAAAAGGTGAGCAGAAAGTCTGGAAAAACTCACAGTTTGTAAATCAGAAAAGCCAGTTCAAGATAGGAGCTAGTGAGGGTAGGGCTCACAAAGAGACTGGTACCATTTAAAAGATGTCTGGTAGTTTGCATCAAAAGATGAAAGGTCTGAATAATATCTCTGTGAAGTGCGTCAGCACTTCAGTAAACACAGCAATAGGACTCTGCACCCAGTGTAAAAGGGCTTGTGAGATAGAATTTGGGGAAAACCAGAATTTAAGAGGTGTCAACTCCATGCCTGAGAGGCCATAGACCTGGAATTTTCTTAGTGAAGGCAAGTCCATTCTGTGTCTCCTTTCCTCTCTTCATGCCCAGGTTGCACCCAACCTTCTGAACAGGGCCAGCAGGAGCTTGGTGGCCTCTTCTGCCTCAATTATCAGCAAAAGTCTGATGCCCAAGCCTAGAGCCAGGGCACTTGAAAATTACCCTATGTGCTGTTTTTTTTTTTTTTAAACAAAACAAAACAACTCACAGTCATGGCTTGAGATGGCTTAGTGGTTAAGAGCACTGACTGTTCTTCCAGAGGACCTGGATTCAATTCCCACCACCTACTTGGCAGCTCACAAGTGTCTGTAACTAGAGTTCCAGGGGGGAACCAATGTCTTCTTCTGGTTTCTAGGGCCCTAGGCCTTAGGTGGTACATAGACACACATGCAGGCAAAACAGCCGTACACATAAAGAATACAATTTAAAATATCTCACTGAATGATAGGTCAATAAGCAAGGATGTTATAGCCAGTCTCTAGGGACTGGTGTTAGAAGAACACCCAGTGTCCTTCAGCATCCTTGCCCAGCAGGATGTGGGAAAGTAGCTGCTGTGCAAAGATCCAGCTGTTTTGGGCAGGGGGATGGACCAGGAAAGAGAGGAGGGTCCTTGGTACTAAGCAGAATGATACAAAAGTGATTTGCCATCGTCACAATTGTGCTATGGCTGGGCCCCATTACATTTCCTCTTTGTGGTTTCTGTTACATGTGGTTCCTGCCTGCCGTTGCTGGTGGGTATTTCCCTGGATTTGGGTCCCAGTTGTGGAACATGGTTGTTCTTGTTTGTGGTTCAAGGTCTGGCTCTTGACCCAAATGTCTCCAGGCTCAGGCTTCACTCAAATTGCCGACTGTCTGGATGCTGGCCTGGGCTAAGCACAGCTGAGGCTATAGAAGGCTGTCTCAAGGTTAGCAGGATACTTCTCCCACCCTGGCTGTGCTACTTGGCTTTCTCCTTCTGATTAAATCCACTCTTCTTGCTCATGGATTTGTCTTGTTTTCTTGCCAAGCTAGTAGCCGAGTTCAGAGAAGAGACCCCATGGGCTGTTGGGCTGTATATCAGAATTTCCAGACTCTGGATCACCTACTCTCTGCTCTTCAAGTCAGGAACAAGGGTAGGTGAAAAGATGTAGGTGTGACTGGGAGGGAAGAGGGACATCAGCTGGAGGAAGCCATCCTTGGCATAAAGACACACATCTCACTTCCAGACAGGCTGACCCAAGGCTTTAGGCATTATCCAAATAGCCTTGACCATCTGGGACTTGGTTATACCTTGCTTCATCTTCCATCTAGAGAAGGCGGGGCCTTAACTTGTCTAGTTATGGGAGCTGATGTTTCAAGACAGAGTCTAGGTCTGACAGCTCACAGACTGGCCAGCTCTCCCTTCCCATTCACCTCCTGGGCAGGCTGGACCCTTGCTGTCTTCCCTATGACCTCTTGGGAAAGTCTGCTTGGGAAAGCTTTGGTTTGTCTAGAGGTTTTCAAACTCCCAAACGGTCCAGGACCTACTCTCCCAGTCTCTATAACACTAGGATTCTGGAGACCAAGCAGTGTGAGAAAAGGGAGAGCCTTATAGGGGGGTGTTTCCCCCTATAAGAATTCAGGGGCATCAAGGAATATCTGCAGGCATGGAAAGTCAGGGAGGTGGGGGGTCTAGGGCAGAGCAGAACTGTTAGTCTGTGGAGAACTGTGGGGAAGGAGCCTGAACTCACTTTCTAATCGGACCCCACCCACGCATCCACACCCAGGTGCTGTGTCCCATGGGAGAGCAAGTACTAAAAAGCAGGCTTCAGTCCTTGCTTGTTGGGTCCCAACCCATGTGGTCATGCTGAGTTCACACCTTCTGTAAAGCCGTTTGTCTTAGCCCTCGAAGATTCTTTGCTGCCGTGGGGTTGACCTGAGTATCTACACCCAGATACCCCTGTTTTGTCTTTAGACTCGAAGTGGAATGGAGCCTCCATGCCACCCAAGGCCAAAGCCCAACACCTCCCAGTCCCCATCAACTTGCCTGTGTCTCTGGAGACAGTCTGCTTACTGATTCTTCTAATGGCCTCACCTGTTTCTGGCTGACACCCTGGCACACGCGCTGGCAGAGGCGATGAGTACTTACTGTGAATCCGATGCCCACGGTGGCTGAGAAGGAGCCAGGGATGAACTTCCCCTGGTCAAACTGAACCAGTAAAGACGTCTTCCCAACGCCACTGTCACCAACCAGAATGGTCTGAAAAAGGAGCAATAGAGACAGAGTGAGGGTTTCAGGTGGCTTAGTTGTGACTTCAGGAGGAGACTTTTTCTGTACACATGCATACACACACAAATCTACACATGTGCCTGTACATACACACATGCACACACACACCACACACACCACGCATCTACACATGTACACACACATCACACACATGGACACACACATGTACACAAGTGCACACACACATGTACACACCACACACACACACCTACACATGTGCACACTACACACCTACATACACACTATACATCTACACATGTACATACACACATGCACACACCTCTCCTATAAATGTTTATACATACACATATACACACACTACACAGCTACACATGTACATACACACATATGCACACACACACTTGTACATATATAGAACACAAACACATAATACAAGTATAAAAAATCAGACATGCAAGTGTATACAGTACACACACAGGCACGCATACATACATACATACATACATACTACACAAACACATCTAGGAATATGTATATCAATATAAAGGTACACAGATAGGGCTGACAAGGTGGCTCAGCAGGTAAAGATGACTGCCACCAAGCCCAGCAACAGCCTGAGTTCAATCCCTGATACCTGCCTGGTAGAAAGAGAGACATACTCCAGCAAAATGTCCTTTGACTGGCATCTCTCCCACCCCTGGTAACACACACAAAACCTCATAATTAAACACATACCCAGTGCACAGACAGAGGCACTTAGACCTAGATGTACATACATGTACATGCATGTACACACACATATGCATGTGCATACCTCCCATACACCTCTTGATTTTTCTTTTTAATTGAAATGTTTAGAGGAAAACTATCCCAAACCACGTTATTGAGCACCTGAGAGAACATGCCATATGGATTCCCTCCCATTCCCAGGCTTATCCGACCTGGAGGCCCTGCTGCTGTGTTCTTACGTCCATTATTGCTGTGTTTGCACTGGGTCACATGGCCCATGGACAATCCTGAGGCAAAGGCAGAGCGTGTCAGGGCCACTGTGTCTGTCCTGTTCCTGGGAGACACTAGATTCCTCTAACAGCCGACTATAACTTGAGGACTGCTAGCAGAGCCAGACATTTCCCTGACTTCCACCTTCTACCTTGTTTTTCATATAGACATTTCCCTTGATAAAATCCTTGCACATTTCGTTTCATTTTGGTGTCTGTTCCTTGGAAGACCAGATAACATGATAGATCTCCCATGTGTGCTAATCCAAGAAGACCCAGGTGTGGAAAGCAAGATCAGGATGCCTGGGGAATATTTCATAGCTTGACCTGGTACCAAGCCTTGGATCGGACAGCATCCCAGAGAGAGGAGAATTTTAGAAAACCCCACAAAGGTCAGTCTCCCCTGGGAGGTCGGTACTGAGAGGAAGCACGGTGAGAATCAGCCTGGTAACTTGGGCAACAACGTGTTTCAAAGGGCATTAATCATAAGTCACGGCACAGAAGCATCCATGAACTGAGGGGCTGTGCCCATGGGCTCTCAGTGAAGGGATAAAGGATGGGTAAGAAGAGAATGGTTTCTCAAGGTGTGCAATGGCCTCTTTCTAAATATGACCACTGGAGGCTGTTGGAAGGCTCAAGAGAGGCAAACTTCATTTGCATTCGCAAAGATTCTAAAGCAGAGAGACTGCTGGAGCCTCCTGGGGTCAGGTCCAGGTGCCCCAGCCACTTTGGGGCTCTGACTGGCATGGAAGGAAATCAGTATCAGAGTAGGTTGAACACAGCGTTGCCCGTGTGATGTCGACCTTGGACATCCCTTGACTTTGCCTCTTCAGTCTCTACCAGGCAAATGACATTCGGCTGGGCTTTCATTTCCTCCTGGGTTAAAGAGCACCATTTTTCTTGTTATGTATAGTGGCTTTGTTAATTTGCATGTCACATTAAACTACCCCAGGCTTCAAGATGTGCTTCCTAAAGAGAACAGTCTAGAAGAGCCTACGTGCTCTGGTTCGCTTCCTAGAGGATATGGTGGACTCAATCCTTTCTTCTTATGCCCCATTTCCTTTACAGGGTGAAGAAGCCCAGGTCTCCATTCACTCGCTCTGACAGCATCTTGTCTTGGGACATGGTGGGGACTGGAGTTCAGCTCTTCAGACCCAAACTGAACTCAGGCTTGGGGCAGGACCTGCTCTCAGTTGGTCTTTTTAGCATCAAAAATCTGCCGATGGACCTGGAGAGGTGCCCTAGCAATTAAGAGCACCTACAAGGCAGCTCACAACCACCTATGACCTTAGTTCCAGGGGATCTGATGCCCTTTTCTGAGCTCCGTGGGCACCAGGAATGTGGTACACATATATGTACATGCAGACAAAATACTCATACACATAAAATAAAATAAACATTCTAAAAAGAATATACTGACAATCATGCTGAGAGATTTTTATGCCTTTTTAAAAGTGTCTCCTTATGTAGCTATGTTCTAGAACTCATTATGTAGATTGGGTTGGCCTCAAACTTTTAGGGGTTCTTCTGGTACCACCTCCTGAGTGCTGGGGAAACAGGCATGTGCTGGTCCTGCCTGGTTGTCAAGAATTTTTTCTTTTTAATCTGGGTAAATCACAGAGAGCTCTGAGCTCATCAACAAGAAAGCATTGTTGATTGCTTTCCCTTAAACCCAGAACCTTTCTTAGCCCTGTTTAGATTAGAAAGTTATTATAGCTAGGTAGTGGTGATGCACAGTTTTAATCCCAGCACTTGGGAGACAGAGGTAGGAGGAGCTCTGTGAGTTTGAGGTCAGCCTGCTGTACAGAGTGAGTTCCAGGACAGCCAAGGTTACACAGTGAAACCCTGTCTCAAAAAAGCAAAAAAATAGCCGGGCGGTGGTGGCGCACACCTTTAATCCCAGCACTTGGGATGCAGTGGCAGGCAGATTTCTGAGTTCGAGGCCAGCCTGGTCTACAGAGTGAGTTCCAGGACAGCCAGGACTACACAGAGAAACCCTGTCTCGAAAAAACCAAAAACCAAAACAAAACAAAAAAAACAATAAAAAACAAACAAACAAAAAGTTTTTACGCTTTATTTATTTATTTATTTAGTGTGTGTGTGTGTGTGTGTGTGTGTGTGTGTGCACCTGCACATGCTCTTATCCATGTGTGTGGAGGTCACAGAACAACCGGCAGGTGTTGCTTTTCTTCTTCCAGCTTGGGGATGCCGTCTCTCCTTCTGCTATGTTTTTTTCTGAGGTGTCAGGCTCGGCAGCAAACAACTTTGCCTGCTGAACCATCTCTCTGGGCCCCCATTGTCCAGATTTTTTTTTTAACTATGATTTCTTTCTTCCAGAGCACTTCTGAAAAATTAATTAAGTTAATGAAGCTGGGTCAGCAAGATGGCTCAGTGGGTAAATTAAACTGCTTGCCATGTAAACCTCAGAAGCCAAGTTCGATCCCTGGAACCCCTGAAAAGGTAGAAAGAGAACCGACTCTGTACTCAGATCTCCGCAGGTGCGTCTGAACTCAAGTGCACACGTGCGTGCGCACACAAACCCACACACACCCATGCACACCCACACACACCCATGCGCGTGCGCGCACACACAAGCACACATACGCACAGACATACACCCCCCCACACACAGACATACACACACACACACACACACACACACACACACACGTCATGCTCAGACTCACATAAATAACTACTAAATAACAAAACGTTAACGATTCCTGGTTCTGGCCCAAACCTTTGTGTCAACTGTCTGCATTTCCTCCCTTTCTTCTTCTCTTCTGTTTTGAGAAAGCATCCTATGTGTCTCAGGTGGCTTTGGATTCCAATCCTCCTGCCTCTGCCTTCTAAACTGGAGTTGTAGGTGTGTACCACCATGGGTGGGGCTGCTATTCTTAAGTCATTTTATTAATGTCTGCCTTTGCATTTCCCCATTTACAAAGGCTCACATGTGCCAAAGGGTGGTTAAAGATCGTGTTTGAGAAAGGGCACAAGACACAGAGGAAAGGAGAGAGAGAGAGAGAGAGAGAGAGAGAGAGAGAGAGAGAGAGAGAGAGAGAGAGAGAGAGGTTGGGGAGAGAGATCCAGTGGCCATCACTGATTTGAGCATTACATTTGGTTTCACCTTCCCGGATGTCAAGACAAAAACCAGATATTTTTCTGTAGTATTTGTATGACAAAGTCTCTCTGACCAGTGACCCTTCTCTTCAGACATGTGACAGTAAGAGTCACCCTCAGTGACAATGTGAGCAACAGCCTTTTTGCCCAAGATGCAAAGCTTTTTTTTTTTTTAGCTCCAGTGAGGCAGACCTTTCTAAAGCAGGAGCCCCACAGTAAATCTCAGTGCAGTATTGGCCTCCCTGTGCCCCGCACCAACACTGAATGCTGCTATCCTGGACTCGGTCACTCGGAGGCAATATTTAGAGATGAGGTGAATGGGTGGTCCTCTTGGCTCCTATTGTGGCTTCCAATGATCTCTGTAACCAGACAAGAAATCCAGATGCTGTCAACATCAATTCATCTGGGGCAAGCGATGTGGCTCAGTGGTAGAGTGCCTGCCCAGCACACAGGAGGCTCTTTGCCCAGCAGGCGGATGAGAAGTTCAAAGCCATCCTTATTTACATAGTGAGATCAAGATCAGCCTGGGATACATCAGAATTATTAACAAACAGACACCCAAGAAAAACAGGCAAATCAAAAATCATCAACACACCTAGCTAGGTATGGTGGTAAAAATCCCATAATCTCAGTGCTTGGGAGGCAAAAACACGATGATAAGGAGGTCAAGGTTATCCCCGGGGTTACATATCAAGGTCAAGGCCAGCCTATGCTATATGATACTTTGTTTCAACAAAACAAACCCAGAAACAAACAACAACTACCACAAACAAATCCCAGATGTTCAGATATCCTGGTGTTCCTGAGACATTTGAAACAAAGACAATTGAGAGAAAAATATTGTAAGACATGACAGGCAAACAGTTAACATTCTTCACAGCATAAATGGCTCTCAGAAAAAGAACTCAATAGGAAAGTGAGCAAAGCCTGTGACCAGGTGTGTGCAGTGTACGTGTGTGTGTGTGTTTGTACATGGTTCTGTTTTTTAGCTCCCTTTCACTTACAAAGTTGCCTCAGGGGAATCTTGATTTGGTTCACATTTCCATACGGCTGACTTGAAGTCTGATAATTTGCGAGGCCCTCAACTGCATAATTAAATTTTTATTTCAAGATTGTAGCATCTTGGCCTAGGTGTGATGGTGTGCACCTCTAATGTCAGCCCTCAGAAGGCTGAGGCAGGAGGATTGCAAGTTAGAGACCAGTCTGGAGTCATATATAGTGAGTCAGAGGTTAAGCAGGGCTGCTCAGTGACACTGTCTCTCTTGCACACGCACACGCACACGCACACACACACACACACACGCATGTGCACACACACCTGCACACACACATACACACACACACGCACGTGCACACACACACCTGCACACACACATACACACACACCTGCACACACACACACACACACACACACGCACATACACACACACACGCACACGCACACACACACCTGCACACACACACATACACACACACGCACATACCCACACACACACGCACAC